>JAVYIG010002108.1:90781-138281 GCA_035222895.1 Strongylocentrotus droebachiensis
TCAATGAAGCGTTGAAGCTTCCGCGCTTTGCGCGGTAGGAGGGGGGGGGGGAGGGAACTCAATTCAGACAAGGATAAAGAGTCGGGAACGGTACAACGAATCGTCTTCTTTCTCTAATAATTAATGAAATATCAAAGCTTCGCGCTTCGCTCGGGAGGGGGCAACTGAATACAGTGAAGGATTAAGAGACGAGAATGATACAACGAATCGTCTTCTTCATCTAGTAATGTAATGAAGCGTCAAAGCTTACGCGCTACGCGCGGGCGGGGAAAACTGAATTCAGACAAGGATTAAGAGTCAAGAACGGTACAACGAATCGTCTTCTTTCCCTTATAATTTAATGAAACGTCAAAGCTTCCGCGCTTCGCGCAGGAGGGGGAGGGGGGGGGGGACTCAATTCAGACAAGGATTAAGAGTCGAGAACGGTACAGCAACTCGTCTTCTTTCTCTATAATTTAATGAATATCAAAGCTTCCGCGCTTCGCTCGGGAGGGGGGCAACTGAATTTAGACAAGGATTAAGAGACGAGAATGGTACAACGAATCGTCTTCTTTCTCTAATAATTCAATGAAGCGTTGAAGCTTCCGCGCTTTGCGCGGTAGGAGGGGGGGGGGGGAAACTCAATTCAGACAAGGATAAAGAGTCGGGAACGGTACAACGAATCGTCTTCTTTCTCTAATAATTTAATGAAATGTTAAGCTTTCGCGCAAAGCGCAGGGAGGGGAAAACTGAATTCAGACAACGAATACGAGTCGAGAACGGTACAAAAAAATTGTCTTCTTTCACTAATAATTAAAGTAAGGTCAAAGTTTCCGCGCTTCGCGCGTAATGGGAGGGTGGGAGGGGGGGGGGGGGGAGGGGGGGGAACAGCGAGCTGCCCGAATATGAGTTTTTGATATCTTTTCTCGTTTATTTTGGTGGATAATTAACACTTTCACAAAATACATATTATGCTCAAATTTTTGCTCGCTCGCTTCGCTCACTAGGCGAATTGTGAAACCAGAAAATTACTTTATCTGGCAAGAGGCTATAGCCCCCCCCCCCCCATGAAAATGTCAAAAATTGTACAGTTATGCATGGTGCTTCTAATATGACCTTGTCAGTATTGGTATGTTGAGTTGAAAAATAGTCTGCGCAATTTTCAAATTTCCGCCCCCCCCCCCTATTGGAAAATCCTGGATCCGCGCCTGAAACATGTAGTGTGAATACATTGTATTTAAGAAATCATACGTTTTGGTATCAGTAGAATAATTTAGGAGATTTATATTAAAGTCCCCAAGTAAGTAAATTTCTTTATTTTCATTACACAACTTGTGCAAATAATATTCAATTGTCTCAGTAAATTCAGTTATATCAGTGTTGGGGACCGATACACACAGGCCTATAAAACAATCGTTTCTTTTTTTTCTTGTGGTAATTCAATAAATACAGTTTCGCAGTATGATGTGCTTTTAAAAAGTTCTGATCGAGTTGCAAATTCAAAAGAATATTGATATAAATGGCAACACCACCACCATATTTTCCAGATCTGTCAGTATTGACAAGCGACTAACCAATCCAATGCAAACATATTAGCAACAGTATTTTCTCTGAACCAGGTTCAGATATTCATACAGCTGTAAATGCATGATTCAAACTTTTCAATAACAACTGTAACTCATCAAAATTTCTCGGAGACTTCGAGCATTTACATTTAAAATTGAAAACTTTTTTTTAGTTCTGAAACTTTGATTTAAATTCATCTGAGAACAAGTATTTACAGTTACGTTCTGGAAAATAGTCATCAGATTCGGATTGAAAGGTAGAATCAACTAAGATATTGTCAGAATTGGCGAGATCATTGTTCATTTCAAAAAGGTTTACTGATAGACATTGTAGTCTTTCAATATCTATATTTTTATTCAGTTCAAAGTAACTATTTATATTCCAGAGAAATTCATTGTCTGATATACAGTTGTTAAATGGGAATATCTCAGCATTACACTGGGTACAGAAAGATGCATGTGTAGATATATGAAAACATGAGTTGAAGTGAGCTTTACATAGCTTGCAATAATTGACCATTTCACAATGTAAGAAAAAAGACAAAAGAAAAGTATAACAACAATATAAAATTCACACACGAGCAGTGGCAATCACACACAGTCACACAAAAAAAGGAATAACTGTTATTAGTTTGTATGTATATTAAAAGTTTCAAAAAGTTCAAAAGTTCCAAGGAAAGATGCATGTAGTATACCAGGAAAAGCATCTTCACATCATGGTGCATGTAGTAAATTGATATCCAAGGTAGTTAATCTTGGATTGATTTTTTGTTAAAGTCGACTGTGCAAAATTCAGAGAGAGTTCAGTTGATCAAGTGAGCTTATCAACTTCTTCCTTGGTTTACTTCCTGTTGTCTTGACTGCTGCAAACACTTTTCCATCTATTGTCCATGCAGTCTCTACTTGATTTGATCTGCGAGTATCCATTAATAATTGAAAGTTCCTTTTTGTGAGATCTTCCACAATCATAAATCCTGACTCTTTGAGTTGTGACTTCTTACTCATTATGATCCGCTTATGGCGATAAGAACATAGTTTGACTAGTATCGATCGGGGCCTATTCGCGGACTGGTGTAGATTCCTGGCTTGGGGCGACCCTCTGTCATCCTTCCAATATATTCATTTGAACCAAATTCATTACCTCATACCAAAAACTTTGTATTACCTTTAATAATTTTAGTATAATAATTATTATTAGGTGATACGTAACGAAGTCTACGTATCACCTATTGATTTCGTCAAGATTTTTATTATTTATTTATTTATTTATTATTTATTATTCTTCCTCGAATTTGTTCGCAGGATATCTCAAGACTGAATAAAGCCATTATCATGAAACTTGCCATGATGATAGATCTTAGTCTTACTTAGAAGTGCGTGACTTTTTAGAGAGTCAAAGTTATCGTGACGTCATCCAGGCGCCATTTTGTGAAAATCAACTTATGATCATATCTTCATAACGGAAAGGAATTTCTCATTTATAATTATCAGGATTAAGATCAATATCTGTCCGGTCAATTTCAGGTGCATAAATGCGCGCAAAAATGCGCGTACGTGTACGTGTGCGCGTTAACGCGCGCGTAAAATTTTAAATTGCTCAAAATCGTTTAACAAATTTTTTGCATACGTTTAAGGCCATTATAAGCATTTCATACAAAATCGCGCAAAACACGCATTTTTGCACGTTTTCGTTTGTCACGGCCGAACGAAAAATAATTCCTAGTATATTTGTTTTGACAGAATATTCCTCATAATTTTCTGAACAGTTTGATACCATGTTCATCTCTTTATCACTATTAATAACGGAATGAGCGTCCGTTGAAGATAAATATCCGTGCGTGCGAGCTCATGTATTACATAGCATATATTGGCAAAAACATGCCTATCAAAAGTCCATTGGGATGAATAAGGACTGCCAATTTTTGTTTTTATATTTAGATAGAGTATGAGTAGGAGATATGATTTCATGTCTCATTTGGCTATTAAGTACATCGTGACGTCATTATAATAGCCTTGGAAGTCAAAATACGAATACGCACATTACGACGTCAGCATCTTTATGGGAAATCGAATGTATATCTGTAAATATTGATCGATTTCCTTCTAAACTTTGATATGTTGTAGCTGAGACAATTCTCCACAAGTTCATTACCAATATTTATTCATTTTGATAACGTCATTACGGTGAAAATTGCGATTAAAGGCGACATATGTCAGATTTTTGCTTAATATGCGTGTTATGCCTATGGGAGGTGATTGATACTAAATTCCAGTCTAGACTTGTTCATTATGTTGCGTATGTAGTGCGTCGAAATATCAGTTCAATGATTGGTAGGCTCTGCAATCAGGCGAAAATTTGAGCTTGTTTAGTAAATTAATAGTTCAATCATATAACAATTCTCTATCAAATACCTAAAGGGGGCGCTATACCACTTTTAATCATGGTCATCGTCATTTAAAACCAAAAAATCGTCATCATCAATATCGTCATCGTATTTATGAATATTATCATTAGATCATCATCGGCACACATTCATGATACAAAAATAGCTACATATAACCTAATTCGTCAAAGTGACGAATTAAAGTCTAGTTATTATTACATTTAGTAGTAGTAGTAGTATTTTCATAATTATTTCACTTGTGCTGTGTTCTACAGGTCAATATTCTGATCAGTATGGCGGCTAACTTCAGCTCTACAGAAGACATCAGTTTCTGTGAAGGAGAGAATTGTCAGTCAATTACAGATGTGACGTACTACGTGAAGGAGAAGAAGAGGCTCTGCGACAACTGCGCTTCCACAGAGGGATGCATCGGAAAAGCAAGAAAGGGTGGGCCAAATTTATATTGTGTGAAGCATGATAAAGAAATTGATTTGTATTGTAAAACACATGATGAAGCACTGTGTTATTCATGCGCAATTATAGATCATCAGCAGCCTTGCGTGCAACAGGATATAGACCACGCAGTCATTGAAAAAAGAACAAAACTAAACATTCTGAAAGAAAAGGCAACGGACCAATTAAAGCTTTGTCGAGTTTATGGAGATCAGATTCACCAGTGTAGGACAGACACCGACACCCATCTACAAGCTTTGAAAGATGAAGTTGATTCGGTAATCAATGAGGCTATCAACAAAGAGAAAGACAGGGAGAAAAGAGATGCTGCAAAAATCAACCAGGAGTTTGACGGAAAGAATAACAAACTTCAAGAGGAGATCCAAAAGACCAATGAGAAGATTCGAAAGAACGATGAGGAGAGAGGAAAGCGACTTGAACTGAACTGTACAATTGCAGAGAAAAGGCGAGAACCCATCGATAATAAACAGCATGGTCTTCAAACAGACATTCAAAACATTGCTGAAGAGAAAGAGAACAAGATTGTGGAATTTGAGAAATCATGGCAAAATGACATGGACATCAGAGAGAATACAATACAGACACTTGACACAGTAATCGAAGATGATATAAATGTCGTCAAAGATGGGCATCGCGTGAAGACATCAGTGAGTAATGAACTAAAAAAGCCACTGTCACTGAATGAGGGTGAGATAAAACAAATCACTGTTACCATATCGGAAGTAAGGTTTGTGAAAGGTGCTGGAAAAGAGAAGTATGATGGGAGGATTGATGGATATGATGGGGAGTGGAAGCTCATTGATATAATCAATATCAAAGATAAAATCACATCCCCGATCATTGTAGGATACATAGATGAATGCAATGTGATCATCACAGATAGACTGGGAGGTCTACATACATACATATTAACTTTGAACACTAAACACACCCAGAGAGTGATAGCCAGTAGTGATACATCAAGTGTTGTCGCCTGTGCATTGCTGAATGATGACAAGGTAGTATGCGGTAAATACAGTGAAGGATTTACAGGGGACAGTTTGACTGGATACATCAGTGTGTATGACAGACAATGGAAGCACATCAATGACGTCACAATACCGAGAAACACAACGTATGATGACACAGGGGTGGATGTAGCTGTTGACCAGGATGGGATGATCATCGCTGCTGAGGGGCTTCAGTCTAATATTTACGTCATCAACCCAGCTGATGGTACAATTATAAATACCATCACATGTGAACAGAATATAAGGATGCATGGTGTGCTATCATCAGGTCACATCATCGCTCGACCCTCACCATCAGATCAACGAGTGTTCATCATCGACAGACAGGGTGCTCAAAAGGAAATCCCCAACAGTGATGTAATCCTGAATGCCTGCATCGATCCAATGACAGACGACCTCTACGTCGTGACATCAGATGATGGGTACCAGACGTGTGTGATTGATCTGCTGATAAGCGGGAGTGATATGAAAGAGAGAAGAGTAGCATCATTCCCTCTATCAACTAGACGGTTGGGCCCTTTATCATCCCGCGTGGTGATGACGTCATCAGGGAATATGATTGCTTGCGATGGAGACAACATTCTCGTATTCAAAAAGCTATTGAGCCTCCCAGGGCCAAGCCACTTGGAGCAAAACCAATTGAAACTAGTTGAAAACTGGTTTTCTAATAGGGAAATTGGAACAACTGGTTCCAGTTGAGACCAATTAAATACAGCCTACTGGATCCAGTTGAAATCAATTGAACATTCCCAACTGGTTCCAATTGAAACCAATTGGATACTTGCAGTTGGATCCAGTTGAAACCAATTGAACATTCCCAATTGGTTCCAATTGAATACAGTTGATATTTCCAGTTGAGACTGTCCAGTAATCAACCGATATTGTGATAATCAATAGTCAACATTGGCATCTGGCCACCAACTAGACCATTATATAAAAACTCTTGCAATTACCCCATCACAATGATTATTTGTAGTGGATTACAGATGAGTTTCATTCTAAGTTAGAATACAGGAGCTCGTACATACATATATACACAATTATACATGTTGTTTCCTGGTTAATAATTAGATATATATCAATATATCTATTTTTACGTCTTAAATTAGATGAAAAATATGATCAGACAAATATATTTTTCAATGATTGACTAAGAAAATATAAATCACAAAAGTGATGTTCATTGTGACATTTGCTTGACAGATCATGATAATTATATTTTCTGTGAATCATGCAAATTAGTCATGAATATGCATAAGATACATTGAACTGTTTTTTTAACTGGTAAATCAACTGGTAATATCAATATTCTTACTGGTTCCAGTTGCACTTTTAACTGGAACCAGTTGGGTAACTGGAAACGGCCTCCTAACTGGAACCAATTGAGTAACTGGAAAACTGATCTTACTGGTACCAGTTGCAATTCTAACTGGAACCAGTTAAATACAAAATTCAACTGGATCCAGTTGCAATCTGCAATTGGTTTGAAGTGGAATTGACACACCATCCAAACTTTTTCCAGTTAAGGCAATTGGTTTCAACTGGAAAATGTGTATTCCTATTGAAACCAATTGAAACCATGAAACCAATTGAAACCGGTTAGATATTTCAACTGGTTTCAATAGGATTTTGGTCCAGGGCTATAAAGGCCCGTTCACAATTGACGCGGTGAAACGGTTCCCCCTTTTTTTTTTCGTAAGTGTGTTTATCTGTTTAAATCATTTTTTATATTTCTTAATAACACATAGCTCTGTAAGTTCGCATAGGAACTTTGTTACGCGCAGTTGCCTTTAATTTACACATTTCAAAAAAGACTGCCGCGATATAGCGCTTTATATCATGAACGAATTTGTGTTTCTTCATGCGGATTGAGTAGGCTTACACGTTCTGAAAGGATGAAAGGACCCAAACACATTAACATTTATCGCTCGAGTAGGTTCCATGATCAGATAAAAAATGACAAGTTTATGATATGTATTTGACATGCAATTTATAGATATGTACGGCCTGTTATGACAAAGCCAATACTATAACAAATAACAATGACATAAAGAGCACGTAATTGATTGTTAGTTTGTTTGTATTAGCCTTTGTTTTTGTAATCTATCATAGTTTGTAAATAGCCAGATCATATTTAGTATTTTAAGACTGTTTTGTATTGATTGTTAGTGTTGCTAAGAAACATGTAAGTCATTGATAAACAATTATGTAGGGCATGTTATGGCAAAACAAATGATAAAACAATGACATAGATTGCACATGATTGATTGTATGTTTATATTAGCTTCTGGTGCGTTTCTCTTTTTCATCTTTAATGAAAATAGCTACATTACACTTTGCATTTGTTAGTGTGAACTTTATTGATGTTTCGTGTTACTAAGCAACTTGATACTAGGTTATGTAGGACCTAAAACATTGAAATTAAATGCAGGTTTTTGGCCTATGTTTGTGTGTTTTTTGGAATTATTTTTTCTGTCGGAATTTGTAAAAAGCTACATACTTTTCTGTTGGACCTATTTTGACAAAACAAATGCTATAACAATGACATGTGTTGCACGATATTGTTTTATTTGTTTGTTTGTTTTAGTTTGGGTTTTTGTTGTAATATACAGTGCATCCCAGAAAAAGCGAAACCGAGAAATATCGATGTTTTATCATAACTTAATCATAACTATAATTAATAAATTACACATATTTGTAAAGCTTCACGCATTAGTAATTAAAAACAATTTGAAGAGACGGTACTAAAAAGTTATTTGGTGGGCGGTATCTGAATTTTAAAGAAAACACACTTTTCTAGAAAGTTCATTTTCTGCCCTTTCATATGACACCTCAATCAGGAGAAATGAGCCAGGAATAACAAAGTTCTGTTTGTTCAAAATAATGGTGGCAATTCCATAATTTAATTAAACGATTAATTATAATTAATTATAATTGTGATTAAGCTATTATAAACATCGATAATTCTCGGTGTCGTTTTTTGGGGGGTCGCACTGTATATTGAAAATAGCTATAAACTAAATATATTGAAGACTACAGTTTAAATTTAAAATTCGTCTCGCTATAAAAAACTGAAATATGCATATGTTACATGTAAATCCTTGATAAGTAGTTTGGCAAAGAGAATGCTATAAAAATGACATAAATTGCACCTTATGTTTCATGTTATCATGGAAATAGCTCCATTGTTCTGTATTAAAGACTCCGTGTTGTTGACTCTCAGTCTGTACTTATAAACATTTAAACTTCGAATATGTAATTTGGATGGATCAATTGCTATGAAATATAACAATGAAATATGCTGCACAGCATCTAGTGCGTGCAGTCGGATGGATACGTATACAATGTAATGTAATTTTCAAATTCGTGTTTTTTTTTGTATTGTATTGTACATATATTGTAATGAGACATGTTTGTCAGGTTTTTGGTTCGATGGTGTGTTTTTTTTACCTGACTGCTAAGAAAGCATGTGTATGTTTGTAAGGGACCGACAGCTTTAGGCCCTTCTCCGAGGGATTTGGTAATGAGGATTAACGCCTTGCTAAAGGCTTGGTGTCGAACCATTGATCTCCCGGTTACGAGACCACTGCTCAAGCTTTCCAATGATGTCTAAACATTAATTAAAAAAGTACTTTAAGGGTTATTGGGTAAATTACCATCAATTATTATTTTCCTTTTTCTCAGACACCCTGTACATTCTTCAGATGCTAATAACATGTGAATAGCTGCGTTGCATTTACAAGATAATAATAATAATAATAATAATAATCCGTTCTTGTATAGCGCATAACACATTACGATATAACGTCCCTGTACGCTTCCAAAGGTTTTCGAAATTATTACCCAAGCTTTAGCTTCGGGCAGCCGTTATACAGTGTCCCAGAAAAAACGAAACCGAGAATTATCGATGTTTTATCATAACTTAATCACAATTATAATTACCAAATTACACATATTTGGAAAGCTTAGATCCTCCTCTTTCATTTGCCGCAACTCATATGATGCATTTATTAAATATATTTGTGGCTTCCACCCAGTAAATAAGATCGATTGATCGATCTGTATCAATAAGGTCGATTGATCGACCTGTATTGAAAAACACAATTTTTTTTTTTCTGGGTGGAAGCCACAAATATATTTAATAATTGAAATTTCTCCCAGGAAGCATTACATTTATAAAAGTTACTGTCCTATGGCGGACTAATGAATATTAATGAGTCAGAATTAATCAGGAGAGCTTAGGTATTTGTTTCTAGTTCATCGTGACTGTGCCATGGACCAGTGATGGCCTGGTGGTAGAGTCGCTGCCCGGCAAGCAGTAGATGGCAGGTTCAAGTCCCGCTGGTTCCAAGATTTTTTCTGACTTGTGTTTTTCAATACAGGTCGATCAATCGACCTTATTGATACAGATCGATCAATCGATCTTATTTACTGGGTGGAAGCCACAAATATATTTAATAATTGAAATTTCTCCCAGGAAGCATTACATTTATAAAAGTCATATGATGCATATTTCACGAATGAGTGATTAAAACCATTTGAAGAAAGAGTCGTTTGGCGAACCGTTTCTGAATTTCAAAGATAAATCACATTTCCAGAAATTTCATTTTCTGCCCTTTCATATGACCCCTCAATCAGGAAAAATGAGCCAGGAATAACAAAGTTCTGTTTGTTTAAGCAATGCTTGCATTTTCATAATTTAATGTTTTAAATCCGTTCCACTGGCTGCCTGCCGTAACAGCAAAGAAGACGAAAGACTTCATGCAAGGCTGATCGTCAACGAAACGGAGTTTGTTGCTACGGCAGGCAGCCAGTGAAAACGAATTCGTTTAATAAAATTATGGAAATGCAGGAATGTGAGAACTTTTTTTTTCACATAAAATTCATCAAAAAATCAAGAAGCTATTTATATAACCGTTAAATAATGGTGCTTTCTGTTATCACTTCTAAAAATATTAAGGTGTTTTACATGCATCGTGAAAAATGTAGATAAATGTCATATGTCGTATTATATGGGACATATTGTACTGAATTACCCAATGCATGTAAATTGTCTACCTTTTTTCACATTATTTTTGAAAGGAGTCGGTGGAAGAAAAAAAAAATCTCTCACATCATTCAAATGGTTTGTAATTTGTATCCGAGTATTTTGTTAAGAAGTTTAATATTTTTATAGCTCTCCCACTGTAATGTATTATCATGATACTGTGATTCAATATCATTTATTTTATTTTATTAACAATGAAGGATATAAGTCTTTTTGCTGTAATAAAACTATTTTGGTTGCCAGGATCGACGCTAATTACGATTCATATATTTGTGATCTTATTTGTGTATTTGTCAATATTCATACCGAAATCACAAATTAAGCGATAAAGAAGTAAAATAAGAGAATAGGTAATAAATATAGGCGAGATAGGGAGAGAGAGAGAGAGAGAGAAACAAAAAAATAGAATGAAATGAACCGCGAATCAAAGAGAAACAGAATGATATTTAGATAAATAAATGTAAACAGAGAAATAGAGAAGGGAGGAAGATAAAAAACAGAGAAAGAAAGAAAGAAGATAGAGAGAAAGGGAGGAAAAAAGATGGTGAAAGAAGAGAGAGGGGACAAAGTAAAGAAGAAAATGAGAGAAAGAAGAGAAGAAGATATAAGAAAAGGAAAGAGAAAGAGGAGAGGTGATTAAGAAAGAGAGAACGAAAACAAGAGGGAGGGGAGAGGAAGAGAGAGAGAGAGAGAGAGAGAGGGGAAAGTACGAGAGAGATTTGGAAAAACATTTTCGGAGAGAGGGGGAGATGGAGAGAGATAGAGAGAGAGAGAGAGAGAGAGAGAGGGATAGAGAAGAAAAGAGAGAGAGAGAGATGGAAGAGAAAGGGTAAAATGAAAGAGAGATGGAGAGAGAGAGAGAGAGAGGAAAGAGAAAGAAAGAGAGATGGGAAAGAGAGAATGAGGGGTAAGAGAGAGAGAGAGAGAGAGAAAGGGGAGAAAGATAGAGAGCGAGAGACTTTTTTTTGGGGGGTGGAGGGGTGAGCGCATGAGAAAATGTGGATTCAAAGATAAACATATTTAGGTAGAACGCAACGTACATAGAGAGAAGAAAGATATAAAGAGAAAGAGGGGGGGGGGAGAGAGAGAGGGGGGGGGAGAGAGAGAAAACCGATTCGGAGAGGGGGAGAGCGAGACAGACAGACAGAGAATTAAGGGGGTCTCACTGATATTTTCTCTTTTTGAAATAAAACTCCGCAAGAAAGCTAAGCGCGGTAATATTACAAAATATTTATGAACATTTTGTTTTCTTCTCCTGATGAGCCAAAAGAGATATTTGGCCGGGGGAAGTAATTAATGCCCCTTGTGCCAACTGTTGGTAGTTGTCTCTCCCCTTTTCTCACAACTTCTATCTCTGACTTTGTTCATTATTGTATGCTCAATCCGTTACTGGCATATTGTAATTATAATAATAATAGCCTAATAGTCCACTCCAAAGTTTATTAAACCGAAACGGAAATTCTTTTTGCCCAATTGATCGTGAGCCCGGCAGCCACTGAGCAATGTAGCTTGTATATTGTATGGAGCAGAAACATGGATACTAATGAAGAATATAGAAAAGAAAATCACATCAATTGAAAATTGGGTGTCCAGGAGAATGATTAGAACATCATAGAAAGATGTGAAAACTAACAGAGAAATATTTCATATGGCAAGGCTTCAACAAAATACCCTGTTACACACCTGTTACAATAATTGCATTACAATATTTAGAATGTGAATTGCATACAATAACTGTTGCCAGGTAAGTCAAATATGATGGTTATTCCTGCGTAACAACACGCAATATATGCTATTTTTATTCTAACTATTAAAGTACAACTATTCGTAAAAGGAGAATGAAATAATTTGTTACGAGGCACTTTTAAAAGATTTTTATGATCAATTTGATTACATTACGAAAATGACCTATTTCAGACCAGTTTCCGAACATATTCAAATTGTGTGGATACTTTTTGAACAAAGGTTGTTTTTGACAACATGACAGCTTGCCCAAAGTTTGCCCGAAATATCAACACATAATGTCAAGTCAACTTGTTGAGAAGACGAGAAGACGATATAAAGTTTTAGTTACTTAAATTGGAGGGGGTACGTGACTAACTTTTCGATTAGTGTGAGAGAGAGAATTGGGAGAGTGTCAGGGATGACATACGTACAACTAGAGTGGGAGAGAGAGAGAGAGAGAGAGGGGTCCATTATTAGTCCAAAATTTCCGTAAAATCATAGCGGCACCCCCCCCCCCCCCCCCCCCATGCACGCACACACACACCCTTCTCCGCTTCAACTGGCCTTGTGAAGCCAATATACATTCGTTATGTGTAATGCTGAAATATTATTCACATATTTTATCATGTGTCGATCTTTTTACAAAGTGCAGCGGGGCTTATCTTTTGTCAGTACACCTTCATCATGTCACAATGGTAGGCTACATAATCATTTTCCACCTTTACTTGTCTATTTCTGCACGATATGCAAGCGCGCGTGAAATGTATCGTTTGCTGTGTAAAGGCATACGCGGTGTCAGGTTCGGTTTAGTATGGGTGGTATACATTTAGTCGCCATCTTTATTTACACAAATCACCAGAACATTATCGAATAGTTTTTCTTCAGGCGAATTTTTAAACGTCACAGGACAGCCAATCGAGGAGGTGAACTTTCTTTCGGACTTCAAAATACGAAGGTGAGAAAAGCAGCTTAGATGTGTAAAAAAAATGAGCTGGGCCGTTTTGATGGGGGCGTGGACAATATTATGTCGTAAACACGGAAGTAAAAAAAATATTGATGAAACGGTTATGAGACGAGCATATGAAACGAGCATGATACGATGATGAAATGAAGCAATAGTGTGTATTAGTATGGATCTAGAAAAAAAATGGAAACAACAAAGAGCGTGGGCATGTCATATATCATCATGAAAGAGAGAAATTAAGAAAATAAATTTTATTTTGCTTATGTGAAAGCCTTTCTTCTGTTGTTATCTCTCTTTGATAAATAAAGACATCTCTATTGAAGGGGCGACTGTCTTTTATATCAATATCCCTCCTCTCTCTCTCTCTCCCTCTCTCTCCCTATCTCTCTCCTTCCCCACGAACCTTTTCTTCTGTCTGTCCCGAATTATGAGCCCCGTTTACGGTCTTCCTTTCCCTACGCTCTTCCCATTTTTCTTAGTAACCCACCCATGTCTCTCTCTCTGTCTCTCTCTCCCTGTATTAAAGCTCTGCGTACATGCATAATATATTTTGGAGTACACAATGTGCCAGGATTGTCAAGTCTGACAGATAATGAGTTCTACAGCAGAACCCACTATCATCAATATTAGTATTAGTAGTAGTAGTAGTAGCAGTAGTAGTAGAAGTAGAAGAAGAACTAGTAGAACTAGTATAGTAGTAGTAGTAGAAGTAGTAATAGCAATAGTTTAGTATTAGTATTATAGTTATTATCATTATATTTAGTAATAGTAGTTTTATTGTTATTATCTTTACCATTATTATTGTTGTTCTTTTAAATCAGTATCATTATTATTATCATTATTTTTATTATCATCATCATCATTATTATTATTATTGATATTTCTATTATTATAGTTGGGCTGTGTTCCACAGGTCAACATTCTGATCAGTATGGCGGCTAACTTCAGCTCTGCAGCCGGCTCTGCAGAAGACATCTGTGAAGGAGAGAACTGTGAGGCAATCACAGATGTGACGTACTACGTGAAGGAGAAGAAGAAGCTCTGTGAGGACTGTGCCTCCAAAGAGGGATGCATCGGAAAAGCAAGAAAGGGTGGGCCCAATCTGTATTGTGTGAAGCATGATGAAGAAATCAAATTGTACTGTAAAACACATGGTGTAGCAGTGTGCCATGTATGCGCAATGATAGACCATCAGTGTTGCGTGCGACAGGATATAGAGGGCGCCATCATGGAAATTAAAGCGAGTCTAACCACTCTGAAAGAAAAGGCAAAGGACAAATTAAAGCTATGTCGATTTCATGGAGATGAGATTCACCAGTGTAGGAAAGACACCGACAGCCATCTACAAGCTTTGAAAGATGAAGTTGATTCGGTAATCAATGAGGCGATCCAAACTGACAAAGACAGGGAGAAGAAGGATGCTGCAAAAATCAACCAGGAGTTTGACCAAAAGAATAAATTACTTCAAGAGGAGATTCAAATGATCAATGAGAATATTCGAAAGAACGATGAGGAGAGAGAGGAGCGACTTGAACTTAACTGTACAAATGCAAAGACCAGACGAGAACCCATTGACAATAAACAGCATAGTCTTCAAACAGACATTCAAAACATCGCTGAAGAGAAAGAGAAAAAGGTTTTGGAATTTGAGAAAACATGGCAAGATGACACGAGAACAACAGAAAATACAATACAGACACTTGAAACAGTCCTCAAAGATGATAAAAATGTCGTCAAAGATGGGCCTCATGTGAAGACATCAGTGAGTGTTGAACTAAAGAAGCCACTGAATGAGGATAAGGTGAAACGAATCACCAGTACCATATCGGGTGTGAAGTTTGTGAATGGTGCTGGGAGAGAGAAGTATGATGGGAGGATCGATGGGTATGTTGGGGAGTGGAAGCTCACTCGTGCAATCAATGTCAAAGATAAAATCACACGCCCGATCATTGTAGGATGCATAGATGAATGCAATGTGATCATCACAGATGGATCAAGTGGTAGCCTATATTCATACATGTTAGATATGAACACTCAGAGCATGTATAACGTAGCCAGTATTGGTACATCAGGATTTATCTCCTGTGCATTGCTGAATGATGACAAGGTAGTATGTGGTAAATACATTAAAGGGTGTACAGGGGACAGTTTGACTGGAAACATCAGTGTCTATGACAGAGAAGGGAACCACATCAATGACGTCACAATACCAAGAAACACAAAGCGTGATGCCTCAGGAGTAGATGTAGCTGTTGACCAGGATGTGATGATCATCGCAGCTGAGTGCGATCAGTCTAAGATATATGTCATCAACCCAGCTGATTGTAAGATCATGAATACCATCAAATGTAAACAGAATATAATGATGCGTGGTGTGCTGTCATCAGGTCACATCATAGCTCGACCATCACCAATAGATCACAGAGTGTTCATCATCGACAGACAGGGTGGTCAAAGGGAAATCCCCCACAGTGATGTAATCCTAAATGCCTGTATTGATCCTATGACAGACGACCTCTACGTCGTGACATCAGATGGTGAGTATAAGGCGTGTGTGATTGATCAGGTGATGAGTGGGGGTGACATGAAGAAAAGAAGAGTAGCTTCATTTCCTCTATCAACTAGACTGGGTTCACTGGATGGAAGGACCCTCAGTCACCTTCGATCAACTCGGGTGATGATGACGTCATCAGGGAATATGATTGCTTGCGATGGAGACAACATTCTCGTATACAAAAAGCTATTGAGCCTATAAAGGCTCGTTCACAATTGACGCGGTAAACCAGTTTTGTATTCGTTGTTGTAAAGACATCAATGTAATGTATCTTAATAACACAGAGCTCAGTTATTTCTCATACATATTGCTCCGGTTGTCTCATTTTCGCCAGCACAAACGTAGCTAGTTCGCGTATATAGCAGACGGCAATCGGCGGATCAGACGACACTTGATAATGATTGTGTATGTGAAATTGCTTTGTTAAATATAAAATACAAGAACCTTTTCCATATCTTTCAATTATCATTGATATCTGATAATTAAACAGTTAGTAAAATAAACCTACCAAACTACATAATACAATGAAATACTTGATTAGAAGTAGGGAAGTTTGATGTGGTGCACAATTGCACCCCTCTGTTAATAATCGAATAGTCCATGGTGTTCATGAATATTCGTGTTTTTGCTTACCTCGGCAAAATGCTTGCCTATACTAAATGGAAAAATTACGGTGGGGGTTGGCTGAAATGAACAAATTAGAACTGATCTATGATAATTTATGCTTGTTATCCTTCGTGTGCTTGACTTATAACCTTACAATCGAGTGGTAAATTGCGTCCACAGTTCAATTTGTTGCACATGTGTTATATAGGCAATGGCGAGCTGGCGACCTATTTTGACCAAATTACGGTGGGTAAACTTTCAAAAATCAATGGGACATGAGGGTTCCAATGAAAGAGCTAGTGATAACGTACGTCGGGTGGATGTGCTTTTCGTTTAAAAAAAAAAAAAAAAATTAACATTTTTTTTTTTGTGTGTGTAAAAGTCCATAGGATAACATGTTTACAGGCTGCTGGGGTCCGACGCTAGGGGGCGTTGTCAAATGAGACTAAACGGAGCTATATGGGAACTTTGTTGCGCGCAGTTGCATTTCATTTACACAATTAAAAAGAGGCTCTGCCGCGATCTATCGCTTTATATCTGATCAAGTCATGAACGGATTCGTGTTGCTTCACGCTGATTTATGGGGGTGTAAATTGACGAGACTACGTGTCTTTTCCGTGGCCTGACTCGGGGCCAATTGGGTATAATACGACTACGGATGCGACTTCAGCAATCACGTGCTTTCAACATACCGAAGCGTAAGAAGACTTCGGTTTGTTTCGCAAACGCTGGCCATGTACCGAGTGAGTCAAAACAAAGTTTACACCTAGAAACCTTAATTTAGGGGGTGGAAACTGACGAATACAGTCGATTTTTGCACTCTCGCAAACAATGCCACATGTTCATCCAAACGTGAACACATACCACACAAACATGGTACCAAATGATTTGGGATAAAACACTCTTTCATGAGATGTATAATAATTTAATGTTCATCGATGATTTTTTTTTTTTTATAATTAGCAATTTTCTAGGTGTAAACTTTTTTTTGACTCACACTGTAGAGCTTAAGTTGCTGACTACCGTTAATCAAGTCCATTCGTTTACTTGCAGTCGTAGATGGCGTTCCCCTGTATTCGTCAGTTTCCACCCCCTAAATTAAGTATGCTTACACATTCTGAAAGGACGAAAGGAACCAAATACAGTAACATTTATCTCTCGAATCGGTTCCCTGATCAGATCACGAATGACAAGTTTGTGACATGTATTTTGACAATTCATTGATATGTAGGGCCAATGCTATAACAATGACATAAATTGCAGGTTGTTGATTTTGTTTTGTTCTCTGTCGCTCATATAGTTGGAATATTATTATTTTACCCCAATTTATGGAATTATTTTAAAAATAATTTAAAAATAATAGATCTAGATAATAGTATACATTCTCAGATTTGATTGAATAATAATTTGACAATGTGTGTTTTGCGTGACTGCTAAAGCATATGTTTGCTACTATGCTTATTTTTAAACCGGGTTTAAAATGCAATAAATTATTGAAAAATTATTGCATTTCCTACACTTTAAAAAAAAAGATAGGCTATGTCATAAATCGTAATAGCCACATCATACTTGTAAGCCATTGATAAACAATAATTATTTAGGGCATCCTACGACAAAACCAATGCTATACTAATGACACGAATTGCACGTTGTTGTTTGTTTGTTTGTTTGTATTAGCAATTCGTTTTTGTAATATATCATAAATTGTAAAGAGCCACATCATATTGTTGATTTTTGTTGATTTTTAGTGTTGCTAAGAAAAATGTAAGTCATTGATATGTAGGGCCTGTTTTGAAGAAGAAAAACAATGCTAAAATGATGACATATTTTTTTGTTTATATTAGCTTGTGTTTTGAGGGTAATCTATAGGCCTAATGAAATAGCTACATTATTCTTTGTATTTGTAAGAGTGAACTTTATTGATGTTTCGTGTTGCTAAGAAACTTGATACTTTATGCAGTGGGATCTATTTTGACAAAACCAACGCTAAAACAAAGAAATTATTGCACGTCTTTGTCATTCGTTAGTTTCTTTGTTTGCTTTTTGAAATTAGTTTTTCTTTAATCTGTCGTAATTTGTAAATAGCTAAATACTTTTCTGTAGGACCTATTTTGACAAAATGAATGCTATAACAATGACCGTGTAATCACGATATTGTTTCGTTTGTTTGTTTGTGTTAGCTTGTTTTTTGTAATCTACATGTATATCGAAAATAGCTACATATACTAAATATATCAAAGACTAAACTTTAAATTAAGTATTCGTCTTGCTATGAACAATTAGATATGCATAGGTTACATGTAAATCCTTGATATATATTTTTACATAGAAAATGCTCATATGAAAATGACATAAATTGCACGTAACGTATCACATTTTTTATGTAAATAGCTTCATTGTTCTGTATAATTTATAAGATTCAATGTTGTTGACTTTCATTCTGTTGTATGAAACATTTAAACTTCGAATATGGATCAATTGCTATGAAATATACCAATGAAAAATGCTGTAGAACATCTAGTCTGTATCCTATACAACCATTCCTCGCAGTCGGATGGATATAAACAATGTAATGTTAATTTCACATGCGCGGATGTTTTTTATTGTACATAATGTAATGAGACATATTTGTCAGGTTTTTGGTTTATGTTTTTTTTTTAGGTGACAGCTAAGAAACCATGTGTATGCTTTTAAGTAAGCAACTAGGGGACCAAAGGCTTTAGATCTTCTCCAAGGGACTTGGTAATAAGGATTAAAGGTTAAAGATATAGACCGGTAGTGGCACAATTGCAGTTTAAGAGTTTCGGGTGCAAAAAAAACATTCAATGTTGTTTAAATATTGCCTTCAGAGGTTTAGATGGCAATACTTTAACCTAAATTCGCGAAAAAAAGAAATATATTCCCAAATGTTTAATGTTGAAGTGGATTCGCGATATCTATCCAGGCCGGATCGATATGATAATTTACCAAATATATCAATTAGTAGGCGGTTTCCCGGCAAAATTTGTATCATCACGTATTAGTCACATATATTCTTTCACAGTCATGATTGGTAATAAGAGCTTTCATTTCATTTGTTTGAGAGGGGGCGTTTCTATAACTGGTTTATACCTTGAATGCCTTGCCGACTTGGTGTCGAACCCGGGACATCCCGGTTACGAGACCACTGCTCTTCCACTCAGCCATCGCGTCTCCTGTTAAAACTTTGGATTAGTTTTTAGTAGATTATGATCGACCTTTCCATCATAGTTATGGTGTCATTGGACAGATAGACTATTTGCTTTGCATGACGTGTGTTTACAAAAATTGATCATTCCAAATCATTCTTTTTTATTTATAAAAAAAAAAAAAAAAAAAAACTTAATGAAACATTAATTCGCTTATTTGGGTTAATTAGGGTTTCAGACAGGGCCTCTTCGGGCTGTCTGAAATGGGTCGTGCGTGATCTATTGACCCTATCTCTTTGCTTCATATGAGCGAAGAGAAATCAAGCTTTCCAATTATGTTTATACATTAATACAAATTTACTTTAGGGGTTATTGGGTAAATTGCCATCAAGCATTAGTTTCCTTTTTCATAGAAACCCTGTATATACTTCAGATGCTAATAACATGTTGCAATTGTAAGGTAATAATAATAATTACCCGTTCTTGTATAGCGAAAACTTGCATATATCGTCCCTATGCACTTCCAAAGACTTTTAAAGTTATTACCCCAGCTTTAGCTCCGGCAGCAGATAATCCTACTAGGTACGCATTTACCTCACATTGGATTGGGTAAAGTGTGGCAAAATGTAGATTTAACGTCTTGCCAAAGGACGTTAGTGTTGTGGCACGGATTCGAACCCCGTACCTTGTTGGTCACAATCCGGAGACGTATCCAATGCACTACAAATATTTTCTTCTCAATTTCCTAGCATACAAGTCATGTTAATCTTTGACATTTTATGTTGATAGAGATGCAAATACTCTATACTGACATAACCAATGAATCAATGAGCCAACTATCAATAGATTTCAGTACGCTAATGGCATGTCATTGGCTGCATTATGATAATAATACGGTAGGATTCAAATTTGTTGATTGTGCAGGTTGCTAAAAGACATTACTTGGATGGATTTTGATAGACGAGTTGAAAAGTTTACAAGGGTTTGATATCAACAATGATACATTTCATGTAAATATCTGCATTGTACTAGTATTTGTAAGATTCGTTCACATTTTTCTCTTATTAGATATTATGTTAATTTATTCTAACGTTCATAGAATTTTTATTGAAATAAGATTGAAATAAGGTCTGTGTCACTTTTGTTATCAAAGATACCATATGATATGCACTATCTTAAAATGTAAATAGCTGCATCGTAATAGTATATCTACGATTAATTCATATTTTGTTTTCATCAGATATCATGTACATCTAGCTATTTTATCTTCGATATAAGAAGGAAAAAAAATAATAATGAAATAAGTTTCAATTCAATTTTGTGTCAGTTTTGTTATCCAGCTGCATTGTACTAGTATTTGTAAGATGTGTTCATATTTTTTGTTCTCATTATATCATACACAATTATGTGTTCCCATGCAGGAGTTGTTCCACGTCAATCGAAAAAAAGGCTCGGGTAGTACCAATATTCAAATCTGGAGATATTTCTTCTTCGAATAATTACCGCCCCATTTCAATATTACCTATCGTGGGTAAAATTATAAAAAGGGCCGTCCACCAACAACTCAGTGAATTCCTGGACGAGAATCAATAATTACACCCTAATCAGTCTGGTTGTAGACCTATACATTCAACAGCTATATACTGCCCTTGCAAAACTTGTAAATCAATGGTCGTTGAATATTGATAACAAAGACATTTCTGGATTTGCCTTCATAGATCTTCGTAAGGCTTTTGATACTGTTGACCATGAAATACTTCTACATAAACTGGCTTGTATAGGTTGATGTAATTGGACTATTTATTAGTTCAAATCATATTTAGGCGATCGACAACAAGTGACCCAATTCAAAGGAGCCAAGTCGCATCCATCAACCATCAAATTAGGTGTGCCACAAGGTTCAATTCTCGGTCCCCTTTTATTTTCAATATATGTTAATAGTCTACCTGAATGTACTCCTGAAGGTATCATAGATATGTATGCTGACGATATGACACTTACTGTCAGTGCAAATGATGCAACTGTTGTGGAAGAAAAATTAACTGTTGCATTAAACAGAGTCATGGCATGGATTAAGGGAAATCGGCTCGTTCTTAACACTGACAAAACTTGTGTCCTGTTAATAGGCTCTCGTGCTAATCTCAGGAAAATTGAATCTTTCACCATTTCATTAAATGGCAATTTGATCAAAAGAGTTCAATTCACCAAATGCTTAGGACTTTTGATAGATGAAGAATTGAAATGGTCTACACAAATCGAAAACGTAAGTAAAATTACCCAGGAAAACATTAGCATGATAAAGAGAGCAAAGAGTTTTTTGCCTAAACAATCATTAAAGTTACTTTATAACAGTCTAGTGTTGCCACGATTAGATTACTGCTCTGTTGTATGGTCGAACAGATTTCATTCTCAATTTCTCATACAACTAAGCTGCAAAAAAATCAAAAGAGGGCCGCAAGCAGGCGCGTACGCAGGGGGGTGTTTTGGGGGTTAACCCCCCCCCCCCCTTGGCATTTTTTATGTGTGTATTTTTAAGAAAACCCCCCTAAAACCCCCCTTTGTTTTGTTTAAACCCCCCCCCCCCTTGAAAAAAATCCTGCGTACGCCCCTGGCCGCAAGAATAATATTGAACGAGACATAATGACACACCGTCGGCTGATTTGTTCACAAGTCTTAAATGGATGACACTTGACAAACGGTTTGAGTTAAGTCGCGTTATGATGATATATAAATGCGTTCATAACTTAGCACCTTCTTACCTTCAGGTAGGCTTAATCAATCCTAATGATGTACATGAGCATCATACAAGGCAAATAGACAGTGGATGTTTACGTGTGCCTAGATTTCACACTGATTGTTATAAGTGTAACCCAATTGTTTCTTCCCTATTTGAATGGAATAAGCTAGATAATTCGATGAGAACGGTTTCATCTGTCAATTCATTTAAGAGATTGTTTAAACAAAGTTGTAATTTGTGATTGGCTCAGCCGAACATACACTTGGTGCATGTGCTGTAATATTGACATGACTTAGGGTATGTTTATGCTCAACTTTTTTTTGGCCAGAATCAGGCATCTGTTACGCGTTTAGATCAAAACACGGTTGCGTCCTTTCTCACTGTTGTAGAATCACCGAAAAACGGCGATCACGATCGCCGATCGTAAACTCACAAAAAGGTGCGTTTACAAGTTGTAAACGCGTTTAAATGGGGTCAATGCACTGATCTAGTGGGTCTACGTAGCATGCACAGTGCAGGTTTCCGAATCCAGCTGCAAGGCCAATTAAGGCCACCCAGCGAGAATTGCCTGGAGGAGCCAGAGAAGTGAGCATAAACAGTACACCGTGAAACTGCGATTACGATGAGCGTTTACGATGTGCGTTTCAAATCGCTCATTCTGCCTTCAAAATTGAGCTTAAACGCATCCTTATTCACATAATTGCGACTTAATCAATATTTTCCTATTGACATTAATGTTGAACTAGGTTAATGATATATGTTTATTTTGCAAACGAGTATTATTTTGTAACTGCTTTGTATAAAACGTTATGCTTTTTGATGTAAATATGTTCATGTTTATTCAGGGCCCCATGGAAGACCACTACTTATTGGTGAATGGGCTACCCAGTGAAAAGGTTAGAAATAAATAAATAAATAAATATATAAAAGCTGTAGTTATTAAGAATCAAATTGGTTGATTTCTGTTAAATTGTGTAACATAAGATTATGTTTGTATATTATGCGCGGTAATGATCGTGACCTCTTTACGAGGAGATCATTGTGGTACTATGGTTCCTTCGCTAGACTCTCATAGCTCAGTCCAAGGGAAGAGGGTTTGAATCCAACCTCGGCACGTACGTCCTTCCGTGTAAGACATTAATCCAAATTGATACCTGGCCATGCTGAGATAACAATGATTGCAAGGCCCTAATAAATAAGACCCAATTATTATAATAATTATTTTGTTTAATCATCTTTCTCTGTCCCAGAAGTGATGCCTTTCTATACGGCTTTGTAATCAGATCGTATACTTGGGGAAGAGTTGGTTTCAAGCTTGACGATTCAATTACGTTGAAATGAGTCATAGATCAGTACCGAAGTGTAACGTCATACTGGCAAAATTGTCAAGGTTGATGAACCCAAATAATTTTGCGCTAAACAACGATGTGGTGATCATATCCAGTGGCAAACACAGAATTTGCCCTGCTCCGATCCAGTCCGTTGCTCGAATAATTTCGCGGTGATCATCATCATGCGCAGGCTCTCTTCTTTGGAACCAGTACCCGGGGGATAAAGAGCGAATATGACGTTATACTTCTTATTCTTTGTGCATATGGCGATTCCGTGTAATGTGCCCAGAATGTGAGAACTTTTGTTTTCCTTCTTGACATAAGTCATCCCCAAATTAAGAAGCTATTCATAAACCGTTGAATAATGGCGCTTTCTGCTATCACTCTCCCGTTAGTCATAGACATATCAAGTTTTTTTTCATTCATTAGTGAAAAATATAGAATGTCATATGTGGTATGGGACACATTGCACTGTATCGCCCAAAGCATGTAAATCGTAATACCTTTTCTAACAATATTTTCGAAAGGAGTCGGTGGAAGAAAAAGAAATATTCTCTCGCATCACATTAAATGGTTTGTAATTTCTTTCAAACTTGTTTGGTGTTTTTTCTGTTAAGAAGTTTGTATTTCAATAACTCTCTCACTTTAACTTTTTATTATGATACTGTGATTTGATATCATTTTTTAAAATTAAAAATGAAGGATCATTGACAGGAGAAAAAGAGAGAGAACGAAGAAAACTGTAGAATGAGATAAACCGAGAATCTAAGAGAAAGATAAAGAAATGTAGAGAAATAAATGTAAACAGAGAAAAAGAGAAGGGAGGAAAATGAAAAACAGAGAGAGAAAGCGAGGAAAAGAAGATAGTAAAAGAAGAGAAAGGGGACAAGAGAAGAGAATGAGAGAAATAGGAGAAGATGAGATAATAAAGAGAAAGAAGAGAGGGGATTAAGAAAGAGAGATAGAGAAGAAGAAGAGAGAGAGGGGGACAGAGAGAGAGAAAGAGAGAGAACAAAAAATGGAGAGAGGGGGAGATAAAGAGAGAGAGGGAAAAATGAGAGACTGGCTGTGAAAGAGAGAGAGAGAGAAGAAATAGAGAGAGAGGGGAAATAGAGAGAGGGGGAGAGACAGAAAGAGAGAGAGGGGAAGAGAGAATGGGGGGGGGGGAACAGAGAGAGAGAGAGAGAAAGAGGGGAAAGAAAGATGAAGAGGGAGAGAATTTTTTTTTTTGGTGGGGGAGGGGTGAGCGAACGAGAACAATGGGGATTCAAGGAGAAACATATTTAGGTAGAACGCTACGTTAGAGGGGGAGGAAGAGCAGAGAAGACAGACAGGGTGGAATAAATCTTTACAGATCCCTTTCTCACTGATAATTTCTCTTTTTAAAATAAAACTTTGTAAGAAAGCTAAGGGCGGTAATCGTAAAATAAATTATGTACTTCTTTTTTTTTTTCCTGATGAGCCGAGAGGGGTATTGGCCGGGGGAAATAATAATGCCCCTTGTGCCAACTGTTGGTAGTAATTGCCTCTCCCCTTTTCTCACAACTTCTATCTCTGACTATCTCTGTTCATTATTGTATGCTCTTGAAAGAGCAAGAAATGAATTTAACGCAAAAAGGGATCAAATGTATATATTTAAAAATGGCACATACGACGCGTATGATATCAGGGAAATGTCGCGGAAATATTGTATGTTTTTTAAATTTGTATCGATAAGCCAAAAGTTTGGTTACATTTGGAATACATCTTGGTCCTGTTTTTAAGCAAAAGGGGTCTTATTTTGTTGAAAATGTTTTTGAAAGTCCCCAATGTGATTATTTGGGGTCATTTTCTTCTCCCGCTTACGATCATGCGTTACCTCTTTTTGACTCCACCGGAGCTCAAAACGCCAAATGGATATTGAAACAGTATAGAGGCCTAGGTTGTACCCTTCTAATTTTATATCATGTACGAGTATGCATCTACGTTTGATATCTACATGCAGTCATTTCCATTTCAATGATTATCATAATTTTTTTCAGGTGCCCTTTTGCATTATATGCTTATGATATGACATTAAATGGTAGACCTTCGTTCATTTGCTCGGGGCACTCTTTTTTAATAATAGGATAACGCTGGGCGTGCACCCTCCCCCATCCCACGGTCTTTGTACATCCATTGATCTTTTTCAATCACAGAAAACAAAACCACAAAACAAATATATAGCAAAATACATTTAATTTGTCTGTACAACTCTCCTCCCCAAACTAAAAACAAAATGTTTGCAAGGTGATGCATAAGGGATAATGCTGCGCTATTTTAAAGTCGCCCTCTACGTCCAAATGACAAAAATGTTACCGTTAGTCCGACGACAAAAGCGGTCTCTTGACGTCTCTACATGGTCATAATTTAAGAATTTTTTCATCATTTCTGCCTCTCTGACTATAATTTTGAACCTTGAGGATCTAAGGAAAAGGTAATTACACGTAC
The DNA here is from genome assembly GCA_035222895.1 of Strongylocentrotus droebachiensis. Classification (NCBI taxonomy): domain Eukaryota; kingdom Metazoa; phylum Echinodermata; class Echinoidea; order Camarodonta; family Strongylocentrotidae; genus Strongylocentrotus; species Strongylocentrotus droebachiensis. The sequence goes on from JAVYIG010002108.1 coordinate 116,794, forward strand.
TTCGCGTGTTTTAATGACATTTGATATCTTTATTACACGTTTAAACGATGTTAAACAATGTCTGTACCCTGTCGCATAATCTGCACTCTGTGCACAAAACGCTATTCAGGCAGCAACGTATGGTCCCACACGTAGCTTTCTGTGTCTGTTCTTAAAGTTGATGACTTTTTGATTACCAACTTTTTAATGTGGAATTGTGCATATTTAGTTTGAGATTTATCGATGAGTACGATAAACAGATGTATGAGATAATATTTTGGCATATTACTAAATCATGACCATTATTTTTGATTTATTTTGAGACCCTTTTTTTAAGTTGAGGGTAATGAATGAAACATTTTGTTGTTCGGTGTTGGTTATGAATATGATGATGTTGTGTTGTTTTCATTGTCGTTTGTGGTAGAATCTCACAGGTGTTATTTAAATTGACCTTTGACCTTTGTTTAACCTGTATCGTAGGTTGAAAGATGGAGGAGGAAGAGGAGGTCATGATGGAACAAGGTCAGGTAGAGCTAGATGAACAGGTGGATAGAGAGGCAGTGATCATCATGAATGCCCTGGCAGGGGAACCACACGGTAAGGTCACTCATTGGAAAGTAAGATGGAAATGGAAGGGGGAAGAAGAAGAAGATGGGGAGGGAAGGGAAAGGAGGAGAGGGAGGGTTGGAGGAGGAGGTTATGACGGAACAAGGTCAGGTAGAGCTAGATGACATGTGGAAATTATGGGTAAAAATCGACATCCATGTTGGAAATCTTGCGAGCCGTATTTTAACTCTTGCTGCGCATTACGTTATCTAACTCTCATCCCTTCTAGTCTACGCGCAAGACAAAAATGATTATGAAGGAAAAACTGTGATAACGTCATCTCAAACTTGAAGCTGGTGCAGCGAGAGTTAAAATACAGCTTGCAAGATTTTCAACATGGATGTCGATTTTGACCCATAATTTCATGAAAATGGACCATTAAACAAAATTATTCAGTCAAGTTGGTAAGTGGAACCGATGTATAATAGCCTAGGCTTAATTTTCAAAATAAAATAAATGGGATATGCATCAGGTAAAATGTATTATTTTGGGCAAAGAATATGGCGATAAATGGCCATATTGCTTGAAAAGGAACGCCTATGGTCGGTTTCTGTCTCTAAAGAGAGTAGCTGACCCTACCCAAAATAGAGGCTAATGAACGAAAGAGACAGAAATTTTGGCCTAGGGAAAAAAGGTGGAGAAAGAGGGGTAGGGGGAAGGAAAAGGGAAAGGAGAGGGACTTTTTGGAGGAGGAGGAGGATGGAAAGAAAGAAAGAGGAGAAAGCTACAATGGTCAGCATTCTCCTGCATTCCCTATTTTTTATGAGGATATGAATTCTCTTATGAGTCCAAGTGCTTTTTTTAGCCTTCCCAAGCTTCATCGCTCACTACTCCTTTTTTGTTAAGCTTATCAAGTGTGATGTGAACAACATTTTGACTTTATTTTTATCAAGGAACATTACCTACATGTACATGTATCTCCAGCATGGGAAGATGGATTTATCTATTATATTTATTTATCTGTTTTTCTGTGTTTATGTTAACTACCCAGGAAACACCACATTTCAGATCATCAGCCATGATGGTCAGGTGATGGACATAGCGTCTGAGGATGGACGTCATGTGACCCAACATCTAGATGAGAACGGTCAACCTGTCATCTCGGTCAACTTGGCTTTCAATGAAGAAGGTAAGTGTCGGACATAAGCATTGATTAGAATGAACAGGAATTTTGGTGGCAAATAGAAAGTTGAATGATCATGTCATGTATACATTCTCCTAGGCCCCATCATAATATAAACAGTTGCGATTAATCACAACTTATTTAGGATTGATATCAATCCCAACTATGTTCATAAGAGATAGGAAACTGCATACTTGCGATTGATAAGCAGACTTGTGATTGATTTGGATCAGTCGCATCTCTTTATAAGACGGGGCTCAGGTCTACCTTATTTCTGAAAAGGACACCAGGGACCTTCTTATAAAGAGATGCAATTGATCCAAATCAATCGCAACTTTGCAGACCCTTATCTCTAGCAAGGAGCCCCAGCACATCATCTCTTTGAGTAAGGCATTTTATGTACATTGCTCCTCTCCACCCAGGTGTTAAGTTTACATCCTCCCCCTGCCCCCCTCACAACCCAGGTGTGTTAAATGGGTAATAATAGTATTCTCAATATGAAATACCCTCTCTTAGCCCTTCACAGATATTATTACCCTGGTCATCGGATTCATTCACGCACAACGTGAGCTCCATCTCCACTCCCTGTTGAGTTTCCTGCCATATGGTGACCTTGAGTACATATGGCAATTGCTAACACAAAGGCTTTAGTCATCCTACCAGGTCCCCATTTCTCTCCTGGGTATGGAGTGGCAAATAATGATAACAATAATATTCCATTTGTATAGCGCTTTAATAATACAATGTCTCTTAGCGCTTTACAGATATACTATTACCCCAGTCATTGGATTCTGTGCTTGCCGGCACACAATGTCCACTCCCTTGGGAGCATTCCAGCCAGGCGTTACTTGACGCTCAAAAAATGTTTGGCCAACAATGACGGTCGCCTTATGCATTATCTTGTATCCTTGGGGTTATAGTAAAGGCCCTAAGTAAAATCAGTGATTGCCTACTTTGCTACCCTGGGTAACAAATTAAAGATGAACTTATTGGTATCTTCTGTGCTCCAGGTCAGGTACTTCATCCAATGGAAGGAGCAGAGAGCATCTACGTCCAGATACCGGTGGAGCAAGAGAACTCCGAGATGGGGGTCCAAGAACAAGAGAGCAGTGAGATGACAGTCCAAGAAGAGCTTCCTCATGAGATGGGGGTCCAAGAAGAGCTTCCTCATGACCCTCCCAGCCACCCTACAGGTTAGTCTCATTCGTACATGATATGGCGAACCACATTTAAAAAACAAACACCCTGGAAAAAGAGTGACTTCATATTTATGTACAGTCTCGCCTCTCTATTACGGTCACCCAATCGAAGCAGAGAAGGTGATTATTGTAGGCAGGTGGCTTCTCTAGACGTACTATAACACACATTTCTGTTTCAAAGGAGATAAAATACATGTCCACTATTCACAGGTGGCTTTCATAAAGAGTTTGGACTATACAGTCAGACGGCAGCCGGTGCGAAAACCCTCTATTTTATTCAGCACGTATGCAAGAATTTACGTGTCTTGCATACGTAATGAGTAGTGCAGACGGTCTTCCCGATCGGCAGTTTTTGCTTTTATAATTGTTCATTTATCATGAAATGGGTCTTATTTTAAAGATAAGAAGTTGCACTCTCTATATACTTATATGACAATCATGTTAAATATATTTTGGAAACAGATATTTCGCCTTGAAAATGGGGTTTTTCGGCGATAAATCTATCTAAAGAGTAGGGCTGATTTTCACATAGAAATCATTCTTGCGTCAAGAAGATGTTATAATCAGCATAAAGCATAAATATTTTTCTTTACAATGATATCAAAATTATTATATTTTACGCTGTACCAAAGTCAGGAACCAAGAAAAATCACGCTCATGTTCATGAATAATTTAAAAAAGTAGTCAACTTTGCCGATGTGATAATAGAGCGTTCTGATTGGCCAAATACGTCAACTACGTCACATATGTTCCGCTTTGGTTTATTAACATACTGAATACCAAATTTGAGTAAGCATTCCTTGTGGCGTGCGCCTGTAATGCACGTGCGCGCAAGCAGTCATGACAACAATCCGAGGACCCTGGATCAATTACGTCACCTGCCTTTCAGATAATCTTTTTCACATTATTTCTTTTTTAATCATTTTTCTTATTTTTTTTCGGCCAGTCGGTGGCGCGGCGGAGCTCCCTGGAGTTTAATAATCAGTTATGCATTGCCATTTCTCAAACGGCGAGCGTGCACGAGTATGAAATCACACAATTTCGCGCCATCATATAGAAAGAATAGTAATTTCCGGGTTTTTAGGGTCTTAATTACTATGATTATAAAGAGAACAAGATTTTGCGTCAATTAGGTTTTGACATTATTTTGATCAGTGACTTTTCATCTTTCCAACGAATCTCAAAGTAAACAAATTAATTATTTACCAAAGTCAGGAACCAAAAGCGAAATTTCAGGTACAAAATAGCTGTTGAAATGTTACAAAAATAACGACAATAAAAGCGGTGAAAAAGGATTGTTTCAAAATTGTGAAATATGGCAAGTTTCATATCAAACTGAAGCTGAGAATCTCGAGAGTAATTACTGTTGCGTGCTGCCATGTTGACAAAAGTTATCGACCACAAAAGCAGCTGCATGTACACCCTTACAAATCTCACGGAAAATCTCGTGAATTTCAGCAAACGTGCATGTACGAGATAACCAAAGAGACGCTGAATAAAAATCAGCGTACAGCCTCATTATCGCGCACGCTGCGGTCTGACTGTATACCTTGTATAACCATGGATGCCAGTTTTTCTGGTCTTTTCGATTTCTAATCGTAAATATCTTGATAATCTGACAGACGATAGGCTTGTAAAAGTCATGGGATTATTATGATAATTATGATTGCAGCATGAGCTAAATCCAGGATTTTGTTTCAGAATCTGAGGCAATGTTAATGAGTCACTTTAAGGCACGTTCGTGGCATTTTTTTAATGTATTAAAGGTAATACAAAGTTTTGGGAATTTTGAAAATTGGGTGGATAGTGATTCTTTACAATTTTGATATATTTGGATGCCCCTGTGGATGTATTATAAGCACTAGAAAATTTAGCCCCTAAAACGCTTCTGCTTTCGAGAAAAATTGAATATAAAAATTTACCGGTGCTCCCGGTAAATTTTGATAAATTTCGAATAGCAACTACGGCCGTACAATGGTAGCTGCGACAATGAAAATCTCAGAATATGTAGTTGTGATATATAATTTCCAAACGAGAATAGCTAATCTGTCGATTTTAGTCAAGAAACATTTTTGTATAGCTTAATTAATATCTTGACCTTGAGAGGGAGCTATACAACATAAAGAGTTTGTTATCTAATATTTCACAACTTTAGACTCGATTTCAACTGCGACAACGATCACTGAATATTGTAGGATCGCATATGCTCCCAATATGTTCATTTGAACCAAATTCATGACCCCATACCAAAACTTTGTATTACCTTTAATGTTGGCAACTGCCCTCCAAAGGGTTGCAAAAAAAATAAGAAAAGGCAGCAAAAGTGGCAATTTTTTAATGTGTAAATGAATGGCAACTGCTCAACAAAGATCCTCCGTATATTCACAAAGCTCTTTGGTACGTTATTAGATACTGAAGTGTGAAGTGTATGATACCATACCTGCCAACCCTCCCGAATAATCTGGAATATCGTGTTTTTCTGGATTTTTAGGACCCCAAATTGCGGGAGATCCCGGATTTTCAAAATTTTGTTTTTGTTTTGTTTTTTGTGTGTGTTACTTAAGCCAAATTAACCTTGTTTTATCATATGCCGCGATGTGAGAGTTCACGTATTGCGTGCGTTGAAGAGCTGCATGATTGAGCAGCGAATTTGTATTCGCTTTTTTGCACAGATTTACCGCGTTATTGCCAGTTACACTGCCGCTGCATGTGCGAACGCCTGTTAACGGTACAGATTTCTTATTTTCGAAGTCATACTGTGCTAAAAATTCTTAATTCTCATTTTCAAATGTTGGCAGGTATGTGATACTTATGTTGTTACATTACATCATATATGAATGAGGCTATAATGTCTCACGCTCTTTCTCTTTCTCTCTCTCTCTTTTTTTTTTGCTCTATCTTTCATTCACCCATACAGAAAGCTTTGTTCAGATTGTTGAGAGCGATGAGATCGACGGCACCAGACATTTGTCCACTTTCCCTGATTCCTCCCTTCCTGAAGCAGAGTCGACCAATCTCAATTTAGAACCAATGGGTGAAGATGCACAACCAACCAATCAGGACGTGGATACTGTCATGCTTGAAGCCGAGTTGACCAACCAGAGTGCAGATACCATGACACCAGAAGCTGGGTTGACCAATGAGAATGCAGATCCTGTCATACTGGCGTCTGAGATGACCAATCAGAGCGCAGATACCATGACACCAGAAGCTGGGTTGACCAATGAGAATGCAGATCCTGTCATACTGGTTGCTGAGATGACCAATCAGAGCGCAGATACCATGATTCCTGAAGAACAACCTCTGACCAATGCTGAGCCTAGGTCAAGCTCTCTCGAAGTTCAAGGTAAACTTTGACATTTCCAAGTAATGATGTTTTTTAAAGAAACTGACAGTTAATCCTTATTATGAGACTAGGCTTATGATTATGAATTCCCATCATTGATCTATCTTAAGTGAAGTGCAAAGTTTAAATGTTGAGTATAATCCATTGTTTCAGATAAGACCTAAACATTTCTTCCTTGAAAAAAAACTTCCCAATATATTAAAATTAAAGTTAAAATTGTCAAGTTGAAGTTTGAATGCAATAGACCAGTCTGATGCACGCCAAATTTGTTTAACATTACATCAATAATGGATTTCTTAAAATTTATAAATTCATATTAATAAATATGACGTTAGTGAAACACTGTGAAAGAAGATATTTAATGGATTTAAATTATCATCTATTGCTTTGCAGAAATACCAGACAGTGATTCCAGTGTGAAGATCATTGAGACCGCGGCGTCAAGTACTACCCCTAGGAAAGCGTATGTAAAACTTGCAGTTAAGACCCCAGACTCGCCCAAACAAATATGCCATTACTGCTGGCGAGAGTTCCGGACCGAGCGCCAGCACCGCGCCCATGAGAAGTCTCACGCCAAGGAGCATTCGCCCTACCTGTGTCGCTACTGCAGCAAGTTCTTTGAGACGGACGGCCAGCGCCTGAAGCATATGCGACAGAAGCACTCCCTCGCGAAGTGCGACGAGTGTGGGGCGTGCTTTGAAGATGAGGCACTTCTGCAGAGGCATATGAAGATGCACAGTCAGGTGACCATGTTCATGTGTGATGTCTGTGGCTCCACGTTCACCAAGAAGAGCTACCTCACCTTCCACATGGTCGTCCACGAGAAGGAAGACCTGAGCGAGAGGATGAGCATGAAGGAGGTCGATGAAGGGAGAGTCCCTGCAGGACCCTCCAAAGGTCTGATACCGTTACAGATTGTGGATGATGACGAGGATGATGACGATGTTGGAGATGGAGGGAATGATCCTGATGATATCGACTGGGAGGAACCGTTGGCAGCGAAGAAGAAAGGATCCAAGTTTGATTGTGACAGGTGCTCCCGATCGTGTGCTTCACTAAGAGGTCTGAAGATGCATCAGAGAATGCTGCACATAACGGTTGAAGAGGAACCACAGTCTGAAAGCAGTGAGGAGGAGGAGGATGCAAAGACAGAAGAGGATGCCATGATTGAGAAGAAGGGAGGCAACGATAAGAGTAAACATTGCCCCGTTTGCAAGAAATCGTTTGTGAGCGTGCGTCAGCTGACAAGGCATGAATCCACACATGCGTCCTGGGATTGTACGTATTGCTCTAAGACCTTCAGGACATCCTGGATCCTCAAGGAACACCTCAACACCCACACGGGACAGCGTCCATATCAATGCACCGAGTGCGACAAGACCTTCAAGAGCCACGGCGCCCTGAGGCGACACAACATCATCCACAAAGGCACCAAGCCGTACAGATGCGATCTGTGCGATATGAGATTCAGCGATGGCTCGTCGTTGAAGAGCCACAAGAAGCGGCATGCTGGAGACAAGCAGGTGGAATGCGACGTCTGCCTGAAGAAGTTCTATACCGGCTTCCAGATGAGGACCCATCGTCTCACGCACGGAGGGCAGGACCACAAGGAAGAAAATCTCCTGCGTTGCGAGAGTTGCTCCAAAGCATTCCTCAGCCCAAGTGGTCTCGAAAAGCATAAAAAGTCTGGGAAATGTGGAAAGAAATTCACCTGCCCCTTCTGCACTGACTCATTCATTTACAAGTACGAGCGGGAGAAACACATGGAGACTCACGCTGAGTTTGTGAACAAGGCTGATATAGAAGATGAAGTGACTGATGGTGTCAAGAAATCTAAAGTCTTCAAGTGCCCGATATGTGAGCAGAAGTTTTCCAATCTGCGTACCTTCACCATCCATCGCAAGAAACACGAGAGAGGGAAGGTCTATGCATGTGAAGTATGCAACAAAGTTTTCTCAACGCCCATCAGCCTTAAATATCACAGAAAACTGCACACGGGTCAAGGACCAAAGTGCTCGGTGTGTGATAAAACCTTTTACAATTTGAAGTCCCTCAGGAGGCATGAACGGATACACACCGGACAGAAACCTTACAACTGTGGCTTCTGCGATAAGGCTTTCAGTGACCAAAGTGCGTGTGCCTCACACATGAGGGTGCACTCGGCAGAGAAGCCCTTCAAATGTGCTTTCTGCGACAAGGGTTTCCGGCAGAAGGGCCAACGAACCCAGCACCAGAAGAAGGTCCACAAGGTCAAGCTGGAGGAGGGTAATGAGGCTGAGGGAGAGGTTGTTAGCTCCGAAGATGGTCCAGTTATCATCCCCAACGTCAAGAAGGTGTTCAAATGCCGCGTCTGTCAAGTGGAGTTTGAGGAGAAAGAGGAGCTGAAGGAACACAAGCTGACCCATAAGGAACTGGAGAATGAAGATGACGAGTATGTTCCTATATCGGTCAAGGTTTCCAGACCTAAGAAAGCGGTCGAGATGTTCAAGTGTGACATATGCAACAACAGCTTTGCCCAGAAGGCTTATCTAGAACGTCACAGAAGAGTTCACACGGGTGAGAAGCCCTTTGGCTGCACGCTCTGCGAGAAGAAGTTCTCCGACATGACTTCCCTGCGTAGGCACAAATCCATTCACACTGGAGCAAAGCCCTTCTTGTGTGATCTGTGTGGAAAGTCCTTCCGTGACAAGTCGTACCTGAACCTACATAGGCGGATGCACGCAGGAGACCGGCCATTTGCATGTGAGCTTTGCCCTCGGAAGTTTGTACGGAAGAACTTCCTGAATGCCCACATGAAGCTCCACCAGGGCATCAAGCCAAAGAAGCCTCCAGAGAGATCCTTCACCTGCACCATCTGCAACAAAGTCCTGAAGACCCGTGCCAGTTACCACACCCACAATATGATTCATACAGGCGAGAAACCCTTCTGCTGTACTCTTTGTGGCAAGGCCTTCCCAACGAAACCTCGTCTTATCAACCACGTCCGTGTGCACACGGGAGAGAAACCCTACGAGTGCGAGACATGCCACAAAGCTTTCACCGAGCCGGGTACTCTCCGAAGGCACAAGATCATCCATTCCGGCCTGAAACCCTACAAGTGCGACACCTGCGAACGAGCCTTTGCAGACAAAAGCGCCCTCAACTCTCATGTTAAGATGCACACAGGGCAGAAGTCGCACTCCTGCGAGTTCTGCGGGAAGATGTTCTGGACGGCGACCAACATGAGGCAGCATGCCAAGACCCATCGCAAAAAGTCCATGTTTGAGTGTGGAGTATGTAGCAAGGAAATCTTTGGACAGGAGAACCTGACAGCTCACTTGGTGGAGCATGAAGCGGAACAACGCGTTGCCTCTCAAGCTCTGGCTCAGACCATGATGGCCGCTCAGGTCATGATGGACAAGGTCACAGAGGTGGTCCTCCAGGAAGACGTTGTCACCACCGAGATCAAGGAATTCCAGTGTGAGGTCTGCGAGAAGTTCTTCAAGACGAAGAAGACACTCCAGAAACATGGTGCCATCCATGACGAAGAGAAGCGCTACGAGTGCGACGTCTGCCAGAAGCGCTTCTCCAGGAAAGCCTACCTTGTCAGCCATTCCACCATCCATACGGGAGAGAAGCCATACAAGTGCGAGGACTGCGGGAGAGAGTTCAGGGACCGAAGCTCTATGAAGCGACATATGAACACCCACAAGGGCATCAAGCGCTACGAATGCAACGTCTGTCAGAAGCAGTTCATGGACAAGAGCGCGGCCAACATCCATCTCCGGATACATACCGGTGAGAAACCTTACGAGTGCTATGAATGTAAGATGTGCTTCTCACAGAGCGGACACCTTGTAGATCATATGATCAAAAGCCATTGAGTGGTATTTCCGAAAGCGGTCTTACTTTAGTCCATGGTTTAATCCACCGACAAAGTATGGAATGCCAAAGTGTCCATATGAATGTTTTTGAATAATTTAATCTGTCACTAAATTAAAATAAAATGTTACAACTTAATAATAAACAACAATATAGTTATGTTATCATGTTAATTTAGGGTCATATCCAGACCTGCCAACCAGTACGATTTAGTCATATTTTGTACGATTTTCAGAAGCGAATACGACAGTACGATTTTCCTGAATAAAATATGATTTTCAATGGCAAAATGCCCATTCTGTCCTGTAAAGTATCCTACAAGCATCTCACATTGGCAATTTGGGGATGTTCATTGGTTCCTCGAACACAACAGTCGTGACGAAATCATGCATATTCAACAAATGATCCATACAAAAAATTCTTCCTGTATGTAGTTACTGTAAGAGGCATTGATCCGCGGAACAGGCCTTGTTTATTTTTAAGAATACAACTTTTGGAATGAAAGAATACAGTTTTTGAACTCAAGAGGTTGGCAGGTCTGCATATCAAATTATTCAAATATATATTCATATTGACACTTGGCATTCCATACTTAGTCGGTGGATTAAACCATAGACTAAAGTTAGTCTGCTTTCAAGAATACCATCCATCGATTCTAAACATGTTCTCAGTTGATGAAGGGTCTTAGCCTAGTCGTTTTCTTTTCCTCATTCACACAAAAAGTCAAACCTGTCTATTTAGGTCACCCAAGGGAAACAGAACATGTGGCCACTGTAGACAGGTGGCCTTTGTAGGCTGGTAATACAACACATATTTATTTCTAGAGAGTGACAAAATACATGCATAGAGAGGTGGCCACTTAGACAGGTTTAAATGTACATGTATATACTAATTTACTAAAGCACATTAAAGCATTCACAGAATATGTATAAGTACACGACACACTTAGTTAGCATGACAGACAGAAAATGTGCCATCATACTGTGAGAGAATACATGTCTACTTATGGTAACATTCCCAGAACTATGTTTCTTCAGATTTCTTTGACTTAAGTATTAAAGAGAAGGTTGAGTTCTGGTCATGCGATTGCATTGTGAAAGAAACGATGTCGAATCGATTAGAAAAGTCTGATCATATAGCATATAAGTATTGGTGTGTACTGCAAGGTTCTGGAGTCATCAAAATGATTAGAACTTTGGCCCAGTCTTGGTAAAGTTACAAGCACTGTACACAGAAAGATGTATATGGGACTACACGAACGTGTGGCGTAAAAATCTGTCCCGATTTTTACGATGGTACATGCCTTATTAAGAATATTAAGGAATTTGAAGAGCCATGCTTTTCAGGGAACAATTTCATCTGATGTTCTTCCACACTTGCAAAATACAATGATAACGCTCACAAATTAATGTTCACCTCTTCCCAGAACTCAACCTTTTCTTTAAAGTGTGCCTTGTAATGCCATACATGTGTACGACTGTACAGATGATAATATGTAAATATGGATTGTATATAGTTCATTCAATAGTTATGGAAATTTAGATTTGCTATTGAATCCCTGTTTTCACTTATGTTTCTTTTTTCATTTTTTTAAAAACTTGATAATAAGGGTATAATAATAAATATATTTATTGATACCCCAACTGCTACGGTGAGACTATCACCAAACATGGGGTTACATGTTTTTCCGTAGTTCGGTTTTAAGAGCCAGATGGCAGTATGACTGGGATATATATTCTTGGGAACCTACAAAAACAAGCTATGCTTTCCAGTAGGTTCCTGTTTCATTTCATAATTTTGCAAACAATTGATATATAAATTGGAAAGAATTTGAATCAATCAATCAATCAATATAAGCTGTTATTTAAGCTAACATGTTGTTGACATCACTTTTAAGTTAGCAGTTCATTGATTTTTATTGTGCTCAAACTTCCTTAGAAGATAAGATTTTATCAAAGTCCAGTATAGGCAAGGTCATTTTACCAGACCCATTGTTTTTGGCCCTAGTGGCAGGGCTAAAGACAAGATTTTGATAAATATTATAGGTTAAGATTTTGTTGGGAGGGAGGGCCAGGGTTCTCAATTCTGACGAAAAACAATGGCGGGTTTATATACTTTTTGTTCTGTATTTAAGATCTGCTAACTAGATTTTGAAATATCGGGGTATTGGGGCAGTTGTGCCCCCCCCCCCCCCCCCACCCCTCCATCATCACCCCCACCATGATATTAACAAGATTCCAATATAACATTGTAATTCCTTTGGTCCCAATATTTTCGTTTTTGTTTTTGTTAGTAAATAAGGTTCCACTGGAGAAGCGAAATAACATACAAACCTGCCTATTCCGGTCATCCAAAGGAAACAGGAAAAGTGGCTTCTGTAGACAGGTGGTCTTTCTAGACAGGTTCTACAACACTTTTTTTTTCGGGAGGAAGGGAGACAAAATACATGGCCACTATAAACAGGTGGCCAATATAGAGAGAGTGCCACCAAGACGTTTGACTGTAAATATACATGTAAATGTATATATAATGTAACCTGTCAATACTTGTTGTCCACATGAAATATAAATATAATTAACAGTTTTCGTACTGCACAAAGCTATATGATTTTGGTTGTTGTTGTTTTAATGCTGTGATCTATCATAATTTATGCTTGGTGTTGTTACTGGTTTTTATATATTTTTTAGAAGCACTCTTCGTTTACAATGCAGACAGTTAAGTGTTGAGGGGTGGATAATGGCGATGATGATGATTGTGGTGATGATTGTAGTAATGGTGGTGGGGATGTTGATGGAGATGCTTATAGTGATGGTGGTGGTGATGTTGATTGTAGTGATGATGATAATAGTGATGGTGGTGATGTTGATTGTAGTGATGGTGGTGGTGATGTTGATTGTAGTGATGATGATAATAGTGATGGTGGTGATGTTGATTGTAGTGATGGTGGTGGTGGTGATGTTGATTGTAGTGATGATGATAATAGTGATGGTGGTGATGTTGATTGTAGTGATGGTGGTGGTGATGTTGATTGTAGTGATGATGATAATAGTGATGATGTTGATTGTAGTGATGGTGGTGGTGATGTTGATTGTAGTGATGATGATAATAGTGATGGTGGTGATGTTGATTGTAGTGATGGTGGTGGTGATGTTGATTGTAGTGATGATGATAATAGTGATGGTGGTGATGTTGATTGTAGTGATGATGATAATAGTGATGGTGGTGATGTTGATTGTAGTGATGATGATAATAGTGATGTTGATTGTAGTGATGATGATTATAGTGATGGTGGTGATGTTGATTGTAGTGATGGTGGTGGTGATGTTGATTATAGTGATGATGATAATAGTGATGGTGATGATGATGGAGATGATGATTGTAGTGATGGTGGTGGTGATGTTGATTGTAGTGATGATGATAATATTGATGGAGATGATGATAGTGGAGATGATTGTAGTGATGGTGGTGGTGATGTTGATTGTAGTGATGATAATGGTGATGGTGGTGTTGATGGAGATGATTATAGTGATGGTGGTGTTGATGGAGATGATTGTAGTGATGGTGATGGTGATGTTGATTGTAGTGATGATGATAATATTGATGGTGGTGATGATGATAGTGGAGATGTTGATTGTAGTGATGATAATAGTGATGGTGGTGTTGATGGAGATGATTGTAGTGATGGTGATGATGATAGTGGAGATGATTGTAGTGATGGTGGTGGCAGGCGCGGATCCAGGGTGGGGGGCCGAGCGGGCCTTGCCCCCCCCCCCCCCCCCTCCCCCGCAAAAAAAAAGAGAAGGAAAGAGGAGAGAAAGGGGAAAAAAAGAGGAGGAAGAAGAAATTAAAAAAGGGAAGGAGATGGGGGGGGGGGCAAAAGGACTTGCCTCCCAGGCTGTTGCCTCCTCCCCCCCCCCCCCCAATCAAAAAATAAAAGAGAAGGAAGGAAAGGGCAAGAAAAAAGGAAAAGAGGAGATAAAGGGAAAGAAAAAAAAGTGAATGAAGAAAGGTAAGGGATATCAGTTGCAATTTTCCCGCCAACAAGGTGTAGATCGGGGGAGGGGGGGGGGGGCACTAGCGTACTTATAGGGGAGGGGGGGGGGGGCTTTGGGGAAATAAAATCCAAACATGGTTTATTTCTAATTCCATAACGGTGGTTTACAAATAATGTTGAAATGACATGATTTTTCGAGATTTTTCCTCACTTTTAAGTAAATTATACTTTTGTATGCGTTTGTTGTAAAATGACAAATTCCTAAATATACAGCCAGGCAAGAAATTGCTTTTTGAGATGCCTACATGTCAAGGCCCGCGGAACTGCGGGGATCGGGATCCTCGAGCCCCTCCCCCCCCCCCCCCCCCACTTTTTTTGAAGAAATATATTAAAGAGAAATAGAAGAAGAAAAAAAAGCAAGAAAGAAAAAATAGTTAACTGCCAGGGTGGACAAGGTGGGGTGGTCCCCCCAAAAACGCCGGCCAAAAAAAGAGAGGAGTGAAAGGAAGAGGACGTAGGAAGAAGAGGGAATAGACAAAGAACATTTGTGAAAATCAGACAAGGATTAAGAGTCGAGAACGGTAAGACGAATCGTCTTCTTTCTCTAATAATGTAATGAAACGTCGAAGCTTCCGCGCTTTGCGCGGGAGGGGGGAACTGAATTTAGACAAGGTTAAGAGTCGAGAACGGTACAACGAATCGTCTTCTTTCTCTAATTATGTAATGAAACGTCGAAGCTTTCGCGCGGAGGGGAGGGGGGGGAACTGAATTTAGACAAGGATTAAGAGTCGAGAACGGTACAACGAATCGTCTTCTTTCTCTAATAATGTAATGAAGCGTCGAAGCTTCCGCGCTTCGCGCGGGAGGGGAACTGATTTCAGACGAGGATAATTTTCGAGAACGGTACAACGAATCGTCTTCTTTCGCTAATGATTTAATGAAACGTAAAAGCTTCCGCGCTTCGCGCGGGAGGGGGAAAACTAAATTCAGACGAGGAATATTTTCGAGGGTGGTACAACGAATCGTCTTCTTTCTCTAATAATTTAATGAAACGTCGAAGCTTCCGCGCTTTGCGCGGAAGAGGGGGAACTGAATTTAGACGAGGATTAAGAGTCGAGAACGGTACAACGAATCGTCTTCTCTCTAATAATGTAATGAAACGTCGAAGCTTCTGCGCTTCGCGCGGGAGGGGGGGGGACTGAATTTAGACAAGGATTAAGCGTCGAGAACGGTACAACGAATCGTCTTCTTTCTCTAATAATGTAATGAAGCGTCGAAGCTTCCGCGCTTCGCGCGGAAGAGGGGGGAGGGGGAACTGAATTCAGACGAGGATAATTTTCGAGAACGGTACAACGAATCGTCTTCTTTCGCTAATGATTTAATGAAACGTAAAAGCTTCCACGCTTCGCGCGGGAGGGGGAAAACTAAATTCAGACGAGGAATATTTTCGAGGGCGGTACAACGAATCGTCTTCTTTCTCTAATAATTTAATGAAACGTCGAAGCTTCCACGCTTTGCGCGGGAGGGGGGGAAACTGAATTTAGACAAGGATTAAGAGTCGAGAACGGTACAACGAATTGTCTTCTTTCTCTAATGATTTAATGAAATTTTTGATTTTAGTGATGATGATAATAGTGATGGTGGTGTTGATGGAGATGATTGTAGTGATGATGGAGATGATTGTAGTAATGGTGATGATGATGTGAGCAATATTTGGTGGTGTTTGTGCAGTTTTCACGATTGAAATGGTGCTATGTCTCTCTCTCTCTCTCTATTATGCTTTCTCAATCTCCCTGCTCTGTCTTTCTTTCTCCATCTCCCTCTTTTTCTCTGCGCTCTGTCTCACCCCCCCCCCCCCTCTCTGCTCTAGTTGTCTCTCAATTTCCATCCCCCTCTCTCTCTCTCTGCTCTGTTTATCTCTTGATGTCTCTCCCCATCGCCATTCCTCTCTCCCTCCCTTATGATATATGATGCACCATACTGTCGTCATTATTTTGATTGATCACCATTACCACCATGAACATTATTACCATACCATTATCTCCATCATCAAAATCGCCACAGCTGTTCAGATTTAGATATCCAAAATCCCCTATTCAGAGTTCATTTGCCACTATTACAACACTAAAATACAAAACGACACAAAAACTGTAGTATTAAGTTATACTTTGTAACCATGACAACTGGATACTTTATTTATCTCTGATACAGAGTACATATGAGATTTAGAA
Organism: Strongylocentrotus droebachiensis; assembly: GCA_035222895.1. NCBI lineage: Eukaryota > Metazoa > Echinodermata > Echinoidea > Camarodonta > Strongylocentrotidae > Strongylocentrotus > Strongylocentrotus droebachiensis. The sequence goes on from JAVYIG010002108.1 coordinate 133,133, forward strand.
TGAGATGAAGATACATTTCATCTCCTGGTTTGTGTGCATAGCACAATACTTATAACTCACATGACAAAACATGAAAATTTAACAATTTAAATACATGAATAATAAATTAGTCGGTATATATAAACAGAAAGAGAATAATTGTAAACAGAAAAAGTGCGGTATACCTAGTATATACCACAATTGTATGGAAGTTTCAAGCATCAATTCACATTGTTAGTACTGTTTCCACAAAATTTGGATAGGTTTTATCTCAAATAAATTCACCAACACCGTTTTGTCTTTGAATATATCTAAGCCCGCTATTCTGTTTGTTTGGTGACGTTCCCTTTTTTTCTTTTCTTTTTGTGCTTTTCTTTGTCTTGATCTTCTCCGTTCTCCTTTGCTAGATGATCCCTTCTTCTTCTTCTTTGTTTATTCTTTTCTTTAATATCTCTTATTAAACTTTATCCTACGATTTGTGCGAAAATTCAAGGTGGTTCTCGTTTTTATGATTTATTTGGCGGCTATATAACAATAATTATACGTATAAGTTTCATGAACAGGTACTGGTTATATCGAGCCGATATAGAGGGCAGTGTCAATTATGTCACAATCATTATGCTCGTAATTAGAAGCAAGATAATAGATCAATCGCTGCTTAATTACTTGGTATACTTTAGACTAGAAGGGTTACGCATTAATATTGTAGAGAGGGGTGGGCAAACGTTGGACAGAGAATGAGAAGTGAGGCAAACGAATATTTTTTTTTTAAAGAGGGAAAATTGATAGACAACATTTTATAATCATTAAAATTTAAAGGGGAAGTAATTAAATATTGTAGAAAGGGTGGGAAAACGTTGTTGATTGGAGAAAGAGAATATGAGATTTTAGGAAAATTAAGACCGAATAATAGACAACACTTTTTAGATGGAGTATAATCAGTTAATCATTGAAATAGAAAGTGGATTAGTCATTAAATATTACAGAGAGGGGTGAAAAAAAGTTGTTGGACGGAGAAAAACAAAGAGGTTTTAGGAAAATGAAGAATTTGCGTATTCAAGAGAGAAGACGGAGTAATAGAAAACATTTGATAAATGGAGTAGATCAATTTATCATTGACATAGGAAGTGGAAGTAATCACATATTAATGAGAGGGGTGGAAAAAGTTGTTGGACGGAGAAAAATCATATAAGAATCGTTGAAAATGAAGAAACTAAGAGGAAAGAATCGAAGACAACAATTTAAAGATAGAGTATAATCAATTAACGGAATATACTTTACTTCAACTTACTATGTTACAATAATCAAGGTATCGATAACTTTAAAGACGACATATAGACAGAAAACAGTGAGAATGAAGGAAAACAAAGAATGGCTGTAGAGAAGATATCACAATGCACATTAAAAGTGCTAAACATATTACACTGAAAGCTATAATAAACGGATTTTTCAAACAATTGAAAGGTATCGTCATTCAGTAGTACTTTTGATCACATACACATACATAAATAAGTTAAAGATTGGAAAAAATACAATAAATGTTTTTCCAACAATTGAAAAGTGTCATCATTGTACGTTTCATAATAGATACATTCATAAATAGATTAAAGGTTGAAAAAAGCTGCAATAAATAGCTTTTTTTTCCAACAATTATTGAAAGGTATCGTCATCAAATAGTACGTTTCATCACAGATACATTAATAAATAGGTTAAAGGTTGAACAAAACTACAATAAATAGATTTTCCAACAATTGAAAGGTATCGTCATTTAGCAGTACTTTTGATCATAGATACATAAATAAGTTAAAGACTATTTACAAGTAAACTTCAAACCATTTCATAATTCCAGTTTCCATTTATATCATGCTGAGTGGTTGCGTCTGTCACACACACAGGCCACTGGGACGGGGATGTTCTCTTCAATATACCTGCACAATTAAAGACAAAATGATTTTAAAAACACGATTAGATGTTGTTTTCGAAATAATGATAATTATTATTGTAACAATAATTATAATAATGATATTGATGATAATGATAATAATCATAATGATAATAATAATAGTATAATAACGTTTATAATTATATCTCGCGTAATAATAAGCGATGTATACCTCGGAATTGGCCGAGAAACCCTGAACGGGCGCTCTGGCATTCGAGGAATTTCTATCGGGTACCAATTTACAACACCTGGGTGGAGAGTTGCAAAAGGAGAGTAATGTCTTGTGAAAAGCAAATTGATGCCGCGGTGAGACGCGAACCGTGAGCCATTATGATCCCCAGTCATAAATTATGAACTTGAGCGCCGCACAAGAAATGACACCGTGGATCGAGGTGCCGTGGTCTTGTGGATAAGTCACCTGACTATAAGATCATGCCACGGGGTTCGAGACCCTGTTACGGCACGACATTAATCTACGTTTGCCACTCTGCACCCAGATGATCTAAATGGTCTCCCTAGTAGCAAGACTTACCGTAAAATGATTTTTATGGTAAAGGCTCGTTCAAATATGACGCGGCAAAACCGAGTTGTAACAAAAAGTATTTAGCGGCCAGCAGGATATCCCCCAAATCATCATGCGATGAATATTCATAAGTCGCACTACTGCACCCTCATATTAACTTGTTAAACTTTATATGCGTTTAAAGACCCCACTGCACTATACTGATAGCTACTTATACGCCATCTATATAGCAAACAATGCCTAATCGGTGACCATTGGTCCCCCATGATCCCATTTTTCTTAATTGAGAGCTGATTTGATGAGATAACCACCTGCCAGGGATCATGCAGGGAGATCTAATCCTTCCTGGACAAACTAGTGCAGTGGGGCTTTAAAAGTAATTTATTAACGTCTGAAAATGTGTTTCATATATTTTTTCCAGAAGTATTCTATTATTTTGTAATTACGTAATTGAACTGAGAATTAAGATTCAATTGAACAAGCAAACAAACTTACTGGTATGTTCCGTTGACGCACGCCCCCCGCGTTAGTACAACTTTCCAAGAAACGACTGGACGACACAGGTTGGTGATCGATAATGCATGGATATCGGGATCAATGCAGTTATGGCATTGGCATTGGGCGTACTGAATGTCAACGGGGTATCTAGAAAGAAAAAACATGCAAATATTAAAAATTTCAGTTTATGTTATTTTCATGTAATATATTGATATCATTTTGTACGTTTTATATGATGTTTACTTTTGTTTATTTTAATAGAAAGCATTGACTAACTAAATCAAACTTTGAACTTTGAAGTGTTTGTGGCATGAAAGACCGTCTGTAATAGTTTGGCCAGGAGGGATTAGACCTCCCAGAAAGGTCACTGACAGGTGGTTATCTCACCAAATCAGCTCTCTACTAACATAAGAAAAAGAGGATCATGGGGGACCAACGGGCACCGCTTAGGCATTGTTTGATATATAGAGGGAGCAAGCGGCTACAAGTATAGTGCAATGGGGCTTTAAACATTAAATAAATAAATTGAGTCTACCTATTGATGTCCGAGTTTGTCTTGTACTTCCATGGGCAAAGGGTTCTCTCGTTGAGGGCGTGCTGTCCCTCTGCTAAGTCAACCGATACCGGAGTAGATGTCGGTTCCGTCGCGTAGATCGAGAAGTTGAACCGGTGGACCAAGTCGTGCTCGAGAGTCGATTCAAGTCCGATGACCTCGTCGCTGGGCACAGTGTTGACGCACCGCCGGAGGTCGTCGATTGACGGCTCGACGCATGATGGCGCTTCGACTTTTGGAATCTCGGGATCTATAAGGCTTCCGAACCCACCCATGCTGTCATAGCTACTGTAGACCTCGGTGACGTAGTCATAGCCGCCACTGTCGACAGCTCGCACTACAATTTTAAAATGAAGATAGTTAAAGAAACAATTCGATGTACATGAAGATTTAGCAATAATGGTAGCATACGATAGTGGGTTTTATGGCGACGTTGACATTATTCGGTGGTATTAGAACGTAGGCCTATCCCCGACTAAGGCCCTAACGAAAACCTCAGCTGTATAGTCGGATTCCGGGGGTCTCAGTCATGTAGAAATGCTGTAAGCATGCGTGGCAACAAGTTTTCCAGACACACCCTAAACGAGGATTTCCTCTGAAACCAAAATACACCCAAATGAGGATTTCGCGTGTTTCTAATTCCAAATTCACACCTTAAAGGGGTATTTCAAAAAAGTTTACTCCTAAACAAGTATTGTAAAACTGTAACCCTTGAGCATTTTAAAGTGCGATAGGGATTACAATTTAAGTGGTTGACAATGTAAAATAAATCAAATTGCGCTTCTGATGTAAAATTCACAATTAAAAAAAAAAAATTCAATAGAGAAGCAATAACATTAACCTGTACACTTCTAAATGGGTTTAATGCACAGCCATCATAAGTCATTTCTTTGAAAAAAAGAATCACATTTCAAATTTGATCTATTTAATATAAAGTACCCCCGGCCCATATATTCTCTATCCGAACCTTAAACGAGCGTTTTTTTTATTTCTCGAAAGCAGTCTTAGTTTTAAGTGGGCCACGAGTTTTGCTGCGGGTGACTTTGGAAGTTAATTTATTAATGACAATTCTACCAAACTTGGTGTTATAGCTATTACAGAACGACTTACAGTCACATGGAAACTTGAGAGAATAAGGCATGAAATAGTATAGCGGCAATCATTATACCTTAAAGAAATCCATTCTTTGCCCCCATAAGGTTTAGTTTGGCTCTCACGAAATCATTGGTCGTTTTAATATTTTATGCTCATTTATTCACACATTTATTCATTTATTCACACATTAATTTATTCACACACTTGTCTTCTTCACACATTCATACAAGGTAGTTATTTATTAAGACATTCGTTCAAATTCTCACCGTTTCTTAATCTAGTCAACACATTCTCGCTTTCTTTCCGCGGTGCTTTATTCCGGCCAATCACATGCCCGGAAGGGTTTGACGTCATCAGTGTAGCTAGGATCACCATCAGCGCTAAGATGGCGGCGTTCTTCAGATTAAAATCGAAAATGAAAAATGTGTTATCATCACTTTTCTTCTGGAGGTTGGGTAATCAATAATTGTAATGTTACAGAAAATCTTTATATATTCCGATTTCTCAAAGAAATAAATGCAGGTACAAACTGTTGTCTACATAAATGAAAATGAACAAT
>JAVYIG010002108.1:143281-271537 GCA_035222895.1 Strongylocentrotus droebachiensis
CCTTATCATGAAAGGCTGAACAATTCTTTGATAAGAAACGAAATTATATTAACATAAAATGCGAGCGAGTTTTGGGTGAATTGAAGAAAAAGTTGCTCTTAGTCGTTTTAAATTAGGAGTACAATTTATTGGGCACGAAGTCAAAAGGATAGGGTACATGTCAAAGTAAAAATCAGAATTATCAGATGTGGTAAGGGGCATTTCTTGTACCTGAAAAGGGGCACTCACCTGAGATGAATAGGGGCACTTTTGATAATGGAAAAGGGCACTCATTACAAAGGAAAATGGGCACTTTTCGAAATAAAAGGGGCACATATGAGATTTTAATAGAGGCATTTACCAAAAGCATTTATGTGAAAGGGAGGTGGCTGTTATTAAAAAAGAAAAGGGGCATTAATCAGAAGGAAACAGGGCACCTATCTTCAGAAGTAAAAAAAAAGGTCAGGTGTCAGAATCGAAGATAAAAAGGAGCACTTATCAGAAGGGGACGTAAGAAAAGGGCACTTGTTCAAGTAAAATGGGCATCTCTCAGATTTGAATAGGGGCAATCAGTGAATGGGGCACTTATCATAGGAGTTAAAATGCACTTTTAAAAAAGGGGGCACTTATCTGAAGTAAAAAGGGTACCTTTCCTATGTAAAAGAGGGCACTTTAGGGGTATTTGAAAAAGTGGGGCACTGTTCCCCCTGCCACCCCCCCCCCCCCCCCCGATCCGCCGCTTCCGGCTTACACCAGGGAGCATTACAGCACAATAACTACTGAGAATATTGTACAAAAGAATTTAATGATTACTAGCAGAAACCAAACCGAAATTCCTCCCATATACAACAAAAAATCTGATTCGTCTTTACCACAAAACTTGTGTCATCCCGGCTACGAGTGAGTATCAAAGGCCCAAAATGGATACAAGCCCTCATTTCTTAATTTATGTTCATTGAAAACTTCTTTTACATATTTACGATGGAATTTCCACCCATTTCCCCCACTTCGTTTGTTTAGTGCACTTTATCAGAGACCCATGTGAAGAAATATAAAAAAAGGTAGGCGTACGTTATAAACAAACAAATGACCATATCATCCTGTTAGCTTGATGGAAAGATGTGATAAAAATAACAATCGTGAAAAAAATAGTCATCATTATGTAATTTATAAAAGAAGATAAACCAATGTTTATGTTTATGTTTCATTTAATGAAAAGTAGATTGCATAATATGTTCAGAAGGAGTTTCAAACTTTTGGGTACTAGGCGAATTCGTCCCACTAATAGATATTACACAGACGGACATATCAATTTACAATAGAAATTTGAGATATACAGTGTGAGTCCAAAAAAAATTACACCTAGAAACTATTTAAAAAAACATCTATGAATAGTAAATGTATAATAATTTACTGTTCATAGATGATATTTAAAATAGTCAGAAATTTTCTAGGTGTAAACTTTTTTTTAATCACACGGTACTTGACCAAACATACATTCAATTTGTCCTGTAATTGGTTTATGTAATGGGAAACATGAACCAAATACGTGAATGTGTACGGAAGGACAAACCCTGCATCATGATATCAATTTGGAGTTGTTCTGATATCGTTATGTATAGATTCATTTTTGTCAATTCAATTCAATTCAATATGTTTTAATGTAAACAGTTATTTACTTTCATACATTTTTCCCCATTTTCTATGTTTTTCTTTATATATTTTTTTAATATAATTGTATATTATAATGGTGTAAAGTCGCTTTTTTAGTCTTTGGACTCTTTTCGACGAGATTGAATGAAATCTAATTTAAATTGAATTGAATTGAATATGGTTTTTCAAAAATACATAGTAATAGTCTAGGGACTAATTGCACAATGTTTGTAATATATAAGAAAATGTGTTCTTTAAATAGGATCCTCGATTAATAAAACAAAAATAAAATATTGAGTCGATAAAGTACATAGATCGCTCTCCTATACAACCCGTAATGTATGTTACCCGTGACACGCCTCTGTTTATTGATGGTCATGTACAGTATAGTCGTATGAGAGGCTAAATACAAACAAACAAAATAAAAATACGCTTTCTTTAATACGGGAAGATGCGAAGCCGTCCGCCCCCCCCCCCAAACCGGACCTGTGTGAGGCTTTTGTATCTATTGAATAATAATTAGGTTAATTGCCTTAGAGACCATTTCCTTTGAAATCGTAATCATTGTTTTCGATAGTAAAATTCCTTATCGTCCATGCATGAGTTTCTATTACTGGTGCAATTCCAATACCGGCCATTGATGACGTCATGCTACTCATTATTATTGGCCAGGCTTTGAAAGTTAAATCTCACTTTCGGTTTGGTCTGTTTGCATCTACTATAGCAATCACGCAATAATAATACTACTTTCATTGACTTATATTTGTTTTGGAAATGCCACTCAGATTTAGACACATTTCCCTTTTTACTCAGTTTCCCCGTTTCCCCTAGCTTGCTTTATTAATGAATAAATGAAACTATTGACTTAGTGGTAGTAGTAGCTCTATACAGAGCGAATATATTTTTCATTTCTTTTCACATAATATAAACAATGACATACAATAATAAACGTAATGATATAACAGAAGTGAGCATTGAAATATCTTTGACATGGTTTTTGGTCATGCAAAATGATTTGGTTACAGGAAATGAAGAAAAAAAAACGAACCTACTTGAAAGCAATGCTTGTTAGGTGTAGGTTCGCACATTAATAATTAAACTTTATACATTTATAACTTTATTTTGAAGAAAACAATTACGGACTTCAACAGTGTTCTGAGAAATGCAGATGGACGTACGCAGTCTACTTTTTCCGACGACTAAAAACAAAACAACAACAACAACAGCAAAAATGGGCACCTGCTTTTGACATAAATTTGACGTAAATGAAAAACCTGCTGGGCCCTGTTTCATAAACTGTCTATCAATAACAATTGCCACAGATGTGTGACAAATGTGGTAACAGCCAATCAAATGCAAGGATTTCAGTAGCTTATAGCAATTATCGGAACAAGTTATTGATAACAAGTTTAATAAAACAAAAAGGGGGGAGTGGATGAGAGTCATACAAAGTACTAAGATCCAATCATTTGGAAATGATATTTATCATTTATTGAATAGCTTCATTTGGAATGAGGTCAAGTCACAATCAGGAGTAGTTTTAGGTGTAAGGGCAATGTTTCTCTGAAGGATTTTTGTTTTTTCAAATAAGACATTTAAAGGAGCTACTCAAAGAAAATTACCAACAACTGATGATTAGAACAAATTACATATGGATGGAAAGATTTTCTCTTGAAAAACACGAATAATTTGCTGAGAAATCATATAGATATCATGGAAAGGCGTAAAATGCGATTTTTCAAGACCTTTCTTAGACCCCCGAGCGCCCCCGAACGTAAGCCAAACACACGAGCGTAGCGAGCTCTGAATAGTGACGTCACACCCTGGACAAACAGCTCGGTACCGGCCGCATGTGACGTCACAATAGTGACGTCATACGAAGGACTGCTGAAGGCAGTAAATCTGGATCTCAAAACTAACATTTTTGAAAGTTGATTTCTGCGGGCCCCAAAAAAATTATATTTTGAAGAGGAAATTTGTTGTATTTGATCAGTAAGGCTTCCCCTTCGCAATGATATGAATTTTGCATCAATTCAATACACTTTTGCTTCTTGGTGTGACTCCTTTAAGGGATATATCAGACCCGAAATAGTAGGAACATTGTGCCCTCTTTCCAAATTACAAGGCTGGTCGCTTACTCCCATCCCACTACAACTCCCGAGCCCCGTTACCCCGCATGAATGAATGAGCAAAGAACATTGCTAGTTTATGGAAGGATGCGGTTTTGAAGCCGCTTTTCAAATTCAATTTCATTTTCAAGTTCAAGTTCAAGTTCAAGTTTAAGTTTATTTGTTCCACATTTTACAATTTACACAAATTATAGATTGACATATAAAATACAAATGATATATACATATATGAGCACGTCTCAATGATACTCAATTCATATAATATATCAAGTAGAATGTGAGGAACCTATTGAAAAGCAGTGCTAAAATAGACACTGTAGATGTTAAAACCGTAACAGTATAGAAAGACGTAATTAAGGGGGGGGGGGGGTTAAAACAATGGAATAAGGACATTTGTATAAATATGCATTATAATTAGCACTAATAACCAGAGTCACCTGGTTGAAATGCGTAGTTAAAATGATTTTTGAAAGAAATTTGTAAATAAATCCTAACGTATGAGAGAATTACCACCAAATTCAAATATTTCTTTAAAACCATCTTTAAAACCCTTTTAACAGCGATGCGATCCTTTTAAAAACAATGAAATAAGGAAATTTGTATAAATATGCATTAGCACTAATACCCATAGTCACCTGGTTGAAATGCGTAGTTGAAATGCTTTTTGAAAGAAATTTGTAAATAAATCCTAACGTATGAGAGAATTACCACCAAATTCAAATATTCCTTTAAAACCCTTTTAACAGCGATGCGTGCATATTAATTTAGACACTATTGTCTTTCATATTATATGCAATGTCCACTATATGCTTCTGTGTAATTTGAAGAAGGAAAAAGCTCCTGATAGAGATTAAGCTTAATTATGGTTATGGATAATGAAACAAAATCTGCGGGTTATTATCATTTTTTTTAAAACTCAATATGAATACGATCATCTAAATTATTCTCTCGTAGGCCTACATGATTGTTGTTTATTACATATACACATTGCATAATCATGATAATTATATGTGCAATATATACCATGAATAAGATTTTATATATAGTCTAAGTGTCATTCGAATCTGAGCTGCTTTTTAAAAATTATCACTTTGACTTGAAATTACGGTCAGTCAGCACAAACCACATCTAGTGTATATTTCGACATTGTCAGATATTACCGGATATGTAAGTATATTATATTGACTTTCTAAACTCCGAGTCACTCTCGATAATGCCTACCCCCCCCCCCCCTCTCTCTCTATATATCTCTCCCCTCCTCTCTCTCTTTCCCTCTCTCTCTCTCTCTTTGTCAGTATGTCTGTTTCTCTATCACTACTCCCTATCACTCTCTCTTTCTAAAGTATCAACATGCATATTTAAAATAACAAGAATTTATTGTCCCTTTCTCTCTCTCTCTCTCTCTCTCTCTCTATTTATTTCCCTCTCTCTCACACTCTCTCACTCTCTCTCTCTCTCTCTCTCTCTCTATCATCCCCTCTCCCCACTCCCTGCTTTCATCCTTTCCAGTATCGACATAATTATTCAACATGACAAGAATTCACTAATATGAAAAAAGTCGCCGAATGGCGTATTAATTTATTTCCGTTATCATGACAATAATTATAAACAAACATAAAAGATTGAATATTGTAACAGATAACAATACCATGACTAATATACATTGCCGTAATAGGCTACCATTCAAAATCAGATAGACTGTATGTTACAAATGGAGAATGGTGCATCCGTACTGAAAAGCCAATAAGGTTTGACAATTGTATGACTCGATCGCAAATTTACTTTTTATTGTCAATTGAAACTAGAAAATCACAAAACATAAGTTAAAAGAGGAAGACATTATTCCAATTGTCATTGGTATACACTCACATATATAAATCCGTCTCCAAATGTTGAGACACTTTTCGAAATGCGTTTGTCGTTTGTAATTTTCTATATTTAAAAATTATCCGATCGATGTGGCCTAATTGATTGGTAAAGTTGAAGGAAAATTGATTTTCTAAAAGCAATTAACAAAATGCTACAATGTATGTCCCCATATTTGTTATTATTGGAAACTCGCAGACAGAGGGTGATTAAGGTTAACCAATAATGTATGCTGCCCTATGTAATTCCGTGAGTATATTTGGAAAAGATCCTTCTGCTTCTCCTTGATCCTCTTCTTCTTTTACTTTTTCATCTTTTTCTTCTTTATCTTCATCTTCTTCTCCATCTTCATCTCCTTCTTCTTCTGTCTTCATCTTCTTCTCCATCTTCATCTCCTTCTTCTTCTGTCTTCTTCTTCTTCTTCTTCTTCTTCTTCTTCTTCTCCTCTTCTTCTTCATCTTCTTCTGTTTCTTCTTCTTCTCTTTTTCATTTTCTTCTTCTTCTTCATCATCTTCTTATTCTTAATCTCTAGGCCCCTCTCTTCTACTTCTTCACATTTTCTACTTCATCTCCTTATTATTATTATTTTCATTATAATTATTATTATTATAATTATTGTTATTATTGTTACTATTGTTATTATTATTATTTGTATTATTATTATCATTATTAGTAGTATTATTTTTTATATTATTATTACCATTATTACGATTGTTGGTAAATACACATAAGTACAAAATCCGTCTTCAGATGTTGAGACATTTTTCGAGATGCATTTTTTTCCTTTGTGGTTTGTAATTTTCTATATTTATAAATCATCCGATCGGTAAAATTATGTGGCCTTACCGAATGATAATGTGGAAGGAAAATTGACTTTCAATAAGCAATTAACAATATACTGCAATGTAGCCTACGTCCCCCACCGTCTGATCTTGCTATTATTGGAAACTTTCAGCAGCTATAAGTTATAGCCGCATTGCCAGACTGAGGGTGATTTAGGTTAACCAATTTTATGCCGCCTATGTAATTCCTTGAGTATTTTTGGAAAAGATCCTTCTCCTCCTCCTCCTCCTCTTCTATACTTCTTCTTCTTCTTCTTCTTCTTCTTCTTCTTCTTCTTCTTCTTCTTCTTCTTCTTCTTCTCTTCTCCTCCTCCTTGTCCTCCTCCTCTTCTACTTCTTTTTCTTCTTCTTCTTCTTTTTCTTCTTCTTCTTCTTATTTCTTCTTCTTCTTCTTCTCTTCTCCTCCTCCTTGTCCTCCTCCTCTTCTACTTCTTTTTCTTCTTCTTCTTCTTCTTCTTCTTCTTCTAATTTAATCGTTTTGAAACACTCTATGGATGTGTAATCATTTGTAATCAGTGTTTAGTACAATTCATGTTTTTTCTCAATTTCTACCGTCGAAATTATTGTTTTTTTATGAATTGTTTAATGGTTACTTTCTCATGTATTACGTACTACTTGTTGTTGATTATTGGTATATGATTCACAAACACTTATTATATTAAGTGCATCACTGTTATCTTTTTTATCTGTTTTAATTATTATATGTATTGTAAATAAAGTTTTACTTTCAAAAGTCAAAGTCTTCTTCTTCTTCTTCTTCTTCTCCTTCTTCTTCTTCTTCTTCTTCTCTTCTCCTCCTCCTTGTCCTCCTCCTCTTCTACTTCTTTTTCTTCTTCTTCTTCTTCTTCTTCTTCTTCTTCTTCTTCTTCTTTTTCTTCTTCTTCTTCTTATTTCTTCTTCTTCTTCTTCTTCTTTTTCTTCTTCTTCTTCTTCTTCTTCTTCTTCTTCTTCTTCTAGTTCTTCTTTTTCTTCTTCTTCTTCTTCTTCTTCTTCTTCTTCTTCTTCTTCTTCTTCTTCAGATTTGTTTTCTCCATCTCCTTATTGTTATTTTTCATTATTTTTGTTATTACTTATTATTATTACCGTTATTATTATTATTGTTATTATTATTACTACCATTATTTTTAGCCTATTATTGTTATTAATATTATCATTACTACAATAATTTTTATTGATTAATTAATTTCATCTTTATTTTCTCACGAATACGGAATGTAATTGTTGTAATTATCACTGTCTAAGAATTACTAGAGAGGGCCTCGTGGCCAACTATTGTTATTATTACCCACTTTTTTAATATTTTTTGGTTATTGATTCCAAAACAATACAAGAAATACAGTAGGTTTTCATCTCAACATAATAATTCTATACATTTTCAATTCATAGATTGTATTATTGATGAAAACCAACAAAATGAAATCAGTTGCAACATAAAACGAATAACCCTATCCAACCAAACACACAACCCCCCCCCCCCCTTTAAAAGAAAAAAAGTAGAAAAGAAACGCCCCTCAATTTTAAAAGACAATCCCTGCGATAGCCGATATAAAAAACATAATAACAGAAGAGAAATCCAATTTTTATTTTCTGAGGGAAAAGTTGTAGGCCTACTTTAAAATAAAAATTCACCTTTCCATTGAAATTTATTTGTTAGCACAAGTCCCTCACGAAGTAAGTATAAGATTGTTGACAGTTTTGAGTTTTGACGGAAGACCAAAACGAAAGGAGACCTAAAGTGATTTCAACTTTTACAATCATCAAACAAAATAAAAAGGCTAGAACATACTCAAGGCTCATTCGTAATTTGTTAACGTTTTGGCTAGCGGTCTTGCAGAAAATCAACTGAAATTTCTAGGATAGGCCTACCAATCAGTGAAAACCCAATAAATTGAATTTTCTGAATTACTCCTCCGATTTCTCCCAGATGTAGGCTACAAATTGCGATAACAAACGAAAGGATACCTAGGGCGAGTACTGCCGGACGGCTGAATTCAAGACTAAAAAACAAATCGTGTAAAGCGACCATTGGACAACAGTTTCCTGCCTAAAATCTCACTCAAAATGGAGAATTTACGATTAATTCTGGGATATTTCATACTTTTGATCGTGGCGGAACTTTCCTCAGGTATCATGCATGATCTTACTGTCATAGTTCCTCCTGGAAGAAGAGAGTGTTTCCACCAAACAATGAAGACCGGTTTTAACTTGGAATTCGAATTTCAGGCAAGTTCCTCATCTACAGTCCCATGTACTGTATATTTTGCTTGTTTAATTGTTGGACTTTACAACACGGGCGGTGCATGTCAGTAGGCTAAGTGTTTTCTCCTCCAACCTTTTTTGTCTGTCTTTATGGAACAAAAAATAATTAAATTTTACGTTTGTCAGATTTTGACTTAATGTTTTTGAATTGTTAAACGAAATTGCTAAAACTTAAGTTAAATAACATAACTTTCAGAGAGTGAGACATTGATTTAGATTTCATTTGATTTGAATTTTTCATTGTAAAAAAAAATGAAAAAATGAAAAAAATATCAAATGAAAAAGCAGAAATTGAAATACTTATTAGTCTTTTTGTAGCATGTAAATTGACAGCTTGAGGTTGAGGCTGAGCTTGCTCTCTTGAGTCTGAATTTATTTTGTCTTGAGAAGTGAGAATTTGAGAACTGACATGATGACATTGAAAAAAGATTTTCTCCTTTTTCTAATTCTAGATCTCGTCTTGAAAAGATTTCCTTTTGCGACAGCCACCTAAAATTTACGGCGCTTGTTCAGAAACCTATCCAAAATTTGACCGGTAACTCCGGTGTGGAGATACCCTACTAAAACATACCCAAAATGAAATTCATTAAATGTCCAAATAAATATCATGAGTTAAACTTAAAAGTCGTTAATGTTTATTACCTGTTTCGTGTCAATTTTATTTTTATTTTTGGAGTATTTTTCGTAAAAACATTGATATTAGTATACACTTTTTCACAGGTTTCACGGCGAACCGCTGCACAATAAAATACTGATGGTGGGTTGCGGACGGGCGCGCTCCTGTGTGAAGTTATCTACCGTAATGTCTCAGATCCTCATTACGGTAGATGATTTCACACAGGCGGGCGCCCTTCATTTTGGGTATGTTTTAGTAGGGTATCTCCACGCCGAGTTACGGGTCAAATTTTGGATAGGTTTCTGAACATGTGCTCACATGCTAACCGTTAGGGTTAGTGATAGGGTTATAATGAATAATGCTGTAAATTTTAGGTGGCTGTCGCAAAAGGAAATCTTTCCCTCATCTTCATGCTATTTTAATAAAATAATTTAAATTAATGTCATTCTCTTTCATTTGACTGTTGGAGTAGACTTGGATGAATTTTGGGTGTAGAGTCTGTACCACACATACATTTGTACATGTACATGTACAATCGGTGCCTGTTGGTCCCCCATGATCCCCCATGATCCTCTTTTTCTAATATGTTAGTTGAGAGTTGAGTTAATGAGATAGCCACCTGTCAGTGACCTCGCTGTGTGGTCTAATCCCCTCTGGCCCAGTAGTGTTGACGGTCTTTAAAGCCCGTCTGTATTAGTCTGGCCAGGGGGATTAGACCTCCCTGCATGGTCACTGACAGGTGGTTATCTCATCAAATCAGCTCTCAATTAACATAAGAAAAAGGGGATCACGGGGGACCAACAGGCACCGATTAGCATTGTTTGATATAGAGAGGGCGCAAGTAGCTAGTAGTGCAGTGGGGCTTTAAAAGCTGTGCTTTTGATTTTCAATATTTCAAACACCACTGTACAAAACTCAATTAATTTCACTAAAAATCGGTACTTTAGTGATAATTGATGACACCTAACTAGCAGTAAAATACAATTTTTTTTAACTTTCTGATGTTAGAAAGAATAATTTAAAAATTCAAATTGTGAGTCCACTGTCAACTTTGCCAAATCAGCCACATCGGCATGATTCTGTGCATTTGTGTGTTGTGAGTGTTTTAACTATTCATGTACATTCAAATGCTGCCTATTAACACGTAGTGCAGTGCTAGAGGTCAATACGCATTAGCATTGACCCTCTATGCTTTGCTGGAGTGAGTCTGTACCACTAGTACTTCTGTACTTCTGTAGTAACTCTTCTTATGTCTCACTTCAAGTATAGAGTTGACATTTATAAAATGATGACCCAATTATTTGTTGTTCCTTATTCAGGTATTGGAAGGAGGAGATTTAGATATCAACTTTATTTTACGCTCACCAACCAATAAAGCTCTGGCAACGGAGGCAAGAAAACAAGATGGCATCTATTCGTAAGTGTTCCTTATATAATGTTTAGAGATAAAAAGAAAAAAGAAAAAAAACTTTAGATCAATGGAATTGTTATATAATATTTAATAGTCCAATGTTTGTTGTTGTCGTTCTTCATAATCAGCATCATCATTACCATTACCATCATCATCATTATCATAAACCATCATCATTGTCATCACCATTACCATCATCATCATCATTATCATTACCATCATCATCATTATCATTACCATCATCATCATCATTATCATTACCATCATCATTATCATTACCATCATCATTATCATCACCACCATCATCATCATTATCATCACCATCATTATCATCATAAACTTCTTCTCCTTCTTCTCCTTCTTCTCCCTCTTCTCCTTTTTCTTCTTTTTATTCTTCACCTTCTTTTCTTCTCCTTTTTCATCTTCAAACAGTGTAAAAAATACTTTTATGTTTGTGGGAGAAGTGCGATAGCTCTTTTTTAGTTTAGCTAAATCGCTCATCACTCTCGTTGATTTTTTTTTGCTGTTTTTGAATATATCGTCGCCTGGATGGCAGAAGGGCGTTAGCTCGAATTTCAGGTCAAAATATGAAGCTCTAAGCAGAAGGGCGTTAGCACTAAATCGCCTCAAACTTGTATTAAACTGACTTATTTCCCAAACAAAATTGTGGCCGTGTTGTACTATAACATTTCAATTAGTCTTTTAAGTTTTAAACCAATTTTCGGGACGGAAAGCAGTTTAAATATAAAACAAACCTTTAAATGCGACTAATTTGAAAAGGAGATTTTGAGTCGCTAGCTGGCTGCGCGCTAACGCCCTTCTGCCAGCCGGGCGACTATATATGTTCTTTAAAAAAGTGGGGAAAAAAGTGAAGAAAAGAAAAAAAAAAGAAAAAAAAGATAACCCTCACCAGTCACCATTCACACAAACATCTTAACCTATCTCTTCATCCCCCCCCCCCAAAAAAAGAAGATGATAAACAAGAAATGTGTAATTTGTATCTGGTATTTCTAACCCCCCCCCCCCCCCTCCCATGATGGTCCTGTTGTAAGGAAAGAGTTGATGGGATTGAGAACGTTGTAAGAAGCTACTATTGGTATTATCCATTCATCATTATATGAACAATTATAATAATTCCTTCTCTAGTTAATTAGTACCACAATTTTGTATCATTGTTTTTCCCCCTTCTATTTTTTTTCCTTCCAGTTTCAATTTACAAGAAACAGGGGACTACCTCATGTGCTTTGATAACTCCTTCAGCAGAATCTCAGAAAAGGTTTGTTTTTATCAGTTTTTATTCGAAATCCAAGGTTGTTCAATTAATTTCTAGTTTCAGATGTTTGTCATGTTCATCATTTAATTATTATGTTTATTGTTTGAGATGGATATGTTGTGGGCTGTTTCCTAGAGTATGGGAAGTAAACTGGAGGTCACTGGAGGTCATTTTCATATGTGCATATTTTAAATGTTAGATGAAGCCTTGAATTGCAGAATTCATAAAACAATGAAATACAAAGGTAGATAACAGTACAATGCAAGAAACCATAATATTCATGAGAATTGAAATGGAATACCGGTAGAAAGAAGTATTAACTGATTTACAAAGAGGAAGATTTTACATCTATTTTTTTTCTCTTTGCCTCTAATGAGGTGTTTATTCAATATTCAACAGTAACATAATTCCGCAAACAATTTAGCAAAACAATGGAACGTCAACAATATACAGTAACATTTTTCCAGATATATAACTGAGCAAATTTGCAGGAAATTTCATATTTGTACTTTAAAATTTCCATTTATTATAGCCTGTGAGTCATTTATCTCTTTAATAAATATATCAAATTCAAATCTCTATTATCTCAACACAGGGAGGGAGGGAGGGAGGGAGGGATGCAATGTTCTATACTGTTTCCAGATATATAACTGAGCAAATTTGCAGGAAATTTCATATTTGTACTTTAAAATTTCCACTTATTATAGCCTGTGAGTTATTTATCTCTTTAATAAATATATCAAATTCAAATCTCTATTATCTCAACACAGGGAGGGAGGGAGGGAGGGAGGGATGCAATGTTCTATACTGTTTCCAGATATATAACTGAGCAAATTTGCAGGAAATTTCATATTTGTACTTTAAAATTTCCACTTATTATAGCCTGTGAGTTATTTATCTCTTTAATAAATATATCAAATTCAAATCTCTATTATCTCAACACAGGGAGGGAGGGAGGGAGGGAGGGATGCAATGTTCTATACTGTTTCCAGATATATAACTGAGCAAATTTGCAGGAAATTTCATATTTGTACTTTAAAATTTCCACTTATTATAGCCTGTGAGTTATTTATCTCTTTAATAAATATATCAAATTCAAATCTCTATTATCTCAACACAGGGAGGGAGGGAGGGAGGGAGGGATGCAATGTTCTATACTGTTTCCAGATATATAACTGAGCAAATTTGCAGGAAATTTCATATTTGTACTTTAAAATTTCCACTTATTATAGCCTGTGAGTTATTTATCTCTTTAATAAATATATCAAATTCAAATCTCTATTATCTCAACACAGGGAGGGAGGGAGGGAGGGAGGGATGCAATGTTCTATACTGTTTCCAGATATATAACTGAGCAAATTTGCAGGAAATTTCATATTTGTACTTAAAATTTCCATTTATTATAGCCTGTGAGTTATTTATCTCTTTAATAAATATATCAAATTCAAATCTCTATTATCATACAAAAAAATGATTATTAGACCATGTAGATAGTTAACAGGCTGGGTGTAGACCGTAATGGGAATTGACTAATTGGTTAGTAGATGAATGGGCTGTAAACCAAACGGCAAACCATATGTACTACATGGTTGGGTGCTGTGCAGTCACTGCAGTGTAAATATTGACAAATCTGTGCATGGCGTGTATGCCTTATGGATTGATAACAAACAGTGTGTTGATAGAGAGCCATCAGCTGTTCATTTCACACGTGGCATAAGCTAAAGCTACTTGAGTTCTGGTGAAGCTGGGAAATTAATTCTGACAAGGATCACGTGGTTCATGGTTCTGGTCTCGCCGCGGCACTCATGTCATGTCCATTGGCAAGACATTGATCCTCATTGGCCACTCTCCACCCAGGTGTAGTAAATGGGTACCTGGTAGGGTTTCCTTGAATGCTTTAAAATGAATTATGGCAACTGGGCTAAAGCCAGGGTAATAATACTACCTTGCAGGTGCCTTGAGCATCGCTGGGATGGCTACAGGTGCAATATAGATTTAGCTATTGTCATTATTTTATAATGAAATCAAACTGTATTCAATGTAACATTCCATATTTAATGCACACTGTAAGAAAAAAAAAGTCAAGTAAATGAGCTGTGAACAATACGATGTACCGATTTACATACTGTGATCATTCTAAGACATTTCAATAACTCATTATAATAATAATACACAACATTTATTAGGCGCTTAATACGGGTGTTTCTAAGCGCACCATTGTCTGACATAAAATTACCAACCAAAAACTATAATAAACACACAAAATATAAATCTGTTCTTTATTCAATAAATGATAACAACAATAAAAATGAGATCAAACATAAGGTCAAAAATAAGATCAAACAAACAAGGAATAAGATGGTGTGCAACTCATGGTATCACACAGTAGCATAGATACAAGATGAAAATATAATAGTATTATATTTTTATAGTATTACTACTAATGATAAAAAACTATTGATGATGAAGATGGTGAAAATGATAAGTAAGATATTGTAATACTGCTTATTGCTAATGTTTTTATCCGTCGTAGTATTATTACCCCGGCATCAGCCGAGCTACCCTGATATTATTACTATCATTTTTTCTAATTTATAAGATGATGACTTGGATCCCAATCATATGATTGGTTGAGAGCGTACATGTGACCAGGCTTTATTTTGCCTAACATGTAATTTGGATAATGACCAGTCATTATCAAAATCATGTTATAAAACATCATTTTATAAAACTAATAAAACATAATCTTATAAAACATAATACACATCATTTTGTTCGGCATTAGTAAAATTACCCACACTCAGTATGTACATGTACCTTCAAAACAGTCCAATCACCCTTGGCTATTGCCTCGGGCGTGTTAGACTGTTTCAAAGTTACCTCGTGTCGGTAATTCTTACCAATGCCCACATTGCTGTGTATCATTTACATATCTATCATTGTTGTCCTTGATTTTGTTGTTCTTCTTCATTTCAGATTGTTTATTTTGACTTGGCCTTAGACTACGAAGACGATGGGGAGTCGGACGTTCCAAAATGGATGGATTCGGTCGCCAATAGAAACGAGGAGGTGGAAATAACCATGGAGGAAATACAGGTAAGCTTTTATGCAGGAATTCAGTGATGTCTTCATTTAAATTCCAATTGGCCATTTTGAGAAACATATAAAAGCAATTTGATATCAATTCATACTTCCCACTTAGGAAGAAATACATCTAAACCTGTATTCACATTTCTGCTTATACATGAATATTATACAAATAGTGAATGGTCATGAGTGCAATGGTACAAGATTTTGCACGAGGTGAAAGATAAGAGACGCTATATTCAACGAGGCGCAGCCGAGTTGAATGGAGCGTCTCATCTTTCACCGAATGCAAAAGATTGTTCCATTACACGAATAAAGACCATTCACTATTTGTTTTATACAACACCTCGGACGTTAACGGGCTTAAAACAGTTTTCATAGGCCTAAATCTCAGCAATTTTTTGTTTGTTTTCAATTGATAAAATTGCTGATAGTGATCGCGCACTATTAAGCAGGCAGCAAACCACGCGCGTACCAACCTTTATGTTTATTGTTACGCGGAGTACAATTTCGTTTGATCCTTTCGGACCATTACACTCTGACGTCACTTAGCTCACCATATACTTTGTACATCGTTAGTGACGTCAGAGTGCAATGGTGCGAAAGAATCAAACGAAATTGCACTCCGCGTCAATGATGCCATTCAATGTTATTTTTAGCGCATGTCATGTGATCAAGAATTGACCAATGAGGTTGCAAGAATCTTGGTAGGCGTTGTATAAATGCAATTATAGCATATTTTTTATGACATGCGCATACTAATTGTTATGTAACACCTTACAGGTATATCTGATTTAGACAAAAATTGTATCAAAATGTGCGTAAGACTTGAGGGAAAAAAGTCATGAAACGACAATTCGAAATTCCAGGCGGTTGCGGCGCAATCTCCGAAAATGTCGAGGGGGGGGGGGAGGGAGGGGGCCTCCCAGGCCCCGCCCCCCCCCCAGTACAGTAAGGGTTAAGACTCTCTTTCTCTCTGTGAATTTGGCCCACATTTTTGTTTGAACACCCAGCATGCTTTATACTAGCAAGAACCCTTGTTTCAAGTAAGACCACCATCATAATCATTTAGTAAAGTCTTTTGCACCACGATGGCACTGCCTCCATCCACTCCTCAAGCATCCTCCTCATTTAGACCAACCTTACCGCTTCCTTTCTTCAATCTTTCCATGAAATCCTCGGTCTTTCTCTCCCTCTTCTGCCCTCCACTTCAAGATCCCTTGCTCTTTTCGCTGGTTCATCATCTCCCCTTCTCAACACATGACCCATCCATCTCAATCCACATATCTTCGTTACCACTTCCACCACAATTTCTTCCAGACCCAATTTTTCCATGAAGCTTTCTAAATACTTAATAATTATTATTATATGCATGATTTATTGAAAAAAGAACAGATTTATAATCTGTGTGTTCATTATAAGTTTTGATTGGTAAATTGTAGACAGTCAATTGTAATTTGTGTGTTCATTATAAGTTTTGGTTGGTAATATGTAGACAGACAATAGTGCGCTTAGAAACAACCGTAATAAGCGCCTAATAAATGTTGTGTATAAATATTATCTTTAAATTTTTAATTCCATGAGCCTGAGGGTCTTTGATAACATTGACCTTACAGGAACCTGGTTGCCCCTGTGTTAAGCCTATGGGACCTATACAATTTAGTAGTCAACGGGTTAAAAAGAAGGTTGAGTTCTGGAAAGAGGTGAGAAATAATTTGTGAGAGTTATCATTGTTATTATGCAAGTATGGTTGAACATCAGATAACAAATGTTCCCTGAAAAGCATAGCTCTTCTAATGCCTTAATATTCTAAATAATCTAAAAATATGGCATGTACATGTAACAGCATAAAGATCGGGACAGATTTTATGCCACATCTGTTAGTGTAGTCTCATTTCTGCGTACCTTGCTTTTTATTTTACCAAGACTGGGCCGAATTTCTTATCATTTTGATGATTCCAGAACCTTGCAGCACACACCAATACTAGTATACTACGCTAGATGATCAACCTCTTCTGATAGATTCCACACCATTTCTTTCACAATTCAATCAATGACTCAAGAACTCAACTTTATCTTTAACTTTCATTGAGAATAATGAAATCATATTTCAATACTTCTTTCCCTCTGCACAGACCTCGCTGGACATTGTCAGTGACAACATGCGCAAGTCCCAGACCCACCAGCGACAGTGGCGCAACATCGAGTTCCGCGACCGCTACCTCTCCGAGCGCAACTTTGAGCGCGTCAACTTCTGGTCCCTCGTCAACACCATCGTCATGCTGGTCACCCTGCTCATACAGGTCATCATGATCCGGAGCTTGTTTGGTAATACAACCAAAGTGAGAACGTGATCACCGTTTTACATTCAGAATGTGTGGAGAATATAAGCCTTGTTCATACTTGGTTTATTTAGCGGTTAGTTAGGATTAAGAGCAGATTTTTATTTACATGGGAGATTAGGCCGGCCTACGAAAAAAAGATGTTGTATTGCCCTTTGCGACCGACCCCAAAATCTTGAAATCTCGGTCGGCTTTTTACAAAAGTTTTTTTGTTACCACTTTTTAGAGAAAATAAAAAATGTAATCATTCAAAACTGAGAAATATCAGCCAAAAGAGGGACAAAAAAAAAGGTTTTTTAATCGACCAACCCATGACCAACCCACGTTTAGGCACCTGAAGGGCAATACAACATCTTTTTTTTAAGGCCTAATGAGCAGATTTTTATTTACATGGGATGTTAAACGTCTTTCCACGCCCATGCTGCCCCCCAGGTTTGTCTTGATGACTAATGCATGTGTGAACATGATGGGATGACGATGGGTTAAATCATATGTACAGTATAGGGCACGCTCATACATGGATATATCCTGAGCAATATAAGCAATTGGTTGATGTTTACATACAATTATTTGAGCGTTTCCTTTCCCATGATATAAATTACTGGAGACTTGTTTCGTCTGCTGAGAGCCAGAAGGGCAGTAACTGTATTTATAAGGACAGGGCCCCATTTCACAAAACTTGTCATCAGTGACAAATGACAGTTTTTGTTATAAGCTGGTGAAATCCTTGCTTCTGATTGGTTATCAGCAGACTTGGCACTGATTTTTGTCATTTGTCATTGAAAAAAGGCTTTGTGAAATGGGTCCCAGGAGTTAACACCTTTCTGGCTTTCAGCAGACGATTTAAAACGTTAAAAAGAAAGAATGGGTACACATCATTATAGGTTTAGGGGAGAGGGGAGGGATGCAATGTTGTATACTGTTTTTTTTGTTGTACAATGAAACCTGTATATAAAGACTAGTCAAGGGAAACATGAAAAGTGGTCTTTATAGGCAGGAGGTCTTTATAGGCAGGTGGTCTTTACTGTATGTAAAGGTTCTTTTTGTACTGCGACCTGTTTCACAAAACTTTTTTTCAATGACGAATGACAAAAGTCAGTGACAAATCTGCTGATAACCAATCAGAAGTAGAGATTCACTAGCTTACAACAAAAGCTGTCATTTGTCACTGATGACAAGTTTTGTGAAATGGGGCCCGGGTTTTAATGAGAAACCATATTCAGGCGAAACTAAAACATGTGGTCTTTATAATAGACAGGTGGTCTTTCTATACAGGTAGTCGCTAAAGCAGGTTTGTTGGTAACTACAGAAATTCATTTCCTTAGCATCCACCTGGGCCCTGTTTCACGAAACCTGTTATCTGTAACAAATGCTAGGGTTCTATGACAAATCTGCTCTCGGCCAATCAAATGTCACTATTTCAGTAGCTATAACGGTTATTGAAACTTGTTATTGATCACAAGTTTTATGAAACGGGGCGCTTTTAGATGCTGAAGACCGCAAGAAACAACATTATAGTATAATTATAGTATAGATATTTAATTAGTACTTAAGATTGATAAATACTTAATATGATTGTTGCAGTGTTTTCGATAGAAGACAAAAATAAATAAAGTCAAAAATATTACCCCAGAACTTCTCTGACATTTGAGGAGGCGTGATAGCTCAGTCGGTAGAGCAGTGGTCTCATAATCCGGTGACCCGGGTTCGAAACCAAGTCGATGCACTAGTGTCCCCTTTGGTAAGGCATTAATCCTCATTACCAGGTCCCTCAGAGAGGACCTAAAGCCGTTGGTCGCTTACTGGTTGCTTACTAACAAGCATTTATGCTTTCTTAGCATTCAGGTAAAATAACCACCACTACTAATACTACATTCTTTTTTTAAAATATACCAAATTTTATTGACTGGTTTACTCACCAGACACTCTTACAGTGAGTAATATTTTGGTATTTATATAATTTATATATCTTCTTACGGAATATATACCAAATATGAATTTTCAAATATAATTTGATATACTACTATTTGAAATAGTACATGAAAGGAACCTCAACATGACGCTGAAGACCAAACAAAATAGTCAGTCCCATGTATGTCGTTTGATGTCTGTAAATCGTTGTAACATTTTAATCATTTCTATGGATTGTACTGCTTCGAGAGATATGTGAATTCTTTGTTATACATGTAAAACCAATCAGTGCCTTTGAAAGGTTTGTTTACTTTACACTTGATGCAGGTAACTGCAAATATAAAAAATGTTTTTGGGGTATTTTCTATTACGCATAGGTGAACGGCAAGTAGGAATGAAACAATTCTCTTCATGCAACTAAGGTCCTATTAAGCGTATACAGTGGAAACTGGTTATAACATGGTCCTTTGGACCAAGGAAATTACCTTGTTATGTTGGGTTTTAAAAAAAAAGAGAAGAAAAAAAGAATATGAAGAGCTGGGACCAGAAAAATCACCTTGTTATACCAGATATCAGAGCTCTTTATAATGAGGTTCCACTGTAATACACTATCCTCGCATTAAAGGTAAAGACCAGTATTGGAAACGCCCCAATTTCAAAAAAATGAAATGGAAGCTCTCATTACCAATCATGTGAAAGAATATGTTTTGACTAATACATGATGATAACAAATTTGCCGGGAAACCGCCTCCTAATTTATATATTTGGTAAATTTGTTTCTCTCATGGACTGTGAGAGATATAGGGTAGTCCCATATACACATGTACATCTTTCTGTGTATAGTGCTTGTAACTTTACGAAGAATGGGCCAAATTTCTTATCATTTTGATGATTCCAGAACCTTGCAGATGCTAGATGCTAGATGATCAACCTTTTCTGACCGATTCCACCACGTTTCTTTCACAATGCAGTCGCATGACCATAACTGGTCTTTACCTTTAAAAGATACAGGATTGTGAAACTGAAGAGCACAACTCTAAACATCATTACGAGAAAGAACAAAAATCTATGGTTAATTACAGCCGCATCATATTTGAACGAACCTTAAATCTATATACATGTACTCTTTGTTGTTGTAATGTCAGAATGTATTGTGCAGATACATTGTATAACTTTCTGGTTTTCTAAGATGATGACACAAAAATTTGTCAAAGTTTTTGTCAAAGTTTTGTCAAATTTCCAATAAGCTTCCAGCTTACCTACTGTAAACTGTAATAATGTGGATGAATGTATCTGATTAGACATTGCTTTTTTCTTTTGAATTTAGTGCTTCCTTTTACGGGTTGCCAAATAATTTTTAATTATAATTTGTTTGTTTTGGGGGCCTCTGTTCACTCATAAAATTATAGTAGGCATAGAAGCCAAATATCAGCATACCCGTAAATGATGTGGTGTAAATTGTTAATTGACAATTAGCTGAGTACTCAGGGGGTAGTGGGAGTTGTTTTTATTTTTCTTAAAAATTGTTTGGGCTATGATTTTTTTCAGCTTATATACATGTAGATGGTAGTTTTGCTAATTTATTTCATTTTTCTTACTCTGTTGGTTATTTTTCTATTCCATTGTGATACAGCGTTCAGGGGAAAGTGAGTTTGTGTGTATTTATAACTGAATAAGAACACCGTTTGTTGATCGTTAAAGTATTTTAGTGAATTTTGTATCTTACTTACCATTGCAAATAGGAAATCATAATTGCATAACATTTTTTTATTCACACAGACCTAAAGAAATTTTAATTTTTAATTTTCCCTCAAGAAAATTTTCAATTATACATGCGCCCTAAATATATTGATTGAAAAAATATTTCTTTACAACCCCTTAATGGTGAACAAAAATGTTGTCATTAATAACTAAAAAAGGTGAAGCAGGTTTCACTGATTGGACCCCAAAACAATTCTCATCAATTATTTTGTATAGTTGATCGCCTAGAACACGTTTTTCAAACGTCCCTTTTGCCTATGTGGAATTGCCTATGTGGAATAGCCCATATATAGTGTATGAGTACGGGGATTTCAGCTTTTGATTTATGTATTTTGTAGCAACAAAAGAAGAGAATATCTCCACAAAGTGTTGATATTCATATGTACTTTGCTTTTCCTAAGATTAAATATATCTTAAGCTATAAGAGTTTGATATCTTCTTTGTGTAATTAGTGTTGAGTAATTTTTTATTTCATGGATAGCTTAAAGGGACTTGGTAACATTGTTCAGATGAGAGATAGTGGTGCTAATGTAGTGACTACAATGCTAGATGTACAATTAAAGATAATCTGAAAATTTGAGTGAAAACGGACCATTATTTATGGTACAAATAGAAAAAAACTGATCTTATCAATTCCTTAATTCTCCCAACTATATTTTTACAATTTAATTACATTTTAGGTGAATGGAAATCGTCACAAAGCAATAAAATGGCTCTTCATCCCATTCCAGGCAGATTGACAGATTTTTTTATGGCCTGTTTTATGTCTTTTTTTCATGGAAAAACGGTTGGGAAAATTCAAAAATGGTTGGGAGAATTTACTGTTAATCACTGTTAGAGGGTGTCATACATCGACCTTTTCAAAGAAAACCATAGATATCTTCGTGGTTTGAGAAGTTTTTCAGGATTTTTTGCATGTCAGAGGGTTAGTACAGTAGAAGGAAAAATTAAGCAATTTTTTTCATCAACCTTCAACAATGTTACTAAGTCATTTTAAAACCACCAAGAACTTTGAATATTAAACCAGACGATATGTGTGCGAGTGTGTGTGTGTCAGCCTGGTGTGTGTAATGCATTAGAGTCCATTCGAGAGCAGCTTGGTTTGAAGAAGGGGAGAATAATACTCGGTGTTTCGAACAATTGATGATGATGATGATGATGAACAGCATTTGTATGGCGCCATATATCTGTTTCAGATAACATTCAAAGCAAACAAGAGGAAAAGTGTCATAAGAGAATTGTATAAAGGAAAGTGAGAGAAATTATTAGGGATAGAAATGTTATAAGAGATAAAGATATTTTATGAATAATTATATTCTTTGAGGCAGGCGCGGATCCAGGATTTCTTAGGGGGGGGGGGGGAGGTAGCCAAATTTGAAATTATGAAAACCAAATATTGGTACGTAATGGTGACCAGCAGTGGCGTAAATAGGGAAAATATATGGGGGGGAGGCAGGAGAAAAAAATCCGCATCACCCCACTCTTACATGCAGGCCCAGCTGATTTTTTTTCAAAGTGGTTGGGGGGGGGGGGGAGGCCAAATTATTTACGATCAGGTAGAGCGTAGCATGAATTGGCGTGGGGTCTGGGGGGATTTAATAACAGTCATATGAGCATATTTTGGTACCTCATTCATGATACTGGCAGGTCACTAACTGGCGTGGGGTCCAGGGGGCGAAACCCCGGAAGCTCAAGGGTTTGAGGTATTAACTTTCGGTCAGATGAGTATCCAGGGGCCCGCCTTAGGGCACTTGGTTGGGTCCAGGGGGCAGAGCCCCCGGAAGCTCAGAAGTTTTAGGCGTTTAATTACGGTCAGATGAGCATTTTTATATACCTAATTAATTTGTGACACTGGCAGGAAACTATTTTGCGCGGGGTCCAGGAGGCAAAACCACTTGAAGCTCGACGGTTTCAGGCATTTAATTACGGTCAAATAGGCATATTTTGATACCTTATTTGTAACAGTGGCAGGTCACTAATTGGCGTGGGGTCCAGGGGGCGGAACCCCGGAAGCTCAAGGGTTTTAGGCATTTAATTACCGTCAAAAAAGCATCAAGGGGCCCGCCTTAGGGCCTCAGGTGGAATCTAAGGGGCAACGCTCCCAGAAGCTCAGGGGTTTTAGGCATTTATTCACGGTCAGATGTGCATATTTTGATACCGCATTATTTTGTGACACTGACAGGTCACTATTCTTTCTTTCTTTCTTCTTTCTTTCTATTTCTCTTGAATATCCTTTTTTTTTTAAGTCGGGGGGGGGGGGGGAGGTCGAGGCCCCCGAGCCCCACCGTTCTGCGGGCCCTGACATGTAGGCGTCTAAATAAGCATATTTCTTGCCTGACTGTAAATTTAGGAATTTGCCATTTTCCAACAAACGCATTTGTAAATCACCGGTATCGAATTTTATTGGGGTACCTCGAGAGACCCCCCCCCCCCCCCCCCCCCACAATATACACCTTGTTGGTGGGGGAAATCGCAACTGATCTCCCCTACCTTACTTCTTTCTCTCTTTTTTTTCTTTCCCTTTCCCTTCCCTTCCTTCTCTCTCTTTTAGGTTTGCTAGGGTGGGGGGGGGGGGGGTAGGGGAGGGGAGGGGGGGGGGGGGGAGAGGGGGGGGGGGGTAGGGGAGGGGAGGGGGGAGAGGGGGGGGGGGGGTAGGGGAGGCAAGGGCCTTTCATCCCGATCCACACGTTGTTGGCGGGATTAATCGCAACTGATCTCCCCTTTATTTCACCCTTTTTTCTTCTTCCTCTGTTTTGTTCCCGTGGCTCTCTTCTCTCCCTTTCCCTTCCTCCTCTCTTTTTTAGGCGCCCCCCCCCCTCGATCAACAACTTGTTGGCGGGAAAATTGCAACTGATATCCCCCTTCTTTTCTTTTCTTTTTTCTCTTTTTTTCCTTCCCTTTATTTCCTCTTTTCCTTCTTTCTTTCCCTTTCTTCCCTTCTCTCTTATTTTGTTGATTGGGTTGGGGGAGGCAACAGCATGGGAGACAATGCCCTTTCGCCCCCTCCCCCCCCCTATCTCCTTCTTCCCCCTTTTTCCTTTTCTTCCTCTTCTTTCTTTTCCTTTCTCTTCTCTTTTCCTTCTTTACCCTCTCTCTCTCTCTCTTTTTTTTGCGGGGGGGGGGGGGGGGGGTGGGGCAAGGCCCGTCTTTGAGGAATGATAGAGGTCAAAATAATGGTTTGTGAACAGAATAGATAATTATGTGAAGGTAAAATAACAAAAGATGAATGTTTTAAGGTGTTGAAAGAAATGGAATGGAATAAATCCCCTGGAAATAATGGCCTTACATTGGAATTTTATTATACATTTTGGCCAATATTAGGGGATTTGTTGTAGAAGTACTAAATGAAACATATGTACTCTCTTTAAAAAAAAGAGTGAATTTTCACTCTATTTTCACTTTCTTGGGAGTGACGTCCGTGATCACTTGTTTAGGAGTGAAAATCGATTGATTTTAGAGTGCTCTCTAAGAAAAAAGAGTGAATGTTCAATCTATTTTCACTCCATTTTCACTCTCCAGAGGAGTGACGTCCGTGATTTTGAAAATTCACTCTTTTTTTTAAAGAGAGTAATGTGGAATTAACGGTATCTCAAAAGCAAGGGACTATTGCATTAATAGAGAAAGAGGGAAAAGATGCGTTGCATATCAAAAATTATAGACCCATTACGCTGTTAAAATAGATTATACAATACTATTGAATGTTTTAAATGAAATAATTCATTATGATCAGGTGGGATATATACAAGACAAGAATATTGGGGAAGCGATTCGATTGATCGAGGATATATTTTTTTATTCTAGGCATTCCTTGGAGCAAGGACAGTTTTTTTTTTATTCTGGTAGATTTTGAAAAAGCTTTTGATTCTGTATCCCTTAAATATTTATTGAAAGTTTTAAATAATTGGTTTGGGTGATTCGTTTTGTTCTTGGGTGAAGATATTATATAATGGTATAACTAGTTGTATTAAGGAGGCGAGTTGGCTCAGTCTGTAAAGCGTTCGTCTGTCGAACCAAAGATCCCGGGTTCGATTCCCACTCAGGCGGATGACTGAAGCATGCTTTGTGTGTTAACGTGCCCCTTCCCTTGTTCATAGACGCAGGTTGTTTCAAGTGGAAAACACTCCGTCCCTCGGATAGGACGTTAAATGGAGGCCCCGTGTAGAGAAGAGTCACTACCTTTGCACGTTAAGAACCCATTGCACTATTCGTATAAGAGTAGGGGGCAACCCCGGTGTAGTGGTCTACCTGCACACCCCCAGTATAATACGATAATACTCTGTAAAGAGGTCTGTACTCGAAATGAAGAAGAAGAAGAAGAATGGGGGTATTCAACTGGTTATTTTAATATAGAAAGAGGGATTGGACAAAGTGATCCATTGTCGCCCTATTTGTTTTAAGCTGCAATAGAATTATTGGCACACGAAGTAAGGAGGGACAAAATAATTAAAGGGATACATTTTGGGGAACATGAAATAAGACAAGTATTGTATGCAAATGCTATGATTTTTTTTTTGAAAGACATAGACTCAATAAGAAGTCTGCAATATTTATTTGAAGAATGTGAAAAAGTTAGTGGTTTAAAGGTGAATAAGGAAAAGACACATATTATATATATGGGTGAGGAGACTGGAAAACCAGATGGGCCTTTATTTGGAAAATTCGTTAGGGAAGTACGTAAACAACCGGATTTGACTATCATGGGTAAAATACATTTATTGAAAACTTATGCATTAACAAAGTTAACTTGTGTTTCATCCCTCCTTGTTGTTGCTTTATGGGTTTATATAGAAGTGGAGAAAATATCATTTGAATTTATATGGGGAGGGAAAGATCGTATAATAAGAAAAATTATGTATCAGAATTATAATTATGGTGTAGTTAAAATGATTAATTTTGATATGGTTGTTAGAACGCAGTGTATACTGTGGGTGAAAAAGACTTTTATATGAAAAGTGAGTTTGGGATGGAAGTTATTTGTTTAATTATTGCTTAAGTTCAGTGGGAGGAAGGCTTTTTTTCTGTATGTGACTATGAAATGAAAAAGATGAATTTTATGTTGAAGATTCCACCTCATTATTTGGAAATATAATGTAATGGGGGGGGGGGGGGGTATAGGGGATAGAGGGTGTTTTTTGTATTTTCTTATTTTTTTAGTAGGTGGGGTGGTGGCCGGGTGGGGGTAGAGGGTGTTTTTTTTTTTTTTTTTTTTTCTTTTCTTTTCTTTTCTTTTTATCTTAGCTTAAAAAACAATTTTCATTATTCGTAGGTATTTCACAATAATGTGATGTGAATTGTTACGGTTATGTAATTTCCTTCCTGTAATGGAACATCCATGTATATGATGCACAATTGTGTTCACGAAATTGTTATCGATGTTTTTTGTTCTGTTTATTTGGAAGAATAAAACACGCATGAACCGACAAAAAAACAAAAACAATGCTGCAACATCCACACTTGACAGGAAAATGTATTTCTTCTGGCTGGTATCAGCAAAGTTAAGAGTTGTGAAAAGGTTTAGAAACGTTCATATTCTTATTAAAAGACAATTTGAAAGTCAAAAGAAATATGTCGTAGAGCTCGTCAACTATATTTCATCTCCCCCCAAAGAAGCAATAATTTCAAACTGTCAGTGCATGCTGGGCACCTGCCGCGGGCCCTCTCATTGGATGGAGGAAAATGGAAGGTTACATAGAAGAGAGAGAGAGAGGACAAAGAGAAGGAGAGAGAAACGGGGAGGAGGAAATAAAATGAAAATAGATTCTTTTAGACTAACTCTATGGCGATGTTTAGGGGGTCCATGGAAGAGGGTGGGTTAATTTCTAATTGTGAAGATCGTTATCACGAGTGTAGATTTCTTGGCAGTAACGAATATCGTATGAATATACATGAAGTAGTGTCTCTATATATTTTCCTATATTTGATATTAGTATTAGCTTGTAGATGAATCAAGCCTCATCATTGGCATGTTAAAGTTATTTTGTCAAATTTTGTTAATGATATAGTGACGTCGTCAACTATATAAGGAGACAATTTTTTTTTTCTTTTCTCTTTTTTGTTAGTTATTAGCATTAGGCCTATATATTGTAGGCCTCTGGGTGCCCATCTCATAGTAATTAAATACCTAAAACCCCTTAACTTAGCCTTGACGTTTCCTTATCGTGACATACTGTATACGTGTAGGCTATACAGTTATACATACATAAAAATAAAAAACTCATTTCTCATGCGTTATGCTGAAATTGAAACAATCACATTTTTTCAGGTGGGCTGTATCTAATACAGACCACCTTATATTTTTGTTAAAATCGCCTTTATTATTATTATTTATTTATTTATTTTTTTTATTTTGAACCACTTTTTTGTTAGCAAGATAACTTGACAATGGCTCAATCAAATAACTTGAAATTTGGAACACATATGTATAGGCATATAAACAAAGCAAGGTAAGGTTTTTAACCTTGACCTTGACTGATGACGTCATCTAGGCGCCATTTTGTGAAATTTTCTGAAAATAAACTCATGATCATATCTTCCTAACCAAAAGGTATTTCTCATTCATATTTATTATGATCAAGGTCAATATCAGTCCAGTCAAGTTCAGGTCAAAAAACGCGCGCGTGCGCGTACGTCCGCGCGTCAATGCGCGCGCAAAATTTTTAAATGCTCAAAATCGTCTCAAATTTATTTTGCATACGTTTCAGGTCATTTTAAGCATTTTATAAAAAATCGCGCGTACGAGCATGCGCGCGCGTTTTCGCGCGTAACACCATTAAAAAACATAGAATCGCCATTTTTTTTTCTTTCATGATATTTCTCATATTTTTTCAAGGAATTTGATTCCATGTTTATCTCTTTATGACCATTATTAACAAGATGAGCGTAAATTCAAGATAAATGTCAGTGCGCGCGAGCTCTTTTAATACATAGCATATATGGGCAAAAACATGCCTATACAAAATCCGTTATAGCTCTTTGGAATGCACCGGGATCCTCAATTTTTGTTCATATTAAGATAGAGTATGAGTCGGAAATATGATTCCATGTCTCATTTGGCCATTAAGTGTATCGTGACATCATCACAATGGCCTTGGAACTCAAAATACGAATTTGCAAATTATGACGTCAGCATATTTATGTAAAATTGATTGTATCTCTGTAAATATTGATCAATTTTCTTTAAAATTTCGATATGTTGTAGCTAAGACAATTTTCTACAAGCGCAGTATTAACCATTTTTCAATTTGATGACGTCATCATAGTGAAAATTTTGATTAAAGGCCTCATTTTAAAAACTTCATAATTTGCGTGTTATGCCTATAGAAGGTGAATTAAGTTCACGTTATGAATCTACATGATATTGTCTTTTAAGAATTTGTAAGCAGTATGTCGCTTATTTTTGCTCTATTTTGTCTCAAATGTTATTTGACCAGCCCACCTATACTTGTTCCAAACAAGTATTATATTTTATCAGGTGGGCTGTATCTAATACAGACCACCTTATATTTTTGTTAAAATCGCCTTTATTATTTATCAGGTGGGCTGTATCTAATACAGACCACCTTATATTTTTGTTAAAATCGCCTTTATTATTTATTTATTTATTTATCAGGTGGGCTGTATCTAATACAGACCACCTTATATTTTTGTTAAAATCGCCTTTATCAGGTGGGCTGTATCTAATACAGACCACCTTATATTTTTGTTAAAATTGCCTTTATCAGGTGGGCTGTATCTAATACAGACCACCTTATATTTTTGTTAAAATCGTCTTTATTTATTTATTATTTATTTATTTTTCTTAATTCTCGCCACTTTTTTGTTAGCAAGATAACTTGAAAATGGTTGAATGAAATACCTTGAAATTTTGCACACATATGTATAGGCATATGGAGAAAACACAGTAAGGTTTTCAACCTTGACCTTGACTGATGACGTCATCTAGGCGCCATTTTGTGAAATTTTCTGAAAATAAACTCATGATCATATCTTCCTAACCAAAAGGTATTTCTCATTCATATTTATTATGATTAAGGTCAATATCAGTCCAGTCAATTTCAGGTCAAAAAACGCGCGCGTGCGTGTACGTCCGCGCGTCAATGCGCGCGCAAAATTTTTAAATGCTCAAAATCGTCTCAAATTTATTTTGCATACGTTTCAGATCATTTTAAGCATTTTATAAAAAATCGCGCGTAAGAGCATGCGCGCGCGTTTTCGCGCGTAACACCATTAAAAAACATAGAATCGCCATTTTTTTTTCTTTCATGATATTTCTCATATTTTTTCAAGGAATTTGATTCCATGTTTATCTCTTTATGACCATTATTAACAAGATGAGCGTAAATTCAAGATAAATGTCAGTGCGCGCGAGGTCTTTTAATACATAGCATATATGGGCAAAAACATGCCTATACAAAATCCGTTATAGCTCTTTGGAATGCACCGGGATCCTCAATTTGTTTTCATATTAAGATAGAGTATGAGTCGGAAATATGATTCCATGTCTCATTTGGCCATTAAGTGTATCGTGACATCATCACAATGGCCTTGGAACTCAAAATACGAATTTGCATATTATGACGTCAGCATATTTATGTAAAATTTATTGTATCTCTGTAAATATTGATCAATTTTCTTTAAAATTTCGATATGTTGTAGCTAAGACAATTCTCTACAAGCGCAGTAATAACCTCTTTTCATTTTGATGACGTCATCATAGTGAAAATTTTGATTAAAGGCCTCATGTAAAAAACTTCATAATTTGCGTGTTATGCCTATAGAAGTTGAATTTAGTTCACGTTATGAATCTACATGATATTGTTTTTTAAGAATTTGTAAGCAGTATGTCGCTTATTTTTGCTCTATTTTGTCTCAAATTTTAGTTGACCAGCCCACCTATACTTGTTCCAAACAAGTATTATATGTCTAGTTTATTATTTATTATTATTTATTTATTTTTCTTAATTCTCGCCACTTTTTTGTTAGCAAGATAACTTGAAATTGTCTAAATCAAATAACTTGAAATTTGGCACACATATGTATAGGCATATGGACAAGACACGGTGAGGTTTTCAACCTTGACCTTGACTGATGACGTCATCTAGGCGCCATTTTGTGAAATTTTCTGAAAATCATATTATGATCATATCTTCATAACCAAAAGGTATTTCTCATTCATATTTATCATGATCAAGGTCAATATCAGTCCGGTTAAATTCAGGTCAAAAAATGCGCGCGTGCGCGTACGTCCGCGCGTCAGTGCGCGCGCAAAAAATTTAAATGCTCAAAATCGTCTCAAATTTATTTTGCATACGTTTCAGGTCATTTTAAGCATTTTATAAAAAATCGCGCGTACGAGCATGCGCGCGCGTTTTTGCGCGTAACACCATTAAAAAACATAGAATCGCCATTTTTTTTTCTTTCATGATATTTCTCATATTTTTTCAAGGAATTTGATTCCATGTTTATCTCTTTATGACCATTATTAACAAGATGAGCGTAAATTCAAGATAAATGTTAGTGCGCGCAAGGTCTTTTAATAAATAGCATATATGGGCAAAAACATGCCTATACAAAATCTGTTATAGCTCTTTGGAATGCACCGGGATCCTCAATTTTTGTTCATATTAAGATAGAGTATGAGTCGGAAATATGATTCCATGTCTCATTTGGCCATTAAGTGTATCGTGACATCATCACAATGGCCTTGGAACTCAAAATACGAATTTGCATATTATGACGTCAGCATATTTATGTAAAATTGATTGTATCTCTGTAAATATTGATCAATTTTCTTCAAAATTTCGAAATGTTGTAGCTAAGACAATTCTCTACAAGCGCAGTAATAACCATTTTTCATTTTGATGACGTCATCATAGTAAAATTTTGATTAAAGGCCTCATGTCAAAAACTACATAATTTGCGTGTTATGCCTATAGAAGGTGAATTTAGTTCACGTTATGAATCTACATGATATTGTTTTTTAAGAATTTGTAAGCAGTATGTCGCTTATTTTTGCTCTATTTTGTCTCAAATGTTAGTTGACCAGCCCACCTATACTTGTTCCAAACAAGTATTATATGTCTAGTTCTTCTTCTTCTTCTTCCTTTTTTTTCCTCTCTTTTTGTTGTTGTAATATCAGGGGGGGGGGGTGTTTGTACAGGCCATTCCCCCCTACTTCAAGCAAGGGGGGATGCAGCCCCCCCATCCCCCCCGGGATTTACGCCCCTGATTTGTACCATTGCACGGTGAAGTCACTTACCTCACAAAGTTTGTACATCCTGACGTCAGCGTGCAATGGTGCAATTTGATCAAACGGAATCGCACGCCTGGAGAATGATGCTGTTCAATATTACTTTTAGCACATGTCATGTGATTAAGAATTGACCAATGAGGTTGCAAGAATCTTAGTAGGTGTTGTTTAATACCGGATATCAGGGGCGGATCCAGATCCAGCCGGCGGCAAGAGAGGGGGCCAAAAAAGGGCCCAATTCGCGCGAACATTTGAAAATCGTGCCGGCCGATTTTCTGCTCAGTGGGGGGGGGGGGGGGGGGTGGTGGGGGGGGGGGGAGGGGGGATCCATCTGGTCGATTTTTCGATCAGAGGTGGGAAGGGGGCAGTGAGCACATTTTTTGTTGTCTTTTCGCGACCGGGGGGGGGGCGAAATGCAAGGGACGAGGGAACAGTGGCAAAATGAGCAAAAACATTTCTTTGGCAGGCAGAAAAAAAAATCGCATCACCACCACTCTTGGCCCCTGGTGGAGTCTAGGGGGCGGAACCCCCGGAAGCTCAGGGGTTGTAGGCATTTAATTACGGTCAGATGAGCATATTTTGATACCTTATTTGCGACACTGGCATGCAGGTCACTATTGGAGTGAGGTCCAGGGGGCTCAGGGGTTTCAGGCATAAAGTACAGACTTTTAGATTCGTACGAAGACAATAGGTCTATGCTACGATCGACGTCCTTTTAATGCACTGCCTTGAATGGACGTCACACGTATCAGTCCACGCAAATCTAAAAGTCCCTAATTACGGTGAGATGAGCAACCAGGGGCCAGCCTGAGGGCTCTTGGTGAGGTCCAGGAGTCAGAGCCTCCGGAAGCTCAAGAAAAAATCATGCCATTTCATCAACATTTGTAAATCGCTGGTATCGAATTAGAAATAAACCACTTTGAATTTTATTTCTTGGGGGGGGGGGGCAACTGCCAACTGCCCCCAAGCCCCTCCCCGATCAGTACGCCAGTGCAAGGGAGCATGCTCCGTCGCACCATGGACCTATTACGGATGGACATTCATCGTTTTCTTAACGAATTCATTGTGATTGTCTCCGTCAATGTCGTCTCAATAACATTCCGTACATGTTTCTTCCCTTTGGTCTCATCATGGTCACCGGCAAAAAGTCGGGACAGAATCAAGATAGTGACTTTACACATGTTAATCTACATGCGCAGAAGATAATTACTCGCCTAAATCATGGAAAATAGATGTGCAATTCTGGCTTATTATCGGAAATTGTTGTTCCGTGTACTGTACATGTATTTCTTTTTGAAAAACATGTTGATATTACCAGATAGAGGTTTTTTGGATTTTTTGGTTGTGATTTAAAATCCCGTTTCCCCCTATTTCCTTACAATATTCCAGAGTTACAACGCACAGGGCTGATACAGATCATGGCCTTCTAATTGTTTTATAAAGGCCATAGGTGTGTGCGAAAGTTTGCGAATTAGTAATAATACATTTAATATCACCAAAATCGTCTGCTTTTCAACTTTGCTGCTCCCCATTGAGGATGCTTTTATTTAAGACACACTCTTACAGAGCACACCATCCAAACAAAACCCAAGAGAGGGAAACTGCTCCTTTGTCAATGACCGAAAATGCTTACGCAGTCGTTATTGTTAAAACAGCTGAATGTTCTCATTAAGATGCACATAATTAGAAGGCGACGACTATGATTGGATCAAAGAAAGAACCACGTTGAATGTCCATCCGTATTAAGTCCATGCTCGCACTAGCGTACTAGGGAACGAGAGGGTCGAAGGTGACGGAATTGACTCGACCTAAGTGGAAGCGGGAGTGAAGAAAAACCTCGTGGCGTTGAAAAATGCGGGTGAACGAGTGCGCGGAAACACGATGCGTGATTGAATGAACACACGTAGTCCGAATAATGAATATAAATAAGTTCCGTCATGGAAAATTACTGGAACATGAATGTACAATAAAAGCAGGGAGGTAAAAGAAAGGAGTTGAAACTCTTGTAATTTATTCCAACGCATTCGTGAGTTCTAAAGCGTAACAATGGCATGTGTAACATTCCACTTGGCTTTAAAGTTCCATGCTCCGAACCGCGCTTCCACTGCGGGGAACTTCGGAGGCTATGCACCAGTTTCACATTTATTACAAAATATCAAATTACAGGCAAAATTTCAGTGTAATTTATAATCTTTATATGGGGAATGTAATGAGAATAGTGCACCAAACAATTTTTCAAATTTAGTACTCCGCCCTTCCTATAATTTGTGTCCAGAGCAGCCAGAGTTGGTAAAAGAAAAATTTGATCCTGACAAAAACTCAATATTTGAGGATAATGCGCTAGTTCGTGCGTGTTTTAATGCCCCATTATTTAATCCATGATATACAATTTTCGAAAACTATAAGTTGGCTAATGCGTGTTTTTTGTATTTTTGCAGTTAGAAAAAAGATGAAATTACACAAGTGTGTGTTTGCTTGTTCTACTCATTACACATTTAACAATTGATGAAAAATCATTGAAAGGGACAGCGAACAATTGCTGTGATACCATTTCTGATGTAGGGATTTTGAATCCTGAAATTTCATCCTGAAATTACATGCGCTCTTTTATCTCAACACCTGGTCAACATTTGCAGATTAGCGCATAACTTGTTGGCGGCTTGGAGCATGGGGTCAAAGGAGAGCGGCTTGATTCCAGTCCTTCTCTATCACGTCCCTGATAAAAGTAAGGCGAATGAATGAATCGCTCCAACTCGACCTCTATGAATAATGTTTACATAACTTTCATGACCACATATCAGTTGTCATCTCTACGCGTTTGGTACTAATAACATTTGTCTACCTATGCGCAGATAATATCTACTGACAGGGCATGCTCCCCATCACACTGGATAAACTGTATATATTACGTCATCCCTCCAATATGGGCAAGGGAGGGGGCAATCCAATCCTCATTCATTTGTATGGCAGTAGAAAAAAAAATCAATATGAATGGCGAAAGTTTGAAATAAATCTAATCCATAATGAAAGAGTTATGCAAGTTTCAAATATAACAAGTCAACGCAAAGCGTAGCATCTCCTCGCAGGGTACAAATGGCCTATATACGTCAGAACAAGTTACCTCCATTGGACTATACTATTATATTACTAGGCGAGGAAGTTAACCACCTGTAGTGACTTGACCTTTGGAGAACTTTGCATTTGTATATTATTGTCTTGTCTATATTGTGTGGCTTGAAGTCTAGCCTTTTATTCCATTGTCACTCATTTCTTTAGTGACACCTGTTACATTACTAGAGTGCCATACATACTTATTCTGGCAAGCACATTCCACACCCTATGGGTTGGGATGTGCAACCACCTAGTGGTATAGCTTATACAGACACATTACACTTGCTTGCTTTATTTGCCACACCTATTTTCATCACTTCTCCTGAGCTGTTCATATAGAGCACATGTATTCTAGAGAGTCTTGAATCGATCTACAGCAAAGCTAATTCAGCTTCATCTTAATTCTTGTCCTATTTCTTCGCTTGTTTCTCTACTCGGTTCTGAGGCCTTATTACTTTATAGAGATTATAAGTTTCTTCTTCTTTACTTAATTCGCGAAGAAGCGTCATTACTTTGTACATGGTCTTACATATTCTTTCTACGGGTGCTGTGCAATATTTGAACTACTACTTGTGATATAATATATGTTCCAAGTATCTGTACTCAACAGGTGTTTCTACGAGACAAGGTAGGAAAGAAATCTATTTCTATTTCTTTTATTTAGGTGATTAAATTCCCTAAACTGGTGACCCCGACGTGATCCAGATTTTTTTTCTTCTGTTGATCTAATCTACCTTGATTTCATATCCCAATACACATCTGAGATACACCACATAGCAGGAAGGGAGAACACAGCAGCAGACGCTCTCTCCCGTCTGTGTATCGACAGAGTTGATTCATCCTCGGTCATAGATTTTGCAGCCATTGCGAAAGATCAAAAGGATGATAGTGAGGTACAGGACTCCTCGCTTCAGCTCAAGTCTATATCGCTTCCTGGTTCTCTTACTACCATGCTATGTGATGTTTCGACAGGTGTTGCTAGACCCCTTGTTCCAGTCAAACACAGACGAGCTATTTTTGACGCCCTCCACGGACTATCCCATCCTGGGATCAGGGCCACTCAAAAGCTCATCACGGAACGTTTCGTTTGGCCTGGTATTAATCATGATATCAGGAAATGGGCCAGAACATGTCTTGAATGCCAGAGATGCAAGGTGCATAAACACACAAAAGTTCCACTTGGCACTTTTACCTCACCTGATGCGCGTTTCTCTCATGTGCACATCGATCTTGTAGGCCCACTTCCTACTTCAGAGGGTAACACGTACCTTCTTACTTGTGTGGATCGTTACACCAGATGGCCAGAAGCTATACCTATCCCAGATATCACTGCGGATACTGTAGCACGTACTTTTGTGGCCAGATGGGTAGCGGTGTTTGGTGCTCCAACTACTCTTACTACAGACAGGGGTAGAAAATTTGAGTCAGCACTTTTCCTTGCTCTCACTAATCTTCTTGGCACTAAACGCATTCGCACAACAGCATACCATCCAGCAGCCAATGGGCTTGTTGAGCGTTTTCACAGGCAACTCAAAGCCTCTCTCAAGGCGCATAACACAGTCCGTTGGACTGAGGTCCTTCCCTTGGTATTGCTGGGTATACGTACAGCTATCAAGTCTGATCTGGGATGTTCCGCAGCAGAACTCGTTTTTGGTACTACGGTCATGCTACCGGCCCAATTTGTGTCTCCTTCACAGACTGACTCTGCTGGCGATCCAGCTAATTACGCCCACAGACTGAAGAGACTGATGCGTGAATTACACCCCACCCCTACTCGCAAGCAACGAGCTACCCCTACACAGGTACACCCAGAGTTGCATTCCTCATCCCACGTCTTTTTGAGGGTTGATGCAGTCAAGGAGCCCCTTCAACCTCCTTACAGGGGGCCTTTTCGAGTCCTTCAACGCTCTGACAAGTTTTTTACTATTGATTACAATGGTAAACGTGAAACTGTCAGTGTTGAGAGACTTAAACCAGCTTTCATGGAGCAAGATCTCCCTGCTCAATCTAGGAAGGGTCAAGATCCACCTATCCAAGTCCCTCGGCAATCCAACTCCGCAGACTTAGCACTGGATCCTGCTCCGTTAGCACTGGATCCTGCTCCGTTAGCACTGGATCCTGCTCCGTTAGCACTGGATCCTGCTCCGTTAGCACTGGATCCTGCACCGTTAGCATTGGATCCTGCACTGAAGCAGAACACTCCCGAGATTCGAAGGACCAGGTCTGGTCGTCAAGTTAGATGGCCAGTGAGGTTCGTGGACTTTTTCGAAATCGGGTGAAGCATATTAAACTTACTGTGTTTCAACAGTATTGCCTTATTTTCATATTTTCAAGTCAACATGCATGTAGGTCTATATTTCCTCATCGATTTGTTGCTACTTTTCATTCGACAACAAATCTAGAGGGGAGCTACTGTAGTGACTTGACCTTTGGAGAACTTTGCATTTGTATATTATTGTCTTGTCTATATTGTGTGGCTTGAAGTCTAGCCTTTTATTCCATTGTCACTCATTTCTTTAGTGACACCTGTTACATTACTAGAGTGCCATACATACTTATTCTGGCAAGCACATTCCACACCCTATGGGTTGGGATGTGCAACCACCTAGTGGTATAGCTTATACAGACACATTACACTTGCTTGCTTTATTTGCCACACCTATTTTCATCACTTCTCCTGAGCTGTTCATATAGAGCACATGTATTCTAGAGAGTCTTGAATCGATCTACAGCAAAGCTAATTCAGCTTCATCTTAATTCTTGTCCTATTTCTTCGCTTGTTTCTCTACTCGGTTCTGAGGCCTTATTACTTTATAGAGATTATAAGTTTCTTCTTCTTTACTTAATTCGCGAAGAAGCGTCATTACTTTGTACATGGTCTTACATATTCTTTCTACGGGTGCTGTGCAATATTTGAACTACTACTTGTGATATAATATATGTTCCAAGTATCTGTACTCAACAGGTGTTTCTACGAGACAAGGTAGGAAAGAAATCTATTTCTATTTCTTTTATTTAGGTGATTAAATTCCCTAAACACCTTTTCACATATATAATTAGGTTTGTTTGCATATCTAATGAGCTATGACCTTTAATCTTTGACCTACATACTCAGAAATCGAACTGTGGCTGTACATGTATTTTGATACCATATACCTTCATATTAAATTTCATTAAAATTTGTCAAACATTACTCAAGTTATCCAATGGAAACCAGATTCGCATATTCAATGAGCTATGACCTTTAACCTACATACTCCGAAATCGAACTTAGGCTGTATTTTATACCATTTACCTTCATATCAAATTTCATTGAAATCCGTCGAACAATACTAAAATTATGGATCAGAAACCAGATTCGCATATATAATGAGCTTTGACATTTGACCTACATATTCGAAAATTGAACTTAGGCTGTGTTTTGATACCATGAACCATCATATCAAATTTCATTACAATCAGTCAAACAATACGAAAGTTATGGATCGGAAACCAGATTCGCATATTTAATGAGCTATGACCTTTGACCTACTGCTAGGAAATTGAACTTAGGCTGTGTTTTGATACCATGTACCTTCATATCAAATTTCATTAAACTCCGTCAAACTTTACTAAAGTTATCGATCGGAAATCAGATGGGTATTTTATCACATATTTAATGAGCTATGACCTTTGAGCTACATAATCCGAATTCAAAGTTAGCCTGTATTTTGATATCATGTACCTTCATATCAAATTTCATTACAATCTGTCAAACATTACTGAAGTTATCGATCGGAAACCAAATTTGTTACGAACGGACGCACGGAAGGAAGGAAGGAAGGACGGACGGCAGCGTTTCTATATCCCCTCCGACTTCGTCGGCGAGGGGATAATAATATATGCGTTTCTCAAGTCGGCACCTTTGCCAGTGGATTGTGACGTAGTTAAAGTAGATATTCATTGATTTTAAAAACAAACTTTATTTTCATTATTGCAAAGTTGAAACGTTGATTCGACAAGGTTATCAGAATTCAATGCTTGGAAACATTCGAAGTAATGATTATTGTAAATTAAAAAACGCTTAAATACAGCCCCGGCATAGCACCGGAAGAGCTCTCCGAACGCTGCTGAGATGTATGAGATCACAGTATGGACATGATTTGCACAAGCAGACGATGTCCCATGACATCTCACACATTTTCAGTGCCTGTGTTTTCATCTTCGCTTGAGTTCTTTCTCTTACTTCACTACAGTCAGGCTAAATGTATAATCTATTGCCTAACTCTAAACCCCGCGCATGGTTTTATTTTGATGACAAATGCAGCGATACAAAAATAAAGGAATCTTTCGCTTCTAAAAATAAATAAGACGCCATTGTATATTCAGCTGCACACACCGCGGTATGTTCGGCGTTTCAAGAGGGAACAAATGCCGTCCTTAATATCATTCCGGGTTTTTTTCAATTGGAAAGTCTGGTTTCTTTGATTGTTAATTAACCCATATCCTATGTTTTTACAAGCAAAAATGTTTAGTTATCAGAATCGGGTCATATCCCCTTTTGAATGGTTTGACATTCCATTACATTTATAAACGCTAAACTCATTATAATTTGACAAATAATAG
This sequence comes from Strongylocentrotus droebachiensis, assembly GCA_035222895.1. Classification (NCBI taxonomy): domain Eukaryota; kingdom Metazoa; phylum Echinodermata; class Echinoidea; order Camarodonta; family Strongylocentrotidae; genus Strongylocentrotus; species Strongylocentrotus droebachiensis. The sequence goes on from JAVYIG010002108.1 coordinate 182,376, forward strand.
CTTTGCAATTATGTTCATTCTTTATGGGATGTCGTCTGCTTGGGCAGTATTGGTCCATAATAATAGTGACGTCATTAAAACATCGTTATTTTTCCGGCGAATCTGTCGTATATCCCAGCTGCTATGGAGATGGTTGTATTTGCATTTTTATAAATCACCCGATATGTAGGCTAGTTGACCTAAAACTTGTACGATGGCCATCTGTTAGCTTACCAGTTTCTAGTGATACATTAGTTGACACATTTGTGATTTCCTATGAATTTCACCTTTAAGGACAACTGTTCCGTGTGTCGTGTACACAATATCTTTCCCCCTATTTTTCTCCCATATGCCCTCTCCCTTGGGGCACTACTAAAAATGAATCGTAGATAGCCTATTATTACAAGTCCTCTGAAAATAAAAGATTCCTCTGAGTCATCCATTCAACAAATTAATGAAATGTTCATATTTGTTAAGTGTTGGAACAAATGGGAAAATAGTTCGCCACTACATCACAGTGACATTACTGGTGTTGCCAATTTGAATTTCCCCTAAGTGTAGTGATTACAACTCTCAACATTGTATAGCTGTGATACCTTAGGGACGATAAGAAATGCACCAGTTACACGTTGTCTCCTGGGTATCGACTGCACCGTTTTTCATGTGGTTTATTATTAAAGCAGTCACAAGGTGGCGCTAGAACAACGCATCTCTTCATAATGAAAGAGTCATCAATATTATTGTTCGGACATCTGTGATAACATTCATGTTTGCTTTTACCACAATTCAGGAATTAAGATCCAGATTGATCACTTGCCATAACCTGATAACTCAATGTTTATATACATCTTCTTGTACAGATATCATACATGTAAGTTTTAACTGTCGTAGAGTTGTAATAAAACCAATGATTACTATATGCATTGTATCTTTATGTCTTTGCTATTTTTGTTTTCTATTTCCCTTTTTTCCTACACATACACATTTGTATTCATAGCAATTTTCCCTTTAAACCACCACTATTAGAGAACCATTTGTTTCCAGTCTCACCTTTTTGTATTCCATTGTTGTTGTATTTTTGTTACGCCGCATATAAATCAACTACTTATCATATTTAAATCATTAAATGAGTAAGATGTGAACTGTATTTGTGTGAATAACAAATGAAGCATTCTACTTCATCTATAAGGCAATCCCCATACATGATACAAGTGCCATCATAAATATATGATAGAAACAACTCGAATACACTCCTAAAATTATCAACCACATATTTTGTGTAAAATGCATATCAATAAAGAATGAAATAATGAAAAGTAATAAAGTTACTTGAGTTTCGTATGCAGCTGTAAAGATTAACACAATGGAATTACACTTACAAAAGCAATACCTATTATACACAATTACTTAATCTTCCAACACATATATGCATCTTTTGTATGAACTTCGTGAATTCTTTCGTCACACAAACCTATTTACAATACAATAAATAGTGCTATTCTAATAGCAATCCAAGATGTAGTTGTCGAAATAATGAATAATATAATGTGTGTATGTATATACATTTATACATATAAAGTACATATAATACAAAAGTTGGTTCATAATAAAGATATGTACAATTTTACAACAAGTACATTAATTAGCTCCATGCATTCCATGGGACTCATTGGGTATAATGTCTCACATTTAAATGGTGATGTGAAGTACTGACATGAATTGCATTCTTTTGATATAAATGCTCCGAAAATATAATGAATAATACCAAACGTAAAACAAGGCCATTAACAAATAGATCGTTGAATTATGATATTATCCTAATCGAACAAAACCGAGTAAAATGAGGCAAAACCGGGAGGACCTGTTGCCCGAAAATATACTACATGTATTATTTCACGTTCTGTTTCCTTTTCCTTCATCTCTCCCCCAAACGAATGGGGGGGGGGGGGACTCAGCGTTGAGGGCGTGTAAAATAACATATGTTTAAAGATCTACAATAGCTGTAAGCATGCATTTTATGCAGTATTTCGCCATCAAAATCATCCCATATACAAGTATCATGTTCGTACAAAGATTAGGGAAAATAGTCCCATTGCAGATTTAAGTTATTTTCAAAATTCAAATAGCTTTCCAAAAAAATTTGAATAGGCAAAACAAATTTTAAAAAAGTTGATAAAAAAAACGTATACCTAAATCCCAAATTCGTAGGTTTCAACAAAATACCCAAATAGCTGGGTTTTTTATGAATCTACATCATCGATCATCACTACACTTGATTCATTAAAAGTGCAAACAACACAATTGTACAGAAGTGTTTTTATATCTAAATGTAAAACAACATGCTGCTTAGATAATTTGAAAAACTGTAATAAGGAGTGAAATTATTACAAGTACGATAATGGAAATGAGGCAAGAGTTACATTCAATAACATAATTACCAATGACAATGCATAAAGCTGGTTAGCAGGGGCCTACATTATCTAAACATGAAGATGAAAAAAATGAACTTCATTTCTCCTGGAAGTTAACATGTTGACTACTCATTTTAATAACATATTCTCCATAGCTTGAATAAAAAAAAAGCCCGGTTCCAGTAGAAAATGAGTTAATAAATACCAGGAAGTAGATCAGGTATATATCAGGTATACAATGCAGCATGTCAACCTGACCGGGTAGTGTGTAGTCATCACTGGAACTCATCCAATGTGAGAAAAAAATGATGTCAGTTACAAGGTAATGCACTATGTCAGCTGCAGCTGCACTGTGGCTCAATCAGTGTGGATAATGTAGTAATCCTGCCATATAGGGGAGTCATCCTGAACGATAAAACATAATGGAATTGCGATATTAAGAATAATAATAATGCAACGACATATAGAAGTGCATTGTTTACGTATTCACTGAATTTTACATATTTATGATGAAATATTCTTTTTACCTCTGTGTTATAATAAGATCAAGAGCTTTGGTCTCTTCATATCTTTATTTCAAAGATGCTACATTTTATTCCATTGTTCGCATTGACAATTGACCTATTTCTATCTAGGTAATGATGTGTATTATTGTCAAATATAAGGAATTCTTTCCCAAAGGCACCATTGAATTCGATTATTCTCTAGCTGGGGACTTTTGAATAAAGATGAAACGAAAAACAGTGTTATCGGTAACCTCCTGTCCAGGTTATCACGATTTTTTTTTCATTTGCTATACCTGAGTCATAATGGGCCGATAGTAGGAGTCCTGTTACAGAAAGCAGAAAATGACTTATTAGCTATGTGATTCCCTTATTTTCTTATCGGGATACAACATACAACTGAAGCTTAACTAATAAACCTAAGTAAAATCATTCTGAAAAGAAAGAAGGCAACTCTCAGACATCAGTTCATCAACCAAATAGCGAATTTACTATTTCAAGTCCCTTATTTCATCATGATAATTGTTAATAAAGATAGATCTATATGTTTAGTATTAGTTAGCATTATATACAAACACAGGGCCTCACTCCTATGACGTAGCATGGGTCTAGGCACTGATAGTGGCATTATTTGGAGGGGGGCTCACACCACTCTCACTAGGTGGATGAAATGCAAACTAAAGCAGGGCTCCCACTTAGCCGAGTTGTATTAGCGAGTTATGGCGAGTTGTGGTGAGTTGCCTCAAAGAGGCACTCGCAATAACTCGCTAACAATTCGGTATGGCTTAGCGTAACTCTTTACAACATTCCAAGACTCTCCTCGAAGTCGCGAGCAGTTCCAAAATTTTGAACATGTTCAAGAAATGTCCCCGATTCGTTGTAATTCGAGGTGAACTCGCCTACACTCGTAATATACACGCATTACTTGTAACAAGCTCGCGCTGCACTCTTCATAAGGTGGCGAGTTGCTTCGAGTATATTACGAGTATTAAGCAAGTTCACCTCGAGCTACAACGAATCAGCGAAAATTTTGAACATGTTCAAAATTTTCACTGATTCGTTGTTACTCGAGGTGAATTCGTTGTTACTCGAGGTGAACTCGCTTACACTCGTAATATACTCGCATTACTCGTAACAAGCTCGCGCTGCACTCTTCATAAGGTGGCTAGTTGCTACGAGTTATGAATAGTGCAGCGCGAACTTGTTACGAGTAATGCGAGAATATTACGAGTGTAGGCGAGTTCACCTCGAATTACAACGAATTGGGGATATTTTTTGAACATGTTCAAAATTTTGGAACTGCTCGCGACTTCGAGGAGAGTCTTGGAATGTTGTAAAAAGTTACGCTAAGCCATACCGAATCGTTCGCGAGTTATTGCGAGTACCGCTTTGAGGCAACTCACCACAACTCGCCATAACTCGCTAATACAACTCGGCTAAGTGGGAGCCCTGCTTAACACAGGCAATTTAGAAAAAGGCAGGATAGGGAATGTTCTTCTCTTTAATGATCATCATCTTCTTCGTCTTTATCCTCTTCCTCCTCCTGTACACTCTTATTTCTTCATATCGCCTTATATCTCTCTCTTTCTTTCTCTCTCTCTCTCTCTTTCTAATTGTTCACCATGCGATGGTGGCCCCAATAGCTACGCCACTGCTTTACATAACGAATGATAATGGAAAAAAATCAAGGACCAAAGAAAAAGCTTTATTTAACAATGATTAAATATAATAATTTACAACTGAGTTGTGCCATAATCGAGGACACCCACTAAAAAGAAGAGGCATAAGACGGACCAAATTATAGCAATGCGATCCAAAGAACATAATTATAGAAATAAAGCCAAAACTGGAAAAGGGTACAAAGCAAAGCAGGGACCGTGGAGCGTCTTCAAAAGTGAGGGGGGGGGGGGGGCTTACAGAAAAGGTCACTTTAGGGTAAGGAGTGGCACCTACTAAACTTACATTAAAGCGATAAAATACAAGATGTAGGCATTGCAATAATATGGGTAGGGAGCACTACAAATTTGTTTTCGTTTTTGCCCCCGGAAATTTGAAAATCGCGCCGACCGATATTTCGCTAAGTGGGGAGAGTGGGGGGGGGGGGGGGGGATAGTGAGCACTTTTTACTCAACACCCCCCCCCCCCTAAAAAGGTAAATTTGTGGTCATCATCTTTTTTGAATTTTGTTTTTGGGGGGCCAGGGGTGGGGAGCCAGTTTTTCTGCTTTTTGTTTTGCTTGGGGGGGGGGGGGGGGGGGTGGGCCAAAGCCAGCTCGCCACCCCCTGGATCACGCCTGCGTCGAAACAACAATAGGCTAAGAAAGTCTAAGTGTCGACAGATTTTTTTTTACTCACCCCCCCCCCCCCCCAAGCAAAACAAAAAGCTGAAAAACGGGCTCCAAACGCCTGCCCCCCCCCCCCCCAACAAAATCAAAAAAGATGGTGACCACAAATTTACCTTTTTTTTGTGCGAAAAAGGCTAAATTTGTGGTCACCATCTTTTTCTGTTTTTCTGTTGTTTTTTTTGCTGGGGAGATGGGCCAAGGCCCACGCCCCCCCCCCCCCCCCCTGGATCCGCGCCTGCTCCGAAACAACAATTGGCTAAGAGAGTGTAAGTGTAGAAATGAAAGATTCAGCAGTAGTGTCCTACCGTAACTAGTGAGATCGATATATTGTCATTGATTTACATATACCCTGCGAAACAAATCTCATTTAATTTCGATAGAAATGGATACGATTGTATTTGACACATATACTTATGTTACCATCCATCTACATCTCACCCTCTGTGTTTTTAATAACAAGTCAATTACGCAAAGCGTAGCATCCCCTCGCAGGGTACGAATGACCGAAATACGTCAGAACAAATTACCCACATTATACTAGACTATTATATTACTAACCACATTTTCACATATATAATTAACCCCCTTTTCTCCCCCCCGGGCCCTTTTTCCCTCTCCTTCCTAAACCTCTCATTCTCCCTCTGTATCCTTTTAAATCTCATTATATTGCTCTGCTAGTTTTCTCATCCCCTCTCTCCCCTTTCTTATTTTGTCTCTCCTCCTCCTCTCCTTCTACCCATCTATTTATTTAATAATTCCGTCAACAAATTATTTTACATTGATATATCTTGTTTACATATTCTTTGTATGAAAAAAAAATTATGAATGAATAATAACACAGCGAACTATTTATTCCTATGATATACCAAAACTTCTTACCTACAAATTCTCTCTCTCTCTCTCTCTTTAGATTTATCTCCCTCGTCGCTTTCGTCTTGGTCTCATTTTATTCCTTTGCCAGTTTCCCTCTTTCCGCTTCTATCATTCCTGTTCTTCCTTCACCCTATTAATATGTTCATTTCACTCCTATTTAGTGTTCAAGAAGTGTTGTAATACATCACCTGTTGTACAGGTATATATATGTTTATAAATTATATGTATAGATATTCCGTGTAAGTAAAGACAGACATGTGATTTAGAGCTATGGCCAATGTATTATGGTGTACATACCCTCTCCTTTCAACCCTCTTCTACCTCTCTGGCTCTCCAACCTTTTTTCTTCCTCGGTCGCTCTGCTTAACTTTGTTCTCTACTCTTCTACATCTCTTCTCTTCTCTCCTCTGCCTTTCGCTTCTTCTCTTTCTCATTAATATTGGAAAATTGACATGGTCTATATATATCTTTTTGACAATTAGCATTTTTTTTTTAAACACGTGCATGCTTGTTATTGTTATTCATGTCAATTTAGTTGTATGATTAAGATCATGGAATGTTCTCAATAAACCTATCAGTCAATCCTTCAGTTGTAAGAAAGTCATTCATCAGATATGAAAATGGGCAGTTATAAAAACGGGGAAAAGGGAATTCATAAGAAAGGAAAAGGTTAATATGTCAAAGTAAAAGGCACCTCGCAAATTGGATTAGGGGAGATAAAAGAGGGGAAGGGACACTTATTGAAAAAGAACAGCGGCACAATAAAAATGAACACTTTTCTTCCGTAAAAGAAAGCGCTTCGTGTGTACTTGAAGAAAAAAAGAGGGAACATTGTGCCCCCCCCCCCCTCCCGTAAACGCCGACTCTGATGCAGATAAAGAACGCCCCAAATAGAGAGAAAGAGACAACCGGGGAGCAACATGTGGGGGGGGGGGGGCAGTATTAAAAAGCATACAACATTAAATACATAAATAGTCAATGGTACAATTAAGAAATGGTTTAAGAGTGGTAGCAAAACTGAAAATAACAATTTAATGGAAAAAACATAAAAAGTAAAATGAACCAAAACACAGCAAAATAAGGATCAAGTGAATGAGCTTATGTTATAACGATAGTAGCACCCCCAAACAAACACAAACAAAGAGCCAACAATCAAGTGATTAAAGAAAGAAACTTCTCAATTTCATGCAAGGAACAAAGATAATAAATCATACTAAAATCGTACCTTTGAAACAACACCGAAAACAAGGATAATATTTGATGAAATATTTGATAGAATGTTGAAGTTCAAATCCAGACAGAGGAAACAAATTAAATTACGTGTACAAACGTAATAGGAACATATGGGAGAGAAGAAATATAAATTATGTCATTAAGCAACGTTTTTATATTCTGTTGAGCATTTGGTAACTAAGAAATGGGATAACAATCATCAACAGCAATAACAACAGAGACCCGGGACAGAAACAAAAGAGTATGATACGAAAACTCAAAATATATAACAGTTTGAAAAACTTACGAAGCAGAAGGGGATTATTTTACAAGAAAAGAAAAATAACACTAAGGGGCGAGGCGTCAAAAATAAATATACCAGCCGGCGGCAGCTAACTGCACTTATGCGTCTTGGCTGCATTTTTTTAATTAGCTGAGCCGGCTACCGCTGGCGGTAGGAAATGGCATCCAAAAGCATGCGCCGGCTGCCGCCTTTCGAATGGAAACCGAGCCTCGGAAAAAGCTAGAAAACATGAGCTCAGCCTGGCTGCCGCCGGCAGGAGGACAGTGATATGCCGCCAAACTCCAGCCTCTCGCATGGAAGCCGAGCCTCTTCTTAATGAGGCCGCCTGGGCCCCCGCCGGCCTAATTGAACCAGCCACCCCGCGGCCTGGTTCACCGCCACATCCTGCCAATCGATATCTTCATAAAGCAGAATCTAATTTGTCAGAGCAAAAGAAACAGCGCCATCTTATCATCACTGATAAATAACTCGAAAAAACAGTATAGCCTTGCGAAAATAATCTTTTCAGATTGGACAGCCTTATAAACCCCAAAACAACAATAACAACTTGTCACTAGAGACACATATGTGGTCATTCTTTTCTGATATGCCTTTTTCAATAAAGAGACCAGTCGTACCGTGGATATATGTGGGCTCACTTCATGTAGATGCATCCTGCCTGTAAACGGATTAGATGCCTTGTATTTTCATATTCAAAAAATAATTTTGGTAACAACATAAGATTTGCTATTTTAAATTACTGGCTCGCCTATTGTTTATAATACCCAAATCATATATTTGTGTTTATTTTTGTTATGCTTCAATGATATAAATCCTATTATAAACCTTACTTTAAGAATCTTTCCTAATCCTGCCATCTGATTGGTTGAAAGTGAAGTCGTGATTTTAACTATGCCCGCCAAAATGATCTGTTTTTAAATATGCCTGCCAAAATGTTATCCTTGTCAAGTCGAGGTGAGGGAGATAATATTATCTTTGTCAAGTCGAGGCGAGACAGATAATATTTATATTATATTATAATATGCCGCCGTCATGTTCTGATGAGTTGCGTTTGAAAGATAGAGTTCAGTCTAGAAATCAGGGGTACTTTGTTTTTCGAAGAATTTAGAAAATATAAATCTAACGTACATCTCTATGAGTTTTTTGGGGACTGAATAGATAATAAAAACAAAAAAGAAAATGAAATATGATGAAATACACATGAAAAAACAATCTTGAAAGAAAAAGAATGAGCTATAAAAAAGTGTGTAATAAACGATAAATGTATATTGACCATCAATTTAAGTGCACAAAGTGCTAATTTGAATGCTAAAAATGAATTAGAATGCTAGAAGTACACCGTCGCGTTGTCAGAAAATCGTGTTGCGCCAAATCGAATGACCAAATAGCGCAAGAAGCACATTGTTTATTAATTTGAATGAAACATACGTAGATTCTAACGAAAATTCCATAGATTTGAAAACTAGAAAAGGGAATATAAACCCGATATATACCTGACTGCACTAAAACCGTCGAATTTGAACGCAAGACAAATTAATTTGAATGACAAACTCGCGAATTTGGCCGGGAAATCCTATATTGTTCATTTTTTTCCAAGATGGCTGCCAATTGCTTATTATAGCTGGCCAAGCCCATTTATTCACAGATATTGTGCTAAGTGAGTATAGTGATGTAATGTATGACAAAATAAATGATTTGTATCACTTTAGAAGATATTTAAACAAAATATATATCACAGGCTTTTTTGTTGGGGGGGGGGGGGGTTCCGGAATAGTAAAACAAAAATGGAGGCGGCGGCCAAAAAGGAGGCGAGAAACACTTCGTTTTTGTTATTTGGCCTCATTCATATCTATTTAATCCCCAAATAACCGATAGAGGCGACCTTAGATTTATATTTTCTTCGAAAGATAAAGTGCCCCTGATTTCTAGACTGAACTTTAAAACGCAACTCATCAGAACTTGAAAACATGACGGCGACATATATTAGGCCAAATAAAATAAAATGTTTAGCGTCCTGCCTTTTCAAAAAATAGGAAGGAGGAGGCCTTTTTTCTTCTTTTTTTGTCTTTTTCAAAATGGCCGCTTGGTACATTTTCTCTGCAGCCAAGATGGCTGAGGGGATTTTTTTTAATTTTAAAATCAGAAATATATCCATTTTAAAGATACTATGTCCCTTTTGCAGCCTACATCAAATTCTGTAGAACTTTGCAGGAATTATGAATATGTTATGTATGTCCTATCTGTGAAATTTAAACTTGAGCAGTGTCCTAATATTCAAATTATGCAATGAAACCGGTTTACTTGCTTGACTTCACTGTCAGACACTATTGGGTGACTGATTGGCTGTTTTCATCTTTGGTAATAACATATATATTAAGTGAGCTGTAAAGGGTACATGAGCATTTGTCTACATCAATAACCCACTTCTTGTAATGGCCAAAATTAAACTAATTGAATCTTTGCGAAGCATAAAACGTACGACCATTCGGTACAATGGTCTGAAAATCAGACTATTACTTACTCGCTCTATAGCTCCTAAGTCGATTCGACGACTAACAGTCTTTATTTTCCCACTTAAAGACATTTTCAAGCTCCCTCTTTTTAGGGAAGTTCTAAATTAGTATTGTCTTTCAAATGCCGTTGGAATTTAACCTTTTCATTTTTGGGCCTGCAAATGGGACATAGTACCTTTAACAGTGTTTTTATGTGTTTTTTTTACTTTAAAAAAGAAAACAAAAAAGGAGGGGGCCCTCAAAAAGGAAGCGGGAGGGGACGCTAAACATGTTTATTTTGTGTTAATTGCCTTATGCTGTTGTTGTTACTTGTTCGTGTGGCGGTGCGTCATGGAAACAAATAGAAAAAAATAAGTTAAACAGACATTTGTCTGAATATATACTGTATGAAAAGAAAAGGAGAAGTTAGGATTCACGATCAAATACTCTATCTAACGTACACCTTTATCGGTTATTTGGGGACTGTATATAAATATAAATAATAAACAACAAGTCAACGGCAAGCTCAACAACTATAAGCATCTGTTGTCATATACTAGTAGCTTTTTACTATACGTAGTCGCGTACTCGGTGACTCAACACTAGTTTGATCGCTTTTGTCCGGCTTGCCAGATTCTATTGTTCTGGCACGGATTAAGGCTGCCTAACTTGAATTACCCAAAGTGTCGGCATGGCATAGGCTATGTGTGTGGAGGGAGGGGTGATTCTTTTTTAATAATGTTAGATTTGTCTAATGTTCAATGTTTGATGAATGTTCTGTAAATATATTGAGTAAAGCATGACGTCGAAAATGTCTTAGCATGCTGCCCGACACGTCCAAGGCATAGGTCGCACGCCATTAATGGCATGCCTTAATTTTCCATGCCACACGCATCCGGACTTGTTTCACTCAATCAACTGATTACTTCATGCATGTCAAAATTATAATTCAAACGCCATATCTGTTTCCAACAAAACGCAACAAAACGGACGCTTCGTGTCGCAACTCTTTGTATATTAAAGGGTACTATATGCCCCATCCCTGCAGGCCTATGGGTGCATTAAACAGTATTGCATGCATTTCACGAACAATACATGGGTCAAAGGTTCTCTTTTGGTCTTCGACACCCCCCCCCCCCCTCTCTCTCTCTCTCTCTCTTCCTCTCCTTTTCAAACGTGCCTTCCATAATATGTCTACTTTGCGTTCACATATTATGTGCCGTATTAAAGTGATGGTGTTAGATATAGAGCGAAATATTTGAAAATATAACGAAAATTATTAAACTTGGAAAAAAGAAGAGAAAAATGACAGTGCTGATTAATTGAGGAGTTGCAAATTGATCTGAAAATTAGGTGGCGGAAAATATATACATTATTGACCGGGGGCGCAAAATTTGTCTTTTACTGAGATGGCGAAAAATTGATCTGAAACTTCGCGGGAGGGGGGGGGGGAGGGTCGCAAAATTGATCTGAAACTAAGGGAGCGGCAATTTTATATTCGATTGAGGTAGCGCAAAATTTATCTTAACCTTCGGGGGCGCAACATCTATCTTAGACTAAAGAGGGGGCGCAAAATTGATCTGAAACTAAGGGGGAAGGACGTTTATATTTTAAGGGGGCGCAAAATTGGTCTGAAACTAAGGGGGCGCAAATTTGATCTGAAACTTAGGGTGCAGAAATTTATTTTTTATTGAAGGGCCCGCGCCACATTGATCTGAAACTTGGGGGGGGGGGGGGGGTAGGACGTTAATATTTTATTGAGGGGGCGCAAGAATTGAACTGAAACTAAGAGGGCGCAAATTTGATCTGAAACTTAGGGTGCAGAAATTTATATTTTATTGAGGTGCCGCAAATTGTTGAATCTTAGGGGGCGCAAAATGTATAGTTTAGGTTGATCATGTAACATATACGTATTGGTGTGTACTACAAGGTTCTGGAATTAGCCAAGCCTTGGTTATAAAGTAACAAACACCGTACATAGAAAGATGTAGCCTATATGCAACTACACAACCAAACTTTGTATAGTCCTAGAAGACAATATGCATTGCAAAGCCAGAATGTGTTGTTATTGTATCTGCTCTATTAAACGTCGCTCTTTTTCCAAATCCCCCATTTTAAGATATGACTTTCATTACGACTAAGTTTGTAATCTTCAGAATGTTGGTAGTGAAGAATCATAAAATCACAGAACTTAGATAAAAACTAAAGCATATACATGTATGTTCTGTTAACCCTCTGAAGGCAGACAATGCACAATGCGATACACCAGCATCGCATTGCACCTTCTTTTTTTTTTTTTTTTACCGTAATGTTTTTAAAGTTACCTGTAATGTTCTCAAATATGCGTACATTCATTCTCGCCATTATCATTCTCATTTTCTTTTTCTTTTGTATTTAGTACCTGTTTACTCCTGATTATGTTGTTGTTATTGCTTTTTCGTGGGGCGGTGCGTCATGGAAACAAATAGAACAAAATAAGTTAAACAGACATATACGAAAAGAAAAGGAAAAGTTAGGATTCACGATCAAATACTCTATCTAACGTACACCTTTATCGGTTATTTGGGGACTGTATATAAATATAAATAATAAACAACAAGTCAACGGCAAGCTCAACAACTATAAGCATCTGTTGTCATATACTAGTAGCTTTTTACTATACGTAGTCGCGTACTCGGTGACTCAACACTAGTTTGATCGCTTTTGTCCGGCTTGCCAGATTCTATTGTTCTGGCACGGATTAAGGCTGCCTAACTTGAATTACCCAAAGTGTCGGCATGGCATAGGCTATGTGTGTGGAGGGAGGGGTGATTCTTTTTTAATAATGTTAGATTTGTCTAATGTTCAATGTTTGATGAATGTTCTGTAAATATATTGAGTAATACCCCCTTCACATACACGGATTTTTCTTACGAGTCCTTACGGATCGCACACATTCACGGATCTTTCACGGATCCTTACGATTTGGCCACTTTTACGACCGGTTTAAGAGTTATTACGAGCTGTTTGCGGTTTATTACGGATCATTACGAGTTATTACGATGTATTTACGTCAACAGTCCACGATTCGTTACGAGTTGTCACGGATAACTACGAGCAACTAACGTGTTAGTTACGACCTCTTTAAGTGTTGTTACGAATAGTTACGAGTCAGCTACAAGTTATTACGAGTCCTTACGATTTTTAGCCCAAAAATAATAACTGAAAATGAAGTGTTCGAATTTGCAGCTTTTACACCTTTCCCAAAATCGTAAACAGTTCGTAAGCATACGTAAGTTATACGTATCTATTCGTAAAGTATTCGTAACTACACTTAAAATGCTCGTAATAACCTGTATCAATTCGTAAAGCCATCGTAAAATGACCCGAATAAAATCGTAAACAACACGTAAGCACACGTAACCATCCTTAAACTGCTCGCAATAATCCGTAAATAATTCGTAAACAAATCGTAAACTAACCATAACGAATCGTTACAAAAATCTGTTATGAGTCATTTACGGATTCTTGCGAGCAATTTACGGATGGTGACGTGTTGTTGCGAGCGGTTTACGGATGGTTACGGATTGTTACGAGCTATTTACGAGCTATTTACGGACAAATCAATCCGTGGACAATCGTAAGAAGATTTTTGACATGTCAAAAAATCTGCCTCTCCTTTCACGGATCCTCAAGAGTGTCTACGAGTTGTTGCGAGTTGTGACGAGTTATTTACGGATACCAGCGAGTTATTTACGGATGCTTGCGATTGACTACGAGTTGGCGATCCGTAAGGACTCGTAAGGAAAATCCGTGTATGTGAAGGGGGGTATTAAGCATGACGTCGAAAATGTCTTAGCATGCTGCCCGACACGTCCAAGGCATAGGTCGCACGCCATTAATGGCATGCCTTAATTTTCCATGCCACACGCATCCGGACTTGTTTCACTCAATCAACTGATTACTTCATGCATGTCAAAATTATAATTCAAACGCCATATCTGTTTCCAACAAAACGCAACAAAACGGACGCTTCGTGTCGCAACTCTTTGTATATTAAAGGGTACTATATGCCCCATCCCTGCAGGCCTATGGGTGCATTAAACAGTATTGCATGCATTTCACGAACAATACATGGGTCAAAGGTTCTCTTTTGGTCTTCGACACCCCCCCCCCCCCCCTCTCTCTCTCTCTCTCTCTTCCTCTCCTTTTCAAACGTGCCTTCCATAATATGTCTACTTTGCGTTCACATATTATGTGCCGTATTAAAGTGATGGTGTTAGATATAGAGCGAAATATTTGAAAATATAACGAAAATTATTAAACTTGGAAAAAAGAAGAGAAAAATGACAGTGCTGATTAATTGAGGAGTTGCAAATTGATCTGAAAATTAGGTGGCGGAAAATATATACATTATTGACCGGGGGCGCAAAATTTGTCTTTTACTGAGATGGCGAAAAATTGATCTGAAACTTCGCGGGAGGGGGGGGGGGGAGGGTCGCAAAATTGATCTGAAACTAAGGGAGCGGCAATTTTATATTTGATTGAGGTAGCGCAAAATTTATCTTAACCTTCGGGGGCGCAACATCTATCTTAGACTAAAGAGGGGGCGCAAAATTGATCTGAAACTAAGGTGGGCGCAAAATGGATATTTCATTGAGGGGGTGCAAAATTGAGTCTGAAACCTTTGGGGCAGGAATTTATATTTTATTGAGGCGGCGCCAAATTGATCTGAAACTAAGGGGGAAGGACGTTTATATTTTAAGGGGGCGCAAAATTGGTCTGAAACTAAGGGGGCGCAAATTTGATCTGAAACTTAGGGTGCAGAAATTTATTTTTTATTGAAGGGCCCGCGCCACATTGATCTGAAACTTGGGGGGGGGGGGTAGGACGTTAATATTTTATTGAGGGGGCGCAAGAATTGAACTGAAACTAAGGGGGCGCAAATTTGATCTGAAACTTAGGGTGCAGAAATTTATATTTTATTGAGGTGCCGCAAATTGTTGAATCTTAGGGGGCGCAAAATGTATAGTTTAGGTTGATCATGTAACATATACGTATTGGTGTGTACTACAAGGTTCTGGAATTAGCCAAGCCTTGGTTATAAAGTAACAAACACCGTACATAGAAAGATGTAGCCTATATGCAACTACACAACCAAACTTTGTATAGTCCTAGAAGACAATATGCATTGCAAAGCCAGAATGTGTTGTTATTGTATCTGCTCTATTAAACGTCGCTCTTTTTCCAAATCCCCCATTTTAAGATATGACTTTCATTACGACTAAGTTTGTAATCTTCAGAATGTTGGTAGTGAAGAATCATAAAATCACAGAACTTAGATAAAAACTAAAGCATATACATGTATGTTCTGTTAACCCTCTGAAGGCAGACAATGCACAATGCGATACACCAGCATCGCATTGCACCTTCTTTTTTTTTTTTTTTTACCGTAATGTTTTTAAAGTTACCTGTAATGTTCTCAAATATGCGTACATTCATTCTCGCCATTATCATTCTCATTTTCTTTTTCTTTTGTATTTAGTACCTGTTTACTCCTGATTATGTTGTTGTTATTGCTTTTTCGTGGGGCGGTGCGTCATGGAAACAAATAGAACAAAATAAGTTAAACAGACATATACGAAAAGAAAAGGAAAAGTTAGGATTCACGATCAAATACTCTATCTAACGTACACCTTTATCGGTTATTTGGGGACTGTATATAAATATAAATAATAAACAACAAGTCAACGGCGAGCTCAATAAGCATCTGTTGTCATATACTAGTAGCTTTTTACTATACGTAGTCGCGCGCTCGGTGACTCAACGCTAGTTTGATCGCTTTTGTCCGGCTTGCCAGATTCTATTGTTCTGGCGCGGATTAAGGCTGCCTAACTTGAATTACCCAAAGTATCGGCATGGCAAAGGCTATTGTGTGTGGAGGGAGGGGGTGATTCTTTTTTAATAATGTTAGATTTGTCTAATGTTCTATGTTTGATGAATGTTCTGTAAATATATTGAGTAAAGCATGACGTCGAAAATGTCTTAGCATGCTGCCCGACACGTCCAAGGCATAGGTCGCACGCCATTAATGGCATGCCTTAATTTTCCATGCCACACGCATCCGGGCTTGTTTCACTCAATCAACTGATTACTTCATGCATGTCCAAATTATAATTCATACGCCATATCTGTTTCCAACAAAACGCAACAAAACGGACGCTTCGTGTCGCAACTCTTTGTATATTAAAGGGTACTATATGCCCCATCCCTGCAGGCCTATGGTTGCATTAAACAGTATTGCATGCATTTCACGAACAATACATGGGTCAAAGGTTCCCCTTTGGTCTTCGACACCCCCTCCCCCCTCCCCTCTCTCTCTCTCTTCCTCTCCCTTTCAAACGTGCCTTCCATCATATGGCAACGTTGCGTTCACATGCTATTCGCCGTATTAAAGTGATGGTGTTAGATATAGAGCGAAATAATTGAAAGTATATAACGAAAAATATTAAACTTGGAAAAAAGAACAGAAAAATGACAGTGCTGATTAATTGAGGAGTTGCAAATTGATCTGAAAATTAGGTGGCGGAGAATATATACATTATTGACCGGGGGCGCAAAATTTGTCTTTACTGAGACGGCGAAAAATTGATCTGAAACTTCGGGGGGGGGGGGGTCGCAGAATTGATCTGAAACTAAGGGGCGGCATTTAATATTCGATTGAGGTAGCGCAAAATTTATCTTAACCTGTGGGGCGCAACATCTATCTTAGACTAAGGAGGGGCGCAAAATTGATCTGAAACTAAGGTGGCGCAAAATGGATCTTTCATTGAGGGGGTGCAAAATTGATCTGAAACCTTTGGGGCAGGAATTTATATTTTATTGAGGCGGCACCAAAATGATCTGAAACTAAGGGGGTAGGACGTTAATATGTTATTGAGGGGGCGCAAGAATTGGTCTGAAACTAAGGGGGCGCAAATTTGATCTGAAACTTAGCGGGGTGCAGAAATTTATATCTTATTGAGGTGCCGCAACTTGTTCTGAAACTTAGGGGGCGCAAAATATATATATTACATTGAAGGGCTCGCGCCACATTGATCTGAAACTTGGGGGGGGGGGGGGTAGGACGTTAAAATGTTATTGAGGGGGCGCACAATTGAACTGAAACTAAGGGGCGCAAATTTGAACTGAAACTTAGGGTGCAGAAATTTATATTTTATTGAGGTGCCGCAAATTGTTCTGAAACTTAGGGGGCGCAAACTTAGTTTAGGTTGATCATGTAACATATACGTATTGGTGTGTACTCCAAGGTTCTGGAATTAGCTAAGCCTTGGTTATAAAGTAACAAACACCGTACATAGAAAAATGTAGCCTATATGCGACTAC
This sequence comes from Strongylocentrotus droebachiensis, assembly GCA_035222895.1. Taxonomy (NCBI): domain Eukaryota; kingdom Metazoa; phylum Echinodermata; class Echinoidea; order Camarodonta; family Strongylocentrotidae; genus Strongylocentrotus; species Strongylocentrotus droebachiensis. The sequence goes on from JAVYIG010002108.1 coordinate 199,859, forward strand.
ACAAGCAAACTTTGTATAGTCCTAGAAGACAATATGCATTGCAAAGCCAGAATGTGTTTAAACGTCGCTCTTTTTCCAAATCCCCCATTTTAAGATATGACTTTCATTACGACTAAGTTTGTAATCTTCAGAAGGTTGGTAGTGAAGAATCATAAAATCACAGAACGTAGATAAAAACTAAAGCATATACATGTATGTTCTGTTAACCCTCTGAAGGCAGACAATGCACAATGCGATACACCATCGCATCGCATTGCACTTTTTTTTTTTTTTTTTTTTACGGTAATGTTTATAAAGTTAACTGTAATGTTCTCAAATATGTGTACATTCATTCTATTCATTATCATTCTCATTTTCTTTTTCTTTTGTATTTAGTACCTGTTTACTCCTGACTATGTTGTTGTTATTGCTTTTTCGTGGGGCGTTGCGTCATGGAAACAAACAGAAAACATAAAGTTAAACAGACATATACGAAAAGAAAAGGAAAAGTTAGGATTCACGATCCAATACTATATCTAACGTACACCTTTATCGGTTATTAGGGACTTTTAATTTTGCACGAAGACAATGTGGATTGCTACGGTCGACGTCCTTTTAATGCACTGCCTTGAAAGGACGTCACACGTATCAGTCCACGCAAATCTAAAAGTCCCTATTTACAAACAAGCCAACCGCGAGCTCTAAGCATCTATTGTCATAGAGCTTTTACTACGTTGTCGCGCGCTCAGCGACTCAACGTTATTGTTCAATCGCTTTTGTCCAGATTTGCGGTTTGCCAGATTATATCGTTCGGGTTGGGGATCAAGGATTTGGGAATCGCCCAATTAAATATTTGGTCAGTAGAATAGGTGTACATTTGATACTATGTTGATGTCTCGGCAAGGCACGTGTGTGTGAGGATGGGGGGGGGGGGGGGGGGGGGGGGGTCTCGTGAACGATCGGACCCAAATGGCAAAGGCCCATCAGGATACTTGCAGAGGCGTAGTAAAGTAGCGGATAATAAATAGGCCTTCATTTCCTAGGCATAAATGTAATGTTGTCTTTAAAGACCGACTGTACTAGTTTGGCTAGGAGTGAATAGACCGTCCAGGGTGCTCACTGACAGATGGCTATCTCATTAACTCAGCTCTCGATTAACATAAGAAGAGAGGATCATGGGGACCAATGGTCACCGATTTATTATAGGCTTGTCTTCTATATAGAGGGAGCAAGTAGCTACAAGTAGTACAATGGGGCATTAGAGGTAGAGGATCTTTATATTGGCAATAGTGGCATGTCGAGACAAAATGAGACAGAGTTATCATGGCTAGACATTGAGAAAATTTGAGAGAAATTGAGAAATTTTCAGGTGTGTTTTTTCGTCTTTTTCCTCTTCTAAAACGCGTATAGAATAGAAAGAGACTACAGGACTACAGTGCGTGGATAAACAAAAAGAAAGAACAAAAATCAATTATCGGCTGGTAAGCGCACGTCATAATAATTTGTTCATGTCTTTGAAAAGCGGCCAATCTAAATTGGTGTTTTAAAAAGCGATTAGGAAAGAATGAACTGTGTCAAGATTACAAAACGTGTGATAAAGAAAATGAGAACGAAATGTCAATAATAAATAGCCCGGTCCATTTCATTTTCGGAATTAAGAAACTGTTTAAATATTATTTCGGACTTTCTGGTTTTTGCAATTACAAACCCATTTACATTTACAGAAATACAATTTTTGTGTAAACTATAGTAATTAACAAAAATATCTAAATCTCAATGATAATGATACCATAGGTTTTCCGGCCAAACTTCGTAAACTAGTTTAGCATCCCAATTAATGTTACGTTCATTCAAGTTCGTGCGAAATTGAATGACTATGTAGATCAACATTCAAAAAGCTAATTGCATCATTCAATTTGCTAATATGCTCATCTTACCGTAATTAAATGCCTAAAACCCCTTGACATCCGGTGGCTCTGCCCCCTGGACCCCACCTAGGGCCCTAAGGCTCCGCCCCCTGGACCCAACACCAATTTATGTCCTGCCAGTGTCACAAATAAGGTATAAAAATATGCTCATCTGACCGTAATTTATTGCCAAAAACCCCTGAGCTTCCGGGTGCTCCACCCCCGGAACCCCACGCCAATTCTTGACCTGCCAGTGTCACAAATAAGGTATAAAATTGTGCTCATCTGACGATAATTTGATGTATAAAACCCCTGAGCTTCTGAGGGCTTCACCCCCTGGACACAACACCAATTTGTGTCCTGCCAGTGTCACAAATGAGGTATCAAAATATGCTCATCTGATCGTAATTTATTGCCCAAAACCCCTGAGCTTCCGGGGGCTCCGCCCCTGGACCCCACGTCAATTCGTGACCTGCCAGTGTCACAAATAAGGTATAAAATTATGCTCATCTGACGATAATTTAATGTATAAAACCCCTGAGCTTCTGGGGGCTCCGCCCTCTGGACCCAAAACAAATTTATGTCCTGCCAGTGTCACAAATACGGTATCAAAATATGCTCATCTGACAGTAATCAAATGCCTATACCCCTTGAGCTTCTGGGGGCTCCACCCCTTGACCCCCGCTGAGAAACGTTCAACGGCGGGACCTACATGTTAGAGTGGGGGTGATGGGCATTTTTTTGTCTACCCCCAAAAAAAAACGTTTTTGCCACTGCCGGTGTCACCATTACGTACCAATATTTGGCTCGCATAATTTAAAATGTGGGCCCCTCTTAAGAATTCAATCCTGGACCGCGCCTAGTAGTAGCAGTAGTAGTAACAACAGCAGCAGTAGAAGTAGTAGTAACAGTAAAGTAGTAGTAATTGTAGTAGTAGTAGTAATAGTAGTAGTAGTAGTAGTAATAGTAGTAGGCCTTATAGCAGCAGTGGTAGACTAGTAGTAGCAACAGCAGCAGTAATATTATTATTATTAGTTTTAGTGGTAGTAGTATAATTTTTGTTTTATTTTTAAGGCCGGAAATTTGAAAATCGCGCAGACCGTTATTTTCGCTCAGTGGAGGGGGGTTGTGATAGGTGATAGTTGTGGTTATTTTATCTGACAGCTAAGAAAGCAATAAATGCTTGTTAGTAAGCAACCAGAAGACCGACGGCTTTAGGTCCTCTCCGAGGGACCTGGTAATGAGGATTAATGCCTTACCAAAGGGCACTAGCGCATCGACTTGGTTTCGAACCCGTCATCGGATAACGAGACCAATGCTCTATCGACTGAGCTATCGCGCCTCCTCGCGATCACTAACCAAAAAACTAAACTAAAAGAAGGCCAGCGGATAAAAAGTCACAGTTCGTAGGGAAAAAAACTTGTCGGCCGACCGACAATATACATCTCACCGACTTCAAACTTCTGCATTGGTATAGTACACGAGGATCGAGCAAGAATACCGACACAGCTGACCCGACACAGCAACATATTTTACCCGTGTCTTTCTTGCTCCCTCGACGAGACGACTCCACCCAACAACCCCCCTCTCTCTTTTACTCCCACTCCTCCTCTCTCAGACCCTTACCTCCCCTCTCTCCTCTCTTTCCTCCCCCGTTTCTTTTGTTTCCCTTTTCTCTTTTTTCTTCTTTTTACTTTCTTTCCTTTCCTCCCTCTTTTTCTTTTTTCTCTTTCTTTCTTTTCTTTCCTTTCTTTCCCTTTTTTCTTTTCTTTTTCTGTTTTCTTTTCTTTCCCTTTCCCCCTCTTTTTTTCCCTCCCCCTTTTCTCTCTTTTTTTTCCCGACGGCAGCCAATTTACCGACAATATCCTGACAGATCGCACCCCCCCCCCCTTTGGAGACGCCCCTGAGTGGACACCAAGTTTATAGGGTGTAAGATAGTGGATATAAAGACATAAAATGACATGAAATATTTGAAATTATACACTTAAATTGTCAATAATAATTATGATAATAGCTAGTTCTTATATTATTATAGTAGCGCTTTTCAGGACCGAAGGCCTTCTCGAAGCGCTTCACAATTATTACCCTGGTCATCGGATTCAGGCTTTTCCGCACACATACTCCCTGGGGGAGCATTCCAGCCAAGCGTCGTTTTTACAAGCGCACACTTGCTAATCCAAACAATTTAAAAACAGGTGCGTTTCGCTGTGAACAGGCGCGATAACAATCGCCCTCAAAGCTACGTCTAAACTATGTTCCCAGCATCACGGCAGCCACGTTTGCTTGAAACATTCTGTATTCAAGATTTGTTGGGTGTTGCTAAGTTTTTGTCAAGGTCTATCACGGTATCTTTCCCCTCGTTGCTTAACGTCCATCCCTTTTTGTACGCAAAGCCCGGCGTGAATAGAAATGTAAACATAGCTTGAAATGACGTCACAATCGGAAAATGAGCGCCTTTTTTTAGGGAAAGCTCAGTACGTTTCAACAAGTTGCAACTTCAAGCATCAAAGTCCAGAATCTGGCCTATTTAATTTTGATCTCCACCACACCAACGCTACCTATTCCTACTTACTTGCTACCAGCCGATGATGGCGTGATCATTAAATTAAGACGCCCGGCGAAACTCAGGCTGGGCTGGTGCATGAGTCTGTTGATAACGCCATCTTCGACGGCTTGGATCAAGTGTGGGGAAATTATAAAGGACCGTGCAGATTCTGGACTACAAGCATCACCGCCTGGCTGCCGCCACTAAAACTTTAAGCATCTCCGTACGGCGACCGCCAGCTGGAAACTTTGAAGTTGCAACTGTAACAACCTATTTTTGGCGGCAGCCTGGCTGAGCCAATTATAGACGTGCCGCCAGGCGGGGGGTGGATGGGCCGATTAAAGATTCCGGGGTAAAACTCAGATCCCAGCCTGGCGCAAGCCGGCTGGGCTAATAAGTGAAAATTAATTGCCCCAGCCAGGCTTCGGGCGGAATTCCAGCCTCGATCCGCCAATACGTGAGGCGGGAGCCAGCTGGTATCGATATTTTTGACGCCTTGCCTAAGGAAACGTTAACAAAGAAAATGGGCCAGAAATGGAAAGAAAATTTAGAAATTGAATATTAAAAACGACAATACAGAACAATATTAGCATCATAGCGGTCATTATACAAATGAAAATAAGAAATAGTGAAAGTGTACAGTGCACACAACGTGGAGCGATACTTACATGATAAAGGGACACCCAGAGGTTGCCTCTTGATGATGTGTGAAGACCTTTGAGACGAGATTCCAGTCTGCCGCCCTTTTCAGTTCCACACCAGTATAACCTATGTTCAGAAAACAGAGTGATGGAGGTAAGGTGCGTTGGGTGACTAACGAAAAAGAAGCAGAGAGAGAGCGATAAAGGGGGGGGGGCGGCATATATATATATAGAAAGAGAGAAGAATATATATAGTAGAGGGACATACAAAGAACAGAAAAATCAGGAAAGAGAAACAGACAGAGAATGCGTAAAATATGATACTCTTAGTATTTTCATGTTCGCATTTATATATCAGATTTTTTTCCCCCATGAATGATTTGATTTTATAGGCCTCATTTAATTTGCTTAGCGACAAAAGATAACAATTCCGGGAAGGGGGATGATAATGGGGCTGTTTTATCAAGCCTTACAATTGATATTAAAAGTGATCAGATAAATTTTAAGGGCCTAAAATTGATTTCAATTTTAGGCCGTTTCATTCCCCCCCCCAGAAACAAAGTATTAATAATTTCAACTTATGAAGCGATCCATATAAATTTTAAGATCAATTTTCTCTTAAAAAAAAAAAAAATCCCAGATACTGTTTATTTCGGTACTAAAAACAAACACACGAGTACTTCACATCCTGCTTTAATTTTCGATTTGAAAGGAAGTATACATATATATAATAAGCTGTTCAAATATCTAACAAAAAATCGTGCTTATATTCTGGTGTATACAATTTAAAAAATAAATAAATAAATAAAAAACGAATCCATGATATGATATGTGATATGTATTTAAACTTTGTTCAATTTCCTCTCAGTGTATTTGTTACAGAGTTTCCAAGGAAACAGTTTAAATACTGAGAGAGTAACCCTCTTTAAATAAAATGAATTAAAACAAAAATCATCTCATTATCAATTCGATGTTTAAGCATTGAAGTGCTTGAAAGGCGTAAATGAAGGCTAACAATTTAACTATGTATCGGAGAATCGACAATTTTGTAGAAAATTAAAGGCAAATTTTGGGCCATTAATTATCGATTTGTTTATAAATGTATGCCCTTATTCCATTCACATACTCTCTCTCTCTGTGTCATTAACACACAACCACACTGCTATCACAACTCTTTGCTTTCTGTCCCTTTCAAAGTGATTGTTTTGTTCTTTCACACCCCCCCTCCCCAACAACAACAAAACAGTTATAATAATAATAATAATAATAATAATACATAAATAAATAAAGTAAAAATATACAAATAATTACTGAGAGAGTAACCCTCTTTAAATAAAACGAAATAAAACAAAAATCATCTCATTATTAATCCGATGTTCAAGCATTGAAGTGCTTGAAAGGCGTAAATGAAGGCTAACAATTTTATTATATATCGGAGAATCGAGAATTTTGTAGAAAATAAAAGGCAAATTTGGGGCCATTAATTATCGATTTGTTTATAAATTTGTGCCCTTATTCCATTCACATACTCTCTCTCTCTCATTAACACACAACCCCACTGCTATCACAACTCTTTGCTTTCTGTCCCTTTCAAAGTGTTTGTTTTGTTCTTTCACACCCCCCTCCCCCCTCCCCCCAACAACAACAAAACAGTTATAATAATAATAATAATAATACATAAATAAAGTAAAAATATACAAATAATAACCACTGGCTTGTAACAAAAACATTGCTAGGTTATCTGATCACTCAAACAAACACACCATCATTGAATCACATATCATTGCCCTTTATCATCATTTCATAATTACTAATTATGCCTAATAGCGCACAATCTCATCCTTTCAATTTTTGCATAATCCATTTTTTCTTATTAAATGACAAACAATACATTGCTCAAATACAAAATAACATTTACACAAATTTTTCAAGCTTGAAAGTTTTATAGCTATTCTTATGCTTTAATCCTTGAAAATCTACATTGTATAGATGATGAGCAATAGCAATGTATTTAAAGGGATACAATAAGAACATTTTCAATGACACATATGAAAGTACTGCTCTTTAAGTGACAACCGGTTGTTAAAACTATTGCAGCTAATATCTGCCATTGTGTAGTCGAGATAAATTGGTGGAGATTAAAAGAGTAACATTCGTGGTAAGGATTGCTGTAACTAATATGGTTGTTAATCTAAGAGTAATACACTTTGTCATGTAAGGACATGCAGTTGATGAAAATGTGTTTTTCTTGATACAACAGTTTGTCTATACGAAGTTAATAATCTTTTTTTTTTGTTATCAGCTTTGCGAATTTGTTAAGGACAACATGAATCCGAGTTGATATATTATTTCCTGCCGGACAAATCTGTTTTTACTGCAATTACAATGTTTGGTTATTTCTTTTGTATTTGTTCTTGTGTAATTGCTAAAAAAATTCTAATTCAGGTATCAACAGGTAATTATCGACACGTATTCATTCCAACAGAAACTCTACTAAGAGTTCCAAAAAGGCCCTCAAATTGGTCCACTGTTGCTCAGATGAATTGTTACTTTCAAATTTCCAAATTTGATATTTTAAGATTTATCACCATGAACGGATTTATCTATGTAATATAAGTTTAGAAACAACAGCCTCCATGACAGAATCATAGCTTTTTAGATCAGCAACAACACTTAGCAAGATATTTCTCGAAAGTGCATGCTTAAGTTGCAGAGCTAATTAAACGGAATATGGATTATTACTTTAGTTTTTATCTTTCAACTGTAATAAGTTGTTTTCTTTTTTCTTCTCCAAGATTCTACAATTCTATTTAAAAGAATAGAATTCTTGGAAATATCATTAATTTGTTTACTTCCTTTAAACATTACTTGATGAAATCTTATCAAACCAATACTCTCATACTCGATAGCAAATTTTAGTAAACAGACTAGAGCACTTTTAATATCTTCAGATGAATTCATTTGAAAATCTGTTTCACCGGAAGTCGTAGTAAAATGAGAAAGCGACAAGTCCACGATCTATTTTAGCATTGTGGTCCCTCTTGCTTAGAGCTGGAAAAGGGAGCTTGTATCTGTAGGCTGGCTGATGTTCCATATGAAGCATAATGTTGCAGGGGATTCAGGCTCTGCAGTCTAGAATTTGGAATTTAAAGTTATGTAATAAAAAAACTAATTAATACTAGTGTAATTTTTCAATTTTTGTATTTGGTCATGTCAATTCATTTGATTGGAAAATAAATAAAGTAGAAGGATAACAAATATTCTTTAAAAATATTGATACGAAAGCAGTTTTGTTAGAAAAAATATTACATAATTGATTTTTAGGCTTTGGATTTTGTTTAATCTTTTCATAACCATTTGGTAAGAATCAAACAGACATATACACCTGTACATATACCATAGAGAGAGCAAAAATATTTCTCAGAAAAATAGTTGTCACTTTACCTAATCTAATGTGTTCAACTGAAGAAAAAGAAACATTTTCATCAGTGATTCTAATTGTAATTTAAATGTATTTGGGTCAAACCACTATATCACTAACCACATTGAGAGTTTTAGAAAATGTGATAATCGTATCGATTGGACTATGGAACGGGGAACCTCTTTTTTATAATACACATTTTGGACTGATCTTGATGTTGATTTTGATCCCAAACATTTCTTTAAAATATTGATCTTGAATGTGTAGATCTTAAACTTTAGCTTTCATTTGTAATCTGACTCTACAGCAGTGTAATCTTAATCTTGGATAATCTGATCTTCAACCAAACCCTATTGTACAGAGATTTGATAAGAATTTCCCTCTGGTGAATAGAAGGGAAAGAGATCTCTCAACTGGTATATAACAAACAGGTTAAAGCTTACATTATGCATATGCTTATTAGAGTTTGTTCAACCACATCTTTATACTTTAATGGCTGCCCCATGCTATATACAATATTGATAAAATCTGGCTGATCTAGTAATTTATCTATGTTTTTGACTTGTCATGGTTGGCTTCCTCTTAAATTAAGAACACAGAAATTTCAGTTTGTTATTGTAAAATCCAATATCCGGTATCTTAACCCTTTATCATAAATGAATATCAAGACTATAAACTCAACAACAAGTTAGTAATTCATATCTATGTAGGTCTAGTCGTAGACTAGAGGTCTATTAATTGGATATGACTCAAATGTCCAGGTCCACTCCATATCTGACTCTGAAAGAAAAACAAAACATAGAGCTCGATACATGAGCCTACTAGTACTAGACCTACATAACATTATACATCTAGTCTAAAATCTAACTGTTATTGTTAGATGTAGACTAGATCTAACTCCTGTTAATTTAGATGTCACAAAAATACAAGTAGTCAAGATCTAGGACTAAGGGAATAACTCTAACTTCCAACTGTATTATATCTAAGTTAGTCCTGCACAAAGGGTGCAGTGTAGATACTAAGTCTATATCTACCCTAGATCTAGTATCATGTAGACTAAATCTACATGATACATCAAGACCTTAATCAAGATCTAACTTGGTCTAGGGTCTGACACTATGAGTCTAATTTTCTTTCATAACATGTTAACGTTAAAGCAATGATCCCGTTGATTGCTATTATTAACACGAAACAAGGGCTACCGCACTGCCTAGGCTACCGGCAAAAAACAAAAGTCGATTCGGAATCTAAGCCTAAAAAAATCTACAATTATAAGCACTAAACTTATCGGCAAAACCATACAACGCGATGATTCCTAAATCCGTGGTAGATTTATTTTGTTATCAAATGCACGAATAAACTATATTTCTTACATGTCCTAACCAAATATTCAACATCGTTCGACAAGTACAGTTAAACCTGATAAATGTAGGCTATTTATATGAATGGGACGGAAATGCATGAACCGGTGCAATTCGAAGAATTAACTTAAGTTTAGCTCAGTTGGGGAATGCTTTTAGTTGATATTCATTTCAAATATCGTTCGGTTACAAATGAGAGGAATACTTTTCTTCTACCAAAATAACAATTTTTGTATCAACAGAACGGAATTTACTTACTTTTCGAGTACCTTTCTTGCAGTAGTTTAGCGACGCAATGTTGTGGTTGATTGACCCAACACCGACTAGCCTTGATTACAGAGCCCTTTTACATTTAACCTAATATTTATCAAAAATCAATTCTAGTTTAAATTTGAGTCGATGAAACAGCTTACGAGCATCAGTTTTAAGCCAAAAGTGAGTCAGCCTTAAAAGTTGATTTTTTAAATCGAAATTGATTGTAGTTGATGAAAAACCCTCCGGGGGGAGAAAAAGGAAAAATTAGTCATTTCCCCTATCTTGGCATTGCTTCAGCTTCAAAATTCACAAATTCTGAGTCGAAGAATAATAGCTGACGATGGCAGGGGGAGGGGGGGGGGGGGGGGTTATACATGCCACCTCATGGAACTTGATGTTCTTTAGACGATGTATCCGAGAAAAACGATGTAGAATAATTTTAAAAAGGACAGTTTGCCTTTAACGGTTCATTGCAGCTAGAGCACAAAACTTTTTAATTCGCTGCCGGTATTCGGTGATTCGCCATTCTGCCTAAAAATAAAACAAGCACTTGCAACCAGAAATATTGATACTGATGATAATTAATAAGATAGTGACAATAATAACATGATGATGATATTAACAGTAGTAAACGAAATAATAATACATGATGATAGTAGTGGAAAACTAACAATAACATTAATAATAATAATAATGAAAATTTATGATAATGATAATTTATTTCATCAGGATATGATTTTGTTTAAAGTCAAAATGGACTTACCATATCTTACCTTTCCGACGTTTCATAATAATACGTGCAACTGTATATCAACATTTTTGATTTTCAATACAGGTATTCAAATTCTATTCATTGCGACTGTACATTGAAAATTCTAAAATAACAATTGAGAGCAATAATAAACCAAAACCCATCCTAACTTGGATGTTAAACCCCCGTTTTAACATTTGCATCCTTTCACGCATTCGTATCATTATGCTTTTTCACGGCAGACTAACTAAACAGGGTCGTCTAGACGGATTTTAATATATTGTATACACAATTTGAACAATAACCTACCACACACGTGACATCCTCTTCACATATCTGCAGCACTCGATGAGGTAAACCAAGTCTTCCTCGTCTGTGCACTTCACCCAGTGCAGACCTAGCCGCTGTAGGTTCTTGGTTTGTTCTCTGATCAGAAGACCCAGTCCTCTCATCGTCTCTCTCGATACACTCTGCTTCTCAGATGGGAGTGAGTACGGTGCTCTAAGCTCGATGTGTGTGATCTGCTGTTCTCCAGTCTGACGAAGACAAGCCGTGATCTGAGGTATGTCTCTCTCTGCATCATCGATAGTGATATCGATATCTCTCAAGCCAGGAAGCGATGAGAGCAGACCTTCATAGCTTTGTGACGTCACTCTCACAGCTGATAGCTCTGTGACGGATGGAAGCTCAGGAGGAGATGAAGGGAAACTGAGAGAGGAGTCTGAGATGCTGAGATGGTTCAGTGAGGTGAAGGATCTGAGACAGAACCATAATCTGGCAGTCATCTCGGTAGATAGCTGGCATTTCTCTAAGAGGAGTTGACCATTATTCTGGAATTAGAAAGTATTTTGATATGTTAGTCATATAATAAACAACAAATGTTGGAAATGGGTAGAATTGAAGGGAAGGCACCGTGCTTTATGAAGTTGACATTATAATTCAGAAGCAAAAACAGAAACATTTTTATTATTGATATTCTCTTAAAATATTGCTGTACCTGTCAAGAAAAATGTCACTGCCCCCCCCCCCCCCCTCTCTCCCTCTCTCTCTCTCTCTCTCTCTCTTCAAGAAACGGGTCGTCTTTTTATAATTTCTCCAATGTTTTCCTAATCCATTCACCCCTTTGAATCCTTATGTTAGATCTCGATCCTTACATACATACTAAACACAGGGGGTAATTTTCAGGAGGGTGGTTGTTCTCGGGCGAACTTTGTCCTACACCCATACAACAGTTGCTTTAAAACATTTGAGTGATGGGAGAAATATGTGCTCGGCATTTAAGTGATTCCCTTGTTACGTACGGAAATCCATTAGTACCACCATGTGAATTAAAATTTAAGAGGAATTAAGTGGCGACTCCCACATACTTACCTGGAGACATTGCAAAGTAAATGATTACAATATCTATACATGTCCAGGAATATATGATATCTCTCTCTCTCTCTCTCTCTCTCACTTTCTCTCTCTCTCTCTCTCTCTCTGTCTTTCTCTTTCTTTCTCTGTCTGTCTGTCTCCGCCTCTGTCTGTCTCTCTCTCCTTCTCACTTCCAGCCTCCTTCTCCTCCTCTCCCTTTTCTACCTCTCTCCCATTTTCCCCGTGTATTCTGTAGCGTACATGTACACTTTTCTAGGGGGAACAATGTTTGCTGACTCATGTTTCCTGTAATACCATGGTACTCCATTGTTCTCCCTCCCCCTCTTCCTCTCTTTCTCTCTCCTCCCCTCTCGCTCTATCTTTACCAGCTTTATTTGCTCTCACTCAATCTATCTCAATTTAACATTCTCCAGTATATTACCTCATTTTGCTTTCAACGGCTGTAATTAGTATTTGGACAGTATTAGATAATTTATCAACTGTATGTTTTGATCATACTATGCTGAAAATTAGTAACACTTTACAAATTTATATTTATTTTATGTCTTTCTTATGTTATTAACCTTTGTTTTCCTGATCTTTGTTTGTTATGCAATTATGAGTTCAATATGTACTATCAAGTCTATATTGTATATACGTTGTTTTTATTGTGCAGGGCGCTCAGGGATAGCAGTTTGTAAACTGAAGAGGTAAGCCTGCTTAAAATAAAACGGTACAGACAATATACATATATATGGCCAATAAATCAATCTCTTTGTTTTGCATACATGTGAATCTGATCTGCGAATGGCTTATTTTCATTTAGACCGTCAACCTGTCATTGCATGATATAACGGACCGGTGGGTTGGTGAATGGCTCCAAACATAACGGTCATTCACGGTTTGTGTTAACGTTAATTTCAATTTTATTTTCAAGCTTTTGTAAATGTAGGGTCATCGGAAGCATAATCTTATAATTTTAGTTGACATGTACATGCAGCACCTACATCCAATATAATATAACAATAAACAGGATGCCACTATATTTTTACAAACACGCTATACACATGATATCCATTTAAATACATTTATGTTACACTGTCTAATGATATGTGATTGTCCAAGGGGGTTATTTTCAGGGTGGGGTAATTGTCCCGTTGGTAATTTGCCAGGGGGAGGGAGGTGGGTGATTGTCCAGGGGGTAATTGTCCTAGAACCCTTGTATTCATGTAGCAATCGATATACTTAGTAGGTAACTTACATGCAAGGCAATCACCCTGAGTGACTTCTCTGACTTGTTAAGACCAGTGATGTGATGTCTTAGTCTACCGTCTGACTTTGTCCCACAGCCAAGAAGCCTGCAACATATAAATGAAGTGTAAATTGCGTATAAAAAGAGGAATGGAAAGAAGATGTTAATTGCACCCATTTGTAGATGAGTGCATGTACGGTTGAAGTGTACCGATCACCTGAATATTATTTGTGTGCAGCTAAAATGTATACAATCAACACGAAAATAAATGACCTGGCATTATTTGGGTTAACGGTATGAAGTATGAAGAAATAGGTGGCAACATAAATAGGCCGCCCACGAGACCGAATTCGGTCTTCGGTTCCATGCGTGCCCTATTCTTCTGCAAGCACATACGGGTGCGTCGACAACTCTTCCACGAGGTGTCACTCTTCTAATTAATATACTTTTAAAAATTGTATTTAAACATGCAACAGCGGCGGCATTCCACCCGAAAGGAGGGAGGGGGGCATGATGCCCATTTTCTTCGAGTACCTCGAAGAGCCCCCTTTTAATTTCTAATAAGTGTCCCTTTCCCCTTCTCATCAATGCTCATATCACTCTGACAAGTATCCCTATTCTAATTTGATAGGTGATCTTTTTGCTTTGACGAAATACCCATTTTCTTGAGTAATAAATGCCACTTTTCAAGCGCAATAAATGCCACTTTTCAAGCGCAAAATGTGCCCCTGTTACTAGGGCAGACAGGGGCGTCGCTAAAGGAGGAATGTCGGGATTTTGTCGGTAAAATTGCGCTGTCGTCGGGAAAAATGAGAAAAGGAGGAGGGGAAAAAAAGAGAGGGAAAGGAAAAGAAGAAAAAAAAGGAAAAAGAAAAGAAAGGAAAGAAAGGAAAGAGAAAGGAAAAAAAAGAAGAAAAGAAAAGAAAAAGAAAACAAAAGAAACGGGGGTTAAAGAGTGGAGAGAGAGGGGGTAAGAGCCTGTGAGAGGATGGGTTGGAGTAAGAGAGAGAGGGGGTTGTTGGGTGGAGTCGCCTCGTCGAGGGAGCAAGAAAGAAACGCATAAATATGTTGCTGTGTCTGGTCAGCTATGTCGGTATTCTTGCTCGATCATCGTGCACTATATCAATGCAGAAGTCGGTTAGATGTATTATGTCGGTCAGCCGGCAAATTTGGTTTCCCTACGAACTGTGACTTGTTATCAGACAAAGTAAAACTTTTTGAAAATTCAGACAATGATTTAGAGTCGGGAACGGTAAAAACGAATCGTCTTCTTTCTCTAATAATTTAATGAAACGTCAAAGCTTTCGCGCTTCGCGCAGGAGGGGCGATAATGAATTCAAACAAGGATTACGAGTAATAATTTAATAAAACGTCAAAGCTTTTGCGCTTCGCGCGGGAGGAGCGAAAATGAATTCAAACGAGGATTAAGAGTAATAATTATCTGATGAAACATCAATGCTTCCGCGCTTCGCGCGGGAGGGGGGGGGGGGGGACTGAATTCAGACAACGATTACTGAGAGTCGAGAACCGTATACAACGAATCGTCTTCTTTCTCTAATAATTTAATGAAATGTCAAAGCTTTCGCGCTTCGCGCAGGAGGGGCGATAATGAATTCAAACAAGGATTACGAGTAATAATTTAATAAAACGTCAAAGCTTTTGCGCTTCGCGCGGGAGGACTTAAAATGAATTCAAACGAGGATTAAGAGTAATAATTATTTGATGAAACATCAATGCTTCCGCACTTGAATTCAGACAAGGATCAAGAGTAGAGAACGGTACATCGAATCGTCTTCTTTTTGTAATGATATAATGAAACGTTAAAGCTTCAGCGCTTCGCGCGGGAGGGGCGAAAATGAATTCAGACAAGGATTAAGAGTAATAATTGAATAAAACATCAAAGCTTCCGCGCTTCGCGTGGTAGGGGCGAAACAAGAATTAAGAGTCGGGAACGGTACAACGAATCGTCTTCATTTCTAATAACTTGATGAAACGTCAAAGCTTCCGTGCTTCGCGCAGGAGGGGGGAACTGTGTACAGACAAGGATTACTGAGAGTCGAGAACCGTACAACGAATCGTCTTCTTTCCCTTATATATTAATGAAAAGACAATTAATGAAAAAACAAAAACAAAAACAAAATCGTAATGGACGACCTAGAGAAGATGACCTTACCCCCCCCTCCCCCCCCACCCCCCCCCCCCCCCCCAACGAAACGGAATGACGATCTGTCAATTTTTCAAATTTCGGGACCCCCCCCCCAAAAAAAAAAAAAAAAAAATAATAATAATAATAATAATAATAATAAAAAAAAAAAAAAAAAAATGTCCTCTCGTATATTTCCAGCCCATTTGTTAATGATACACATACATGTTTTTTACTGAACATAATGGCATTCAGACCACTTGCTAGCTTTGAGAAATTCACGTCATCTACATGTATACGATGTCATGAAGAGGTTGGCGAATTTGCTACTTTCCAGCTGACAGACTTTCAATCTATTCTTTAAACCATGAACGAAGTTATTAAATCAATAGTAAACATCCAATAAAACAGGTATATTTAAAATAAATTCACAACAAAAATACAAATTAAGCGCCTTTAGTTAGAGGCTACGTGTCAATTGCCCATTGTAAACTAAAGCAAAAACACCCCCTGAAGTTCAAGATGTTTGATACTGTTTGCATTAAAATGAGGTTATCATCAATGGTTATTACATGTATTATAACTATTAATGTTAATTATATCATCATTGCTATCAATACTTATTATTTTGGGGCTACCAACATTATGATTATTATTATTATTATTATTAATATTATTCACTGACTAAAGATGTGTACAATAAACTCACATTAGATGATTCATCGTCTCCACATGTTTGCAACACTCGACAAGTTCAACCAAGTCTCCCTCGTCAGTGCCCTTCACTCTGGATAGACGCAGCCACTGTAGGTTCTTGGTTTGTTCTCTGATCAGTAGACCAAGTCTTCTCATCGTCTCGCTCGATACACTCGTCTTCTGTGATGGGAGTGAGTACGGTGCTCTAAGGTCGATGTGTGTGAGCTGCTGTCCTCCGGTCCGACGAAGACAGGCCGTGATCTGAGATATGTCTCTCTCTGCATCATCGATAGTGATATCGATATCTCTCAAGCCAGGAAGCGATGAGAGCAGACCTTCATAGCTTTGTGACGTCACACTCTCAGCTGATAGCTTTGTGACGGATGGAAGCTCAGGAGGAGATGGAGGAAAACTGAGAGAGGAGTCTGAGATGGTGAGATGGTTCAGTGAGGTGTAAGATCTGAGACAGGACAATAATCTGGCAGTCATCTCGGTAGATAGCTGGCATTTCTCTACGAGGAGTTGACCATTATCCTGGAATTAGAAAGTTATTTGATATGTTAGCCATATAATAAACAACAAATATTGGAAATGGGAAGAATTGAAGGGAAGGCACCGTGCTTTATGAAGTTGACATTATAATTCAGAAGCAAAAACAAAAACATTTGTATTATTTATATTCTCTTAAAATATTGCTGTACCTGTCAAGAAAAATATCACTGCCCCCCCCCCCCTCTCTCTCTCTCTCTCTCTCTCTCTCTCTTCAAGAAACGGGTCGTCTTTTTATAATTTCTCCAATGTTTTCCTAATCCATTCACCCCTTTGAATCCTTATGTTAGATCTCGATCCTTACATACATACTAAACACATGGGGTAATTTTCAGGAGGGTGGTTGTTCTCGGGCGTACTTTGTCCTACACCCATACAACAGTTGCTTTAAAACATTTGAGTGATGGGAGAAATATGTGCTCGGCATTTAAGTGATTCCCTTGTTACGTACGGAAATCCATTAGTACCACCATGTGAATTAAAATTTAAGAGGAATTAAGTGGCGGCTCCCACATACTTACCTGGAGACATTGCAAAGTAAATGATTACTATATCAATACATGTCCAGGAATATATGATCTCTCTCTCTCTCTCTCTCTCTCACTTTCTCTCTCTTTTTTTTTCTCTCTATCTCACTTTCTCTCTCTCTCTCTCTCTATCTCTGTCTTTCTCTTTCTTTCTCTGTCTGTCTGTCTCCGCCTCTGTCTGTCTCTCTCTCCTTCTCACTTCCATCCTCCTTCTCCTCCTCTCCCTTTTCTACCTCTCTCCCATTTTCCCCGTGCATTCTATAGCGCCTACATGTACACTTTTCTAGGGGGAACAATGTTTGCTGACTCATGTTTCCTGTAATACCATGGTACTCCATTGTTCTCCCTCCCCCTCTTCCTCTCTTTCTCTCTCCTCCCCTCTCGCTCTATCTTTACCAGCTTTATTTGCTCTCACTCAATCTATCTCAATTTAACATTCTCCAGTATATTACCTCATTTTGCTTTCAACGGCTGTAATTAGTATTTGGACAGTATTAGATAATTTATCAACTGTATGTTTTGATCATACTATGCTGAAAATTAGTAACACTTTACAAATTTATATTTATTTCATGTCTTTCTTATGTTATTAACCTTTGTTTTCCTGATCTTTGTTTGTTATGCAATTATGAGTTCAATATGTATTTATCAAGTCCATAGATATTGTATATACGTTGTTTTTATTGTGCAGGGCGCTCAGGGATAGCAGTTTGTAAACTGAAGAGGTAAGCCTGCTTAAAATAAAACGGTACAGATAATATACATATATATGGCCAATAAATCAATCTCTTTGTTTTGCATACATGTGAATCTGATCTGCGAATGGCTGATTTTCATTTAGACCGTCAACCTGTCATTGCATGATATGACGGACCGGTGGGTTGGTGAATGGCTCAAAACATACCGGTCATTCACGGTTTGTGTTAATGTTAATTTCAATTTTATTTTCAAGCTTTTGTAAATGTAGGGTCATCGGAAGCATAATCTTATAATTTTAGTTAACATGTACATGCAGCACCTACATCCAATATAATATATTATACAACACCTACGTGGATCCTTGTCATTTGATTGGAGGATTGTTAGTCACATGATATTCAATATATGTTATATTGCACGGTCGTGCATTTTTGGTTATATGCGCCGTGCATTTTTGGTTATATGCAGACTGCGTACCTCTCAGCCGTGCGCGGTCGTATCCCTGCGTGTATCTGACGCGAAGGCAATCTGAATGTAATCGAGAAGGCTTGACTCCAACTTTAATTTATCTTTAATATAAGGAGTAAAGCATAATTTGTTGATTAACGTTCTATTAGATCTTCTTCGATGTCGTATAAAACAAATAATGAATGTTTTTCATTCATTCAATGGTGCTAATATTTTCATTCGTTGCAAGATTAACGTTAATTCTATTCAACTCGGCTGACGCCTCGTTGAATAGAATGTTAATCTTTCAACTCATGAAAATATTCGCACTATTGAACTCATAACCATTCATTATTTGTATAACAATAAACAGGATGCCACTATATTTTTACAAACACGCTATACACATGATATCCATTTAAATACATTTATGTTACACTGTCTAATGATATGTGATTGTCCAAGGGGGTTATTTTCAGGGTGGGGTAATTGTCCCGTTGTTAATTTGCCAGGGGGAGGGAGGTGGGTGATTGTCCAGGGAGTAATTGTCCTAGAACCCTTGTATTCATGTAGCAATCGATATACTTAGTAGGTAACTTACATGCAAGGCAATCACCCTGAGTGACTTCTCTGACTTGTTAAGACCAGTGATGCGATGTCTTAGTCTACCGTCTGACTTTGTCCCACAGCCAAGAAGCCTGCAACATATAAATGAAGTGTAAATTGCGTATAAAAAGAGGAATGGAAAGAAGATGTTAATTGCACCCATTTGTAGATGAGTGCATGTACGGTTGAAGTGTACCGATCACCTGAATATTATTTGTGTGCAGCTAGAATGTATACAATCAACACGAAAATAAATGACCTGGCATTATTTGGGTTAACGGTATGAAGTATGAAGAAATAGGTGGCAACATAAATAGGCCGCGCACGAGACCGAATTCGGTCTTCGGTTCCATGCGTGCCCTATTCTTCTGCAACCACGAGGTATAACTAATACCCCCTTCACATACACGGATTTTCCTTACGAGTCCTTACGGATCGCCAACTCGTAGTCAATCGCAAGTATCCGTAAATAACTCGCTGGTATCCGTAAACAACTCGTCACAACTCGCAACAACTCGTAGACACTCTTAAGGATCCGTGAAAGGAGAGGCAGATTTTTTGACATGTCAAAAATCTTCTTACGATTGTCCACGGATTGATTTGTCCGTAAATAGCTCGTAAATAGCTCTTAACAATCCGTAACCACCCGTAAACCGCTCGCAACAACACGTCACCATCCGTAAACTGCTCGCAAGAATCCGTAAATGACTCGTAACAGATTTTTGTAACGATTCGTTATGGTTAGTTTACGATTTGTTTACGGATTATTTACGGATTATTGCGAGCAGTTTAAGGATGGTTACGTGTGCTTACGTGTTGTTTACGATTTTATTCGGGTCATTTTACGATGGCTTTACGGATTGATACGGGTTATTACGAGCATTTTAAGTGTAGTTACCAAAACTTTACGAATAGATACGTATAATTTGCGTATGCTTACGAACTGTTTACGATTTTGGGAAAGGTTTAAAAGCTGCAAATTCGAACACTTCATTTTCAGTTATTTTTGTGGGCTAAAAATCGTAAGGACTCGTAATAACTTGTAGCTTACTCGTAACTATTCGAAACAACACGTAAACAGGTCGTAACTAACACGTTATTTGTTCGTAGTTATCCGTGACAACTCGTAACGAATCGTGGACTGTTGCCGTAAATACATCGTAATAACTCGTAATGATCCGTAATAAACCGCAAACAGCTCGTAATAACTCTTAAACCGGTCGTAAAAGTGGCCAAATCGTAAGGATCCGTGAAAGATCCGTGGATTTGTGCGATCCGTAAGGACTCGTAAGAAAAATCCGTGTATGTGAAGGGGGTATGACACCCCCTTCACATACACGGATTTTTCTTACGAGTCCTTACGGGTCGCACAAATTCACGGATCTTTCACGGATCCTTGAGATTTGGCCACTATGTAGGTCTACATGACGACCGATTTAAGAGTTGTTACGAGTTATCGCGATGTATTAAGGCAAAGTTCCACGATTTGTCACGAGTTGTCACGGATACTTACGAGCAACTTACGTGTTAGTTATTCTCCTTTCGTTAGTTCAAGTCATCTTGTTATACCCCCTTCACATACACGGATTTTTCTTACGAGTCCTCACGGATCGCACAATTTCACGGATCTTTCACGGATCCTTACGTTTTTACCACTTTTACGACCGGTTTAAGAGTTATTACGAGCTTTTTGCGGTTTATTACGGATCATTACGAGTTATTACGATGTATTTACGGCAACAGTCCACGATTCGTTACGAGTTGTCACGGATAACTACGAGCAACTAACGTGTTAGTTACGACCTGTTAACGTGTTGTTACGAATAGTTACGAGTAAGCTACAAGTTATTACGAGTCTTTACGATTTTTAGCCAAAAAATCATAACTGAAAATGAAGTGTTCGAATTTGCAGCTGTTATACCTTTCCCAAAATCGTAAACAGTTCGTAAGCATACGTAAATTATACGTATCTATTCGTAAAGTATTCGTAACTACACTTAAAATGCTCGTAATAACCCGTATCAATACGTAAAGCCATCGTAAAATGACCCGAATAAAATCGTAAACAATACGTAAGCACACGTAACCATCCTTAAACTGCTCGCAATAATCCGTAAATAATCCGTAAACAAATCGTAAACTAACCATAACGAATCGTTACAAAAATCTGTTACGGGTCATTTACGGATTCTTGCGAGCAGTTTACGGATAGTGACGTGTTGTTGCGAGCGGTTTACGGGGGGTTACGGATTGTTACGAGCTATTTACGAGCTATTTACGGACAAATCAATCCGTGGACAATCGTAAGAAGATTTTTGACATGTCAAAAAATCTGCCTCTCCTTTCACGGATCCTCAAGAGTGTCTACGAGTTGTTGCGAGTTGTGACGAGTTATTAACGGATACCAGCGAGTTATTTACGGATGCTTGCGATTGACTACGAGTTGGCGATCCGTAAGGACTCGTAAGGAAAATCCGTGTATGTGAAGGGGGTATAGGATTTCTGATAGCATTTGTGTACATAATTGCATGGGGACATTACTGCATTTTCGAACACTTTAGCTGAGCTATCCTACTTTAGTGGAAGTGTCGAGTTTTATTTGTCCAGTCAACCTACACTGTTTCCACTAGTAGACTACTCCTGCTTTTCGGCATCTACAAGTAACCTCCAGTTCTACTAGTGGTAAGTAACAATCGTTCATTCAAAGATTTGTTTACATATGTACGTCAAAGGCCAAAGGTCACACCTCATTAAATATGCAAAAAGGGATAATTATGTACATGATAAAAAGCTGCAGTAAATATAGTATTGTATAATGGAGGTAACTTGCTCTGGCGTATATAGGCCATTGTACCTCGCGAGGGGATGCAACGCTTTGCAATTGTTTTTTTTTAATTGTTTTTTTAAACAGGCAACAGAGGCGGCACTCCAGCCGGTGTCCCTTTTCTTCGAGTACCTTAAAAGAGCCCCCTTATTTTTTGTAAGTGCCCTTTCTTTTTCACTTTTTATACAGACAATTCCCCAGTTTTCTTTCCAATAAGTGCCCCGTTCCCGTTCGCATAAATGCTCTTATCACCTGTGATAAGTATCCCTATTCTAATCTGATAGTTGACCCTTTTGCTTTGACGAAATACCCATTTTCCTTAGTAATAAATGCCACTTTCTAGTGCGATATAAAGTGTCCCTGTTATATACTATGACACGTGTCCCTTTCCTTTCTATGAAGTGCCCCTTATCATCCGTAATGAGTGCCGATTTCTAGGTATGAGAAATACCCATTTTGAGATCTGATAAATGATCATTTTACTTTGACAGATGCCCATTTTCCTTTCTAATTCGTTATATGTTTGCATAACACATGATTTATGCTTGTAACAAAATGTTCACTCACACACTCAAAGACCATGTGATATAGACATGTATGTTTTAATAAATGAATGATGTAGTAACATAAGTAGCCTGATCAGAACAAAATGTCGCACTCCGTACAGATTTTCTATTTCTATGTGGGGTACAATAAACGCAGAGTTGACATGATCGACCGAAGTGAAATGCATCTTATGAATACGAATCCCAACGCACGAGGAAACATACACTTCTTTCAAAAATATGATCGTTCATATAGACGGACCTTCGACATTAAAGACATGCGTTTTTGCTTCATACTAATCAATTTATTTTGTCTTAAGGTTGACAATTGTATTATTGGCATCACACCACTGATTAAATGTGATATTCTCAGTTATTACTACTAAATCAAGACAAGATTTTCCAGGTGGAAAAAAGTGGTCAATTCAGCTGCAAACAATCTTTAATTGAGGAATTTAGTACATGTATAGGTCATTTAAATACATCATAACAAAGAGTAGGGCCTTATGTGATAACAGAAACAAAATAAAACCGCTGAACACTTACATGCAAGACAGCAAGATGATCGTTAGTAATTTGTTTCGGTATATTTCTAGCCTATTTATTTATATACACATATATGTTTTGTACTGAACATAATGGCATTCAGACCCCTTGCTAGCTTCGAGAAATTCACGTCATCTGGTTGGTGAATTTGCTACTTTCCAGCTGACAGACTCTCAATCTATTCTTTGAACCATGAACGAAGTTATTAAATCAATAGTAAACATCCAATAAAACAGGTATATTTACAATAAATTCACAACAAAAATACAAATTAAGCGCCTTTAGTTAGAGGCTATGCGTCAATTGCCCTATGTAAACTAAAGCAAAAACACCATCTGAAGTTCAAGATGTTTGATACTGTTAGCATTAAAATGAGGTTATCATCAATGATTATTACAGGTATTATAACTATTAATGTTAATTATATCATCTTTGTTATCAATACTCATTATTTTTTTTTATTTTTTATTTATTTATTTTTTTTTTTGGGGGGGGGGGGGGGCTACCAACATTATGATTATTATTAGTATTATTAATATTATTCACTGACTAAAGATGTGTACAATAAACTCACATTAGATGATTCATCGTCTCCACATGTCTGCAACACTCGACGAGTTCAACCAAGTCTCCCTCGTCCGTGCCCTTCACTCTGGATAGGCGCAGCCACTGTAGGTTCTTGGTTTGTTCTCTGATCAGACGACCTAGTCCTCTCATCGTCTCTCTCGATACACTCGTCTTCTCTGATGGGAGTGAGTGCGGTGCTGTAAGCTCGATGTGTGTGAGCTGCTGTCCTCTGGTCCGACGAAGACCAGCCGTGATCTGAGGTATGTCTCTCTCTGCATCATCGATAGTGATATCGATAACTCTCAAGCCAGGAAGCGATGAGAGCAGACCTTCATAGCTTTGTGACGTCACGCTCTCGGTTAATAGCTTTGTGACGGATGGAAGCTCAGGAGGAGATGGAGGAAAACTGAGAGAGGAGTCTGAGATGGTGAGATGGCTCAGTGAGGTGAAGGATCTGAGACAGGACCACATTCTGGCAGTCATCTCAGTAGATAGCAGACATTTCTTTACCTGCAGGACGGATAACACAAAGAGACTAGATTTTTACTTTCACGTAAATGCTATTATGCGAAACCGGGTACATAATGAGACCCCCCCCCCCCCTTTGGATTAAAGCTTAACGGTGGACATTAAATTAATAATGATAATACCAGTATACATGACTGGTAGGGCGCACATCGATCTCGGGCATATGATAACGCGGGAAAATATAACTCACTTGTGTGTGTGTTTTTTTGTTTGGTATTCTTTTAATCCAATTAGTATAATATAGCCTTGATTGCACTTCGGTAACATTAATGGTAATCGTCATCTCATGCCTTGTGGGGTTTTTTCTCGGGCCGACCAGCCTTAGTGCAAAAGGGCGCTGATGTGGCATTGCAAACAATGGGTACGCGTATAGTGTTGTTTGGATAGGGTATGACGCAAACAATACACTAATTTCACCATAATGTTCATCATCGACAACTGACCGAAAGAGGAATATGCCAATTACAATCCTCACCATCGATATCACGTGACTAGCTGTGGCCCGATCACACCTTTGTATCTGTAAGAGCTATTTGTGATTGTTTAACTAAAACAAAAAGTATATTTGCGTTTTCCCGTCAGGTTCAAATATTAACTTTATTTCCTAAATATTTGTAGTCGTATATTATTAGTTTAAGATATTTGCTTACCTGGAAACCCGATTCTCGATCGTATTCGAAACATGTACCATCAAAAGACCTATAGGGATTGAAAAAGAGAGTTGAAAGCGAAGACAAGAAAAACAACACAAAAACTATGGGAACTGTGTTGGGGGCAGTGGCGTATGCAGGATTCTTTTCAAGGGGAGGGTTTTACAATTTGAAAATCGCGCCGATTTTGTTGTTGTTTAAACTTTAACAAATGTTAAGGGGGTTTACCCCCCCCCCCCCCCCCCCCCTGCGTATGTGCCTGTTTGGGGGATTCATGAAATATCGGACACGGCCTGTGAGTACCGTTTGATACAAACATACAGAAGGTACTAGTTAGTTGAATATACATGTATATATATATATATATATATATAGATACATAAGTATAATAAAGAGATCATTAAGACTTTAAACAAATATAGCATGACAAACAATGGCAGGCGTTGTGAATACTGAATAGTAACGTGGCAAATGCGAGTTGAAAAAAATAACTGCCTACAAAATGTGTAAATGTTTACATTGTCAGTATAGGAGGCAAATAAGTAGGGATATGAGAACAATATAATAATGATACTCCAAGACCCCCACAATACACAAATCCCGCAAGAAGGCCTTAGAGCTAGTTGGGGTGGATTAGAGGATTCCCATGGAAAAATACCGCATTGAATATTTGATAGTATTTGCATGCCCCCTCCTTTCAGGTGGTAGGTCTATGTTTCATATTACCAAATTTCAAATATATTTGTAATTTCCAGCAGTTTGTGAAGTGTGTTTATTTTTACGGATCTTGAATCTTGAATTGATAGTTCGTAATACTTGCAAAGATGTTAACATATGATTTTATGAAACAAAAGCACACAAAAACTAAACTATTATTCGCCTTTAATATTTTACATTTAGACTTCCTGTTTGATTTTGTCCACTTTAATTTAATTGATAAATGTATGAACATCTACTCGAACTCACTGTATCTGCAGACTATCCAATGCTTTCAAAGTTGACGACTCGACAAGTTCAACCAAGTCTTCCTCGTCCAAGCACTTCACTCCGGACAGACAAAGCCGTTGCAGGTCCTTGGTTTGTTCTCTGATCAGAAGACCCAGTCCCGTCACCGTCTCTCTCGATACTCTCTTCTTTTCTGATGTGAGTGAGTCCGGTGCTGTAAGGTCGATGCGTGTGAGCTGATGTCCTCCGGTCTGACGAAGAACAGCCGTGATCTGAGCTATGTCTCTCTCTGCATTATTGATAGTGATATCGATATGTGTCAAGCCAGGGAGCGATGAGAGTAGACCTTCATAGCTCTGTGACGTCACTCTCTCGGCTGATAGCTTTGTGATGGATTGAAGCTCCGGAGGAGATGGAGGGAAACTGAGAGACGAGTCTGAGATGATGAGAGTATCTAACATCAAAAAGGCTTTGAGGCAGGTCCATAGTCCACTCGTCACGTCGCTAGTTAGAGTAGACCCCTTGAACTTTACTGTCCTTACCTGGTGTTCAGACAAAGAGAGAGAGAGAAAGAGAGAGAAGGTGAGGGGGTGAAGAGAAAAAGAGATAGAGACAAAATTTAATAGTCAGAACATCAATAAGTTGATGAAGATTTCTATTTCAGCTCTAGTCCATAATCTGGCTGGTTCTTATATTTCATCTCTATGATATTCTCTGCACTTACTTCGAGCCGCCCAAGATGGCGGTATCAATGAACTAGTATACACTGCCTTTTCGCAGAGCGTAGAAGTCTAAATAGCACGTAGAGGAAGGTCGTGATTGTGGAGATTATCTTCAATTAAATCGGCCAGATTTTTAAATATCTAATGTCTTGTTTTGGTGGTAATCATTAAAGCAAACGAGCCTACGACATGATGTTATCTGAGAAATGTATTCGCTAAAGTAATGGAAGCTCCCTTCTCTACTTCTTTACATTCCTAAGTTATAAATGTATTTTCTTCCATGTTAAAACTACAGATCCTATGTTTTACATAGGCTACTTGCTATTATTTACTTAGTCTCCTCATTTTCCCTATATGAATAGGCCCTAGGGCCTAGCATTATTTGTGTGCATTATTTTTCTCGTTTCTGGAATGCAATACCTTTATCAAGGCCGTAATTAGGCAAAGATGGAAAAATTATGATAATGAATTATACGTCTTGATCCTTTTATCTTGCATTATTATTCATGAAGATGCCGTAAATTAATAAATAATCTATTAAAACAATATTACCCCTTTGATTTAAATAATTATAGCGGAGGGATGGAAACTTAATCAATCTTTATGAAATTATTATTGTAAACACATTTTGTCAAATGAAAACGTGCATACCTGATATTTAAGTTGCTTTGGAAGATTTTGCATCCCAACGACGGTGTAGACAGTCGATGACTTTAGAACAATACTCTCTGCATTCACACATCTTTGAACCAACGAAGACACATTTTGTTGAGTACCCTTGGTCTCTGAAGAACAGTCTAGGAGAATTCGATATCGCTCGCTCTCATCCAAAAAGCGGTTGGAAAGGAGCGTCTTCATTATTCGTATGCAAAGGCTGTTATCTGTGCCAGCAGCGAATCGGATGAGATTCTCATAGTCACCGATGTTTTCTTTGATGTTTCGCAGCAGTCTGTCTAACTTAGAAATCTTCAGTCGTAACATATATTTCTTCGTTTTAGCAGCAAGGTATTTCCCAGCGGAGTGTTCCTGAACGAGTTTATGATAAAACTCAATGGTCGTGGAAGTGGTATTGTGGGATAGTGGGAGCATTCTCGTTGGAATCGTCGTCTTAGATAAGATCCCAAGCTCACATGCCCTATCAAGGATAGCGGGAACTCTTCGGAAATCATCGGTCGTGAAGACTAGTTTCTTAGAGTCGTCGATTAGACCAGCTAGAGCAACCTTACCCAGCTTACGAATGATTTTGATTAGTTCTTCTTTTGTTATTTCGTCTTTTGATTTGGCTCGGGCATTGGCATGGTGCATCAGAAAAACATTCACGCTGTCTAATAATTCTGTTTGTGTTGCAGTTTCAGTGTTCAAACACTCTTTGCTCCATAAGTGACAGACCATGAGACAAAATAAAGGCGTTTTAACAAGTTCATTAATCAGTAGTTTGTCATCAAGGTAACCCTTCAGACCATGTCCACGACAAGGATTCGAAGTCGAAGCAAAGAACTTGTCGATGTATTCTCGTGAGCTCTCTTGCGAGAATCCTTCGATCCACATCTTAGTGTATACCCTTGGAAGCTCCGCTTGATTGAAGAAGTTCTCTAGGTGAGGGCGCGTCGTTACAAGGACTCTACACTCTGGAAATTCCTCCCAGCGGATGACACTGACAATGTTGCTCCCTAAGCTCTGGTTTGAAGAAGAAATACCGGCATACTCATCTAGCCCGTCTAGTATGATGTGACAGATTCCCTGATTCTCTCTAATGAAACTCTCCAGACCCTCTGGTGTGAGATCATCAATATCACTCAAAAGCTGGGATTTGATGGCTTCTCCGATCGATGTAAGCTGCGTTGTGTTTCGGAATTTCACAACAAACAGAAGTGGCAGGTGTTCTAATGCTGACCCTTTTTCTCTGTGAACCCAGTCATAAGCCATCTTAGCGACAGCCGTGGTCTTCCCTCGTCCAGCCGGGGCCGAAATGAGGATTCGAGCTGGCAGTTCTCCGTTTACTTTCGTTGAAAATATTTCAGCAACCGAACCCTGGAGTATTTCCTTCATTTTTATGTCTTGTCCACTAGCATCCTTCTTCACCATTGTGACAACCGTGTGCATATCTTTGAACTCAGCATAATCACTTTGATCCCACGGTTTCATTTGAATTTTGCACAATTGATGTCGGTACTTTTTCTCCAACTTTTCGCGACATCGCTGAACAGTTAATGATGCCGAGATCTTCTTACTGTATATACCTGGAATGATACAAGCATATATAACACCAAATATATTATTATACTCACATGATATATTTTTTTTTTCTTTCTTTCTTTGCGGGGGGGGGGGGGGGGGTTGTTGCACCCACTAATGTTATAACGCCCACAAATGTAATAACACTTTACCCACAAATGTAATAACACTTTAACCACAAATGTAATAATTTCACTCACAAATGTAATAATTTTGAATCGCCCACAAATGTAATAATGACTTTACCCACAAATGTAATAAATTTGAAGTGATATTTTGTCGAATTTGTTCAAAACTAAAACCCTGTAATAAAGCATGGGTATAGCGCAGTCTTTACTCCAGACCCGGTTATTTCAAAAAATTAAAACATCTTCAAAACTAAGACCCCATAATCCTTTTCCTGTGGAATAACTTGTTGTTGTTGTTGTTTTAATTTATAGGCGTTTTTCATTCAGAAGTGAATATTTACGCCTCTTCTCTCAGGATTTTTATTCCTTTAAAATTAGATTTACTTTTTTTGATATATAGATTTGGATAAATTGGATTTTTAAAAGCTAATTTTTATTTAATGATGAAGAATTCAGTGGCTGGCGAGCAGAAGGCTTATCGGCTATATAGGACGCCCAAGGACCAACTCGGACACGGTACGTTGTGTCAAGCTTCTCAACTCAGCCTAATGCTGAGCCTAGGCCCTCCGACGTCCACCAATATGTCTAGTCGTCTCCACCGCGTTTCTTCAAAATTTTGACCGAAAACCAAATAAAAAACAGATCATGATACATGAAGATTTTAAACGTTAATATAGACAGTTCTCTCTTCTAATTTCTTTTTTTCTTCTTTTTTTTCTTCTTTCTCACTCTTCTTCTTCATGTACATGTATACTCACTATAAAAAGCGAAACATATTGGGCTCAAATAATTATGTGCGGTGCAAGGTGGTTAGTAGGGGTACAGGTGTACCCTTTTAGATCTAACTACGAAGTTAACCAAAGCCTGTTGGTGATTAATATCTGTTGATTTCAGGAGTATTGGGATTACTTCTTCGTTTTCTATTCCAGATTCTGTTATAAGCATGGCTCGCTCTATAAGAAAGAGTGGGCACTTACATAAAAAATGTTTAACTGTTTCTTTTTGGTGCTCACAGTTTGGACAATGACCGGTCTCATGTTGATTCAACTCAAAAAGATTTTCATTTAGACCTAAGTTTCCCATTCTTAGGCGATGAAGAATAGTTTCATGATATCTGTTGTTCAGGTAACACACAAATGTTTTTGATACTAGAGTTTGCGTTTCCCGTAGGGGGGATAATGTTTCATTCCATCTTTTTTGCCATATCTCTGTGTAGTATTTCTTTATAACATAATTTGATTCTGCTCTGGTAAGAGCGTTGTTAATTTCTATATTTTTATTTAGTCCTGCTTTAGCAAACTTATCTGTTATCTCATTGTGTTGTAGACCACAATGACTGGGAATCCATTCGAAATAAACCTGGGTGCCCTTGTATTTTAGTTGACTACACAGGGTTAAAATTTCAAGAATGAAAGATTCGTCTTTACGAGATTCTATGGCCTGGAGTGAACTCAAAGAATCAGAAAAGATGACTGCCCCGGTGTAGAGTCCTGGGAGTTGTAATAGCCATGCCAGGGCAAGTACAATTGCGGCCATCTCTGCTCTATAAGAAGATGTGTAATTAGCCAGTCTCTTGGATTGAGAAACATCATAATAAGGTACATGAAATGCAGCAGCAGCAGAGTCTTTATCTGGCGATCTTGATCCATCTGTATATATGTGTAAATAATTTGTCCATTTCGAATTTATCAATTCTAGGGCTGCTTGTTTTTGGGCAAAACAGATATCTGTTTTCGTTATTACCTCTTTTAGCTCAGATGACACATGGGGAGAGAGTATTTTCCAAAAGGGTGTGTTGAAAAAATACTTCATTGGATCTTCTAGTATGTAACTGAAGTTTAATGTACAATCCTTGGTTCTACGTCCAAAAGCTAATCTAGAGTTAGTACCTCCAAGAATATTAAATTGCCAACAATCTTTCACATCTTCGTTCAGAGGGTGTTTGCGCATACTCTCGATTCGTTTTCTTAGTTTAATTGATAACATTTCTCGCCTTAAATCAAAAGGCATTTCGCCTAGTTCGACTTGCAGCGTTTTAAGGGATGTACCTTTCCGAGCGCCTGCACAAACAAATAACGATTGGTACTGAACTGAGTTCAACATATTTTTTGCGCTTGTCGTAGCCGAGTTGTATGCTTCGCAACCATAGTCGATAATTGATAGTATTAATGCTTTATATATCATCACTAGTTCTTTAGCATCTCCAGACCACTTGGCGTATGCTAGACTTTTGATAACATTAATCCTACCTTTACATCTTTTACTAATATCTAATAAATGAGGCCTCCAAGTCATCCGTTTGTCAAATGTGACGCCGAGATACTTGTGCTCTTTATGTGGTGTCAACTTTTGACCTCTTATATATAACTCGTAATTATCATCATTTGTATTGTTCGAAAATAAGATAGGGGTCGTTTTCTCTACCGACATAATAAGTCCAAATGGATTGAGCCATGAGTTCAAAGAGTTTAGATATTGTTGTATGTTCTGGATATTTTGTTTTACATCATGGCCTGATTCCCAAATTACGATGTCGTCTGCATAAATCAAGCTATGTATATCTGGTCTCAAAGGTATGTCACTTATCATTATATTAAAAAGGAGGGAGCTCAAAATGCTACCCTGGGGTAAACCGTTTTCAGGATGCGTAATTGCCGATTTGGCATTACCTATTTGCACTTGAAAGGTACGGTTTAACAAGTAGTTTCTCAAAAAAATCAATATGTTTCCTTGGAGACCAATTCTGCGTAACTTGACTATTAATCCTTTCGTCCAGAGAGTATCATAGGCTTTGGCCAGATCAATAAATACGACTATGGTTTTCATACCCACAAATAGATATTTCTGAATTTCATTTTCTAAATGTACTAAGTTATCTATTGAGCTTCTCTTTTTTCTAAAACCATGTTGTATACTACTCAAAATTTCGTTTTTCTCTATGAACCATTCTAATCTCTCCTTTACCATACTTTCTAATATCTTGATAAAGCAAGGTAATAATGAGATAGGTCGGTAGGATGTTAGTTGGGAGGAGTCTTTATTTGGTTTTAATATTGGTATCAACATTGCGTGTTTGCATTGTTCCGGAATCGTCCCAGAAGACCATATTCTGTTATAAAGACAGAGTAATGTTTTCCTAGCCCTGGTTGGAAGGTTTTGAATCGACATGAGAATCGAGCGTAGTCTTTCCTCCAGACAAGGTTATTCAAAAGTTAAAAAAAAAAAAAACTTTTAAACTAAGACCCCACCATCTTCCAAACTAAGACCCGGTAATGAAGCATGGGGTTAGAGCGTAGTTTTTCTTCCAGACCCGGTTATTTCAAAACTTTTTAAAAATCTTCAAAACTAAGACCCCATCATCTTATTCCTGTGGAAGAACATGATTATTGAGCGTAGTCTTTTCTCCAGACCCGGTTATTCAAAAGTTTAAACAAACAAAAAAACAAAACAAAACAAAACAAAGAAAAAACCTTTTAAACTAAGACCCCTGCATCTTCCAAATTAAGACCCGGTAATTATTTCAGACTTGTTCTTGTTTATATAGCTGCTTGAGTGTTTCAGAAGTAGGGAAAACTGTAATATAAATGTGTTTTGTTTGTATTTGCCTTTGAATAAATTTCGTTCTCATGAATTCACACCGTGTACCGCGTACCAATTGGTAGTCTTCAGTATAAGTAATTGATACGTTCATCACATGAAGAAAGGTAATTCATTCACGCACTCATGAAAATATAACATCGCAATCCAACGTTTCAATGTCACTTATAGCGTACATATATATATATATATATATATATATATATTATGTTACATATCGTGAACATATTTCATAATCACATGCATAAAACAATCAGCGTCAATATTTAAAATACATTTAAGGTCACTCATTCGATTACTTTTTTTTTTCTACGAACATTGAATTCCAGGATATTTGTGGGCGTTAGAATATTTACATGATTAAAAAATGATCAACCTGATCAACCTCTCTGGAATAACCCCCACATTAAAATAAATGATATAGTGGTATTTTTTGGGGCTTGGAATTTACGAGGAATACGTTTTGTGAATGACATCCTAACAATAGATGGTTCTTTTTGTTCATATTTTGAGTTTCAGCGGAGATTTGACATACAAACAAATTTCCTCCAGTACTATGGTCTTTGTAATGCAATTCGGTCAGGTTTTAAAATGACTACACATGTAGCTCCTAGTAAGGCCTTAGAACCTATCATTCCCGAAGCCGTGCACCTTCTGGTGAAAACAAATGTTGGTTGTTCACATATTTATCAGTCTTTGCTAAAAAACAAAGTAAAATAATGTAAAGCCCTTACAAAGTGGAAAAGTTTTTTAGATTTTCAAGATGTACTTTGGGGTTCGTACTGTCAAATTCCATTTCAGTCAACAATAGATATCAACATGAGGTGGTTTCAAATCAAGATTTTAAATAGAATATTATATATGAAGGACAGTTTGTTAAGATTTGGTGTAGTGGCTGACAAGAGGTGTACTTTATGTAGTAACAATGATGAAACTATCATACATGTTTTTTGCTTTTGTAACTATTCTAATGAAGTATGGTCGAAGTTAGAGTTCTGGATATTTCGTTATACGGGGGAAAGGATCAAACTTACAAATCAAAATAAATTGTTTGGATTTTGCGGTAGCAATAATAATGCACTCAACTGTGTTTTGATGGTTGTAAGACAAGAAATATTTTTCAGCTAAATTACGAAATCAATTACCATCATTTGATATAATTTTATCAGCTGTAAAACGTTATTATGAAATGGAAAAATATATATACCAAACAAATCTCAGAGAGAATAAATTGAAAAAGAAATAGTTTCGCTTTAGAAAATGTTTTGAGAGTGTTGGAAAT
This sequence comes from Strongylocentrotus droebachiensis, assembly GCA_035222895.1. Taxonomy (NCBI): domain Eukaryota; kingdom Metazoa; phylum Echinodermata; class Echinoidea; order Camarodonta; family Strongylocentrotidae; genus Strongylocentrotus; species Strongylocentrotus droebachiensis. The sequence goes on from JAVYIG010002108.1 coordinate 233,560, forward strand.
GTGCTAACATAAACATGATCATGTATTTTATGTTTGGTTTTTTGTTGTTGGTATATTTAAAGTACTAATTTTGTCATAAATGTTTGTTTTTATCTGCCACAAAAGTTTTCGGCCGTGATGATGATTATTATCTGTGTCAAGCCATTATGTATGGAAATTATTTATTTAATTATTTGTATATAATATATGATATATGGATGTTCTGTATATGATGACATTTGTTTTGAAAATAAAGAACCCTGTGGAAGGGGAAAAAATATTATTTAAAAAAAAAAGATTAAAAAAATCGTCGACGGTCAACGAACCATCGAATCGGTCCCTCCTCTGTGTGTTATATATATGGACCATTTTGACTGATTCGTCAGCTCGTGTGACCGCCGACCAATCATTTATTTGTGACGTGTTGTATCCACATATGTAATAATGGAATTTATTTTTTAATGAAAAAAAAGAGGAATAAGATGGTGGGTCTTAATTTCGAAGATTTGTTTAAATTTCTATTTCTTTTGAAATAACAGGGTCTGGAGGAAAGACTACGCTATATACCCATGCTTTATTACCGGGTCTTAAGTTGGAAGATGGAGGGGTCTTAGTTTAAAAGGTTTTTTCTTCGTTTTGTTTTGTTTTGTTTTGATTTTTTTGTTTTTTTTAACTTTTGAATAACCGGGTCTGGAGGAAAGACTACGCTCAATACTCATGTTCTTCCACAGGAATAAGATGATGGGGTCTTATTTTTGAAGATTTTTAAAAAGTTTTGAAATAACCGGGTCTGGAAGAAAAACTACGCTCTAACCCCATGCTTCATTACCGGGTCTTAGTTTGGAAGATGGTGGGGTCTTAGTTTAAAAATTTGTTTTTATTTTTACTTTTGAATAATTGTGTCTGGAGGAAAGACTACGCTCGATTCTTATGTTATTCCACAGGAAAAGGATTATGGGGTCTTAGATTTGAAGATTTTTTAATTTTTTGAAATAACCGGGTCTGGAGTAAAGACTGCGCGCTATACCCATGCTTTATTACAGGGTTTTAGTTTTGAACAAATTCGACAAAATATCACTTCAAATTTATTACATTTGTGGGTAAAGTGGTTATTACATTTGTGGGTGAAATTATTACATTTGTGGGTAAAGTGTTATTACATTTGTGGGTGTTATTACATTTGTTGGCGTTATTACATTTGTGGGCGTTATTACATTTGTGGTGTAACACCCCCATTTGTGGTTGATTCAAAATTATTACATTTGTGGGTAAAGTGGTTATTTCATTTTGTGGGTGAAATTATTACATTTGTGGGTAAAGTGTTATTACATTTGTGGGTGTTATTACATTTGTGGGTAAAGTGTTATTACATTTGTGGGCGTTATTACATTTGTGGGTGTAACAGGGGTTGTTTTACCGTTGAAAGAAAATGTACATGAATTCCGACGATTTGCCTCTTTGCCATGAGTAAAGGCTTAGAAACGCACTTAACGCTGCTGTTATCTTTAATTAGACGACATAGATTAGTCAGGAAAACTTTCTCTCCAAATCGATATTGAAAGTCTTTGGTATATTTTTTCCTTTTTGTTGAAGAACTTTGTCAAGCAAAAATTGAGGGAGAGAGAGGCACGGTGTGAAATAATACTAGGCCTACCCTGTCATATACCATCTTCAAATTTGGTGCCAATTTCTAGTCAGTTCCCGTAGCCTCGCTACCAAAGGGATATTGCCTTTAATAAATGTTACGTTTTTAAAACAATTAACGGTGAAGGAAGTGATTATTAGGACCCTGGCACTGATAGACCCACCTGGATCAATTAGTGTCTCCTTGAGATGTGTATCAGCAAGCATTACTAGCTTAGCGTCAATGAGAGCTTGTTCCAGTCTGAGATGCTGGTCGCAAGGCTTCACGGTCTGTCTCCAGTCAAACAGCATGTTTCGTGTTCCCTTATAAGTCACCCGTCCTTCTATCCTATTAGTCTCCGTGTATCTATTGATGTCTGCGACCCTGAATCCGAGTGTTCGTCCTAAGGCCTCCATCTGCTCACCCGTCTCGATGTCTTCAGCCAGCTTGGAGAGAAGATCATCGGCAATACCTCCATGAGCCGCCATACCTATGTGGAAAATAAACAAAAGTAAAGATTAACAAACTTATTATGAATATAACTTTTGTTATAGTGGAAAGTGAATAAATGCTGTATACAGTGCGTCCAAGAAAAAACGAAACCGAGAATTATCGATGTTCTATCATAACTTAGTCACCTTATAATTACTAAATGACACATATTTGGAAAGCTTGGATCCTCCTCTTTCATTTGATGCAACTCATATGATGCATATTTTACGCATGAGTGATGACAATGAATTTGAAGAGAGAAAACCAAAAAGTCATTTGGCGGACGGTATCTGGATTTCAAAGAGAAAATCGAGAAAAAAAAGAAGAACAAAAAAGAGAAAAGTCGAGGTTCTGGCCTCTCATATGACACCTCAATCAGGAAAAAAGAGCAAGGAATGACAAAGTTCTGTTTATTTAAAGTAGTGCTAGCATTTCCATAATTTTATCAAACGAATTCGTTTTCAATGGGTGCCTGCCATAACGACATGCATAATTGACAAAAGACTTAACTCCGTTTCGTTGACAATCAGCCATGCATGAAGTCTTTCGTCTACGGCTGATTTGCAACGAAATGGAGTTAAATCTTTTGTCAACTCTGTTTATTGTTACGGCAGGCACCCATTGAAAACGAAAATCGTCTGATAAAATTATGGAAATGCATAGACTACTTTAAACAAACATAACTTTGTTATTCCTTGCTCATTTTTCCTGATTGAGGTGTCATATGAAAGGGCAGAACCTCAACTTTCTAGAAATGTGATTTTCTCCTTGAAATTCAGATACCGTCCGCCAAATGACTTTCTGGTTTCCTCTCTTCAAATTAATTTTAATCACTCATGCGTGAAATATGTATTATATGAGTTGCATCAAATGAAAGAGGAGGGTCTAAGCTTTCCAAATATGTGTCATTAATCAATTATTAATGTGATTAAGTTATAATAAAACATTGACAATTCTCGGTTTCGTTTTTTTCTGGGACGCACTGTATATCAGCAGGTCTGCAGTCATCGCTCTCAGTGTGTGTGCGGGGGAGGAGGCTTCGAAATGTTAGAGTAATATGTGTACTAACAGGTACCCTTCCTGTCAGCCAAGGCGTGGTCGTGGTCGAGTGGTTTAAGGCGCTTGACTGTAGATGCGAAGGTCGAGGGTTCGAATCCCGACACGGCACTATATCCTTTGGCAAGATATTTACCTACACTTGCTACTCTCCACCCAGGTGTTAAATGGGTACCCGGTAGGACGCAAACGTTCATGTGGTTGGACGAGCAAGTGTGCGCTTGTAAATTGGCGACTGGCTGGAATGCTCCCCAGGGAGTGGAAAATGTGCACACATTGTGTGCGGGTAAGCCTGAATCCGATGACCGGGGTAATAATATATCTTTGCTTAGGCACATCGTTGGATCGGTGTATTGAGCGCAATATAAAAAAAACGGATTAGTATTGAGGCAGGGGGCCACGATGCCAAATTTCATAGGAATAAATTAATCCTTATTTAACAATATGATCGTGCTTAATTGTATTGATATAAAGTTCCCCTTCAATATTATCTATTGATAAATCTTGGTTAATTAATTTATATTTTCTTTTCACGCTCAAACGTTTAATAGCCCCTTTAAACTATCAATCTACTAATTTTGCTAAAAGAGGCATACTCCAACCAAACAAATATCATCCTTAAATTCCTTTGCCCTTTTTAAACTTTAAAGAATGTCAAGGTAATCGTTTTTCCTTTAGTTTAAGAACGTACAGGTGTACGCAATGAGAGACTTTTACAAATCGCGTAAAAAATTACAATTCGTGCCAAGCCAAGTTGTTTTGCCACGCTCTTCTCCCTAAACAAATTATATATCATAACCTCCGTCACATGTTCTTCTAATTAAAAGCAACTGAGAGCATATTTCTCGACTTTTCCTCGAGCTATAGTGTACCTCGCTACGCTCGCTCGGAATATATATAAATGATATACCCTCAAAGCTAATATTCATTCGTTCGTGATATTCTGTTCGAACCCCATTAATATCTATATAACAGGATTGAAACGCAAATTAATCTTCAAACCATCATACACAAATGCAAAGCGTTATGCTGAAGCAGTATCTTGGATTACGTGATGAGATCCTTTTCCTATATATTGAATAAAATATAGGGTTATATACCTATGGAATGTCAAAGGTAACAATTTAGCTGTACTAGTCCTCCTCCGGAGGAACTACTATGTGTGATCGAATCTCTTTGAGTGCAACTTGGAAAAGCGCCCACTCCCGGCGAAAAACGAGTAACTCTGCTTTTCGATAAACCGTGGTTATCGGTCGATAAACATGGTTTATCGAGATGAACATGGTTTATCGAGAGAAACTGTGTTTATCGAGAGAAACTATGTTTATCGAGTGATAAACATAAACAATGTTTATCTAAGTTATTGGTCACAGAACGCGCCATAGGATCCGCCTATGGCACGCCGTTTGACCAATGACTCAGATAAACACTGTTGATCGCCGATAAACAAGGTTTATCGCCGAAAAACAAGGTTTGTCGAGCGAAAAACATTGTTTATCGAGAACAACTAGGTTTATCTAGCGAAAAAAAAGTTTTATCGAGCGATAAACAAGGTTTATCGAGAAAAACTATGTAAATCACTCGATAAACATGGTTTCTCTCGATACACACTGTTCATCTCAATACACACTGTTTATCGAAAAGCAGAGTTACTCGTTTTTCGCCGAGAGTGGCGCTTTTTGCAAGTTGCACTCGAAGAGATTCGATTCGGGTCAATGTTTATTCATGATCAATGACTTACAAAATGCGCCAATTACTGTGGGGGGGGGGGGGGGGGGGGGGGTGGAGGGGTAAAGAGCACTAATTTTTGTTGGGGGGTCTTCGAAAATTTAAAAAAATGCAGCCCCCCTCCCCCCCCCCCTTGAGCGCCAGATTGGGGGGAGGGGGGGGGGGCTCCAAAAAAGGGTAAAATTTACTTTAAAAATGTAAAAATACACATTCCGGCCCCTCCTCCCCCCCCTGGATCCGCCACTTGGTGGGGGGGGGGGGGTCAAAACGCTTCGTGTCAGGGTTATAGAAAGAAAAAAAAAGACGAAAGAACAAATAAGTGACCTGCCAATGTCACATGCAAATGAGGTATCAAAATTTGCTCATCTGCCCGTAATTAAATGCCTAAAACCCCAGAGCTTACGCGGGCTCCGATCCCGGACCCCACTAAGGGTCCTAGGACGATTCCCTCGATGCTCACTGATCGTAATTAAATACCTAAAACCCCTGAGCCTCCGGGGGCTCTGCCCCCTGGACCCCACCAAGGGCCCTAAGGCGGTCCCATGGATGCTCATCTGACCGTAATTAAATGCCTAAAACCCCTAAGCCTCCGGGAGCTCTGCCCCCTGGACCCCACCAACGGTCATAAGGCAGGCCCCTGGATGCTCATCCGACCGTACTCAAATATCTAAAACGTCAGGGCCCGTATTCAATAAACTCCTGAGACATTTTTCTTAAGTCTAAGAAAATGTCTAAGAATTTGTCTAGGTTAAGAAAGTTGCCTCAGCCGTATTCTAAACACGTAAAGCAGTTTGTCTTAGCTAAGACGAAAGATAAGACAAATTCTTAGACCCGATGACGTCATGTTGGAAAGTTAAAGTGGTCGACTCGAGCGAATTAATGGCAACTCAATTTGCCTATGTAATTTGCGTGTTAAAATAAAAATCGCACCGCACGAAAATTATACACTAACGTGTATGGGAGATAGAGCGTAAGGGAGGAACGATGCTAACATAATTGTTTCGGGCTTGACCAACTGACACTAAAACAGTCTAGTCAAGACCCCCTGAGGCTAGATCTAACATCCACTGTAGGCTTTTTATACTTTTTTGTCAAACATCTTCGAAAAGCCCAAACGGGCTTTCTTATGTCGCAGCCGCAGGGTCTGTGAGTATGAAGGGAGCACCATCGCTAGCCAAACGACCAACGCTAGCATTGGATTTGGAGCTACCCTTTGTTTTACATCGTCTAGGCCTAGCCTACTGCTATGCTAGCCTAAAATTAATCAAATGGCTAAATGTAACCTTTATCAGACTCATAATATAACAAATTTTGTCGCACCTAATGGTATGCCGATTGCACACTATTCCCTGTTTCCATATTTTAGTGCAAAAGACTAATAAAGTAAGAGACGGTTTCTTATACGACAGCCATGTCATGATTTAGTGTTATGTTGATACGCTATATAGTACTCGTTTAGTTGTTGTACAACCAACATAAACAAGTACAATGCCTATATATGGCGCTCCTGCGCGCTGCGCCGTCGACGCTGTATATATACGTGAAGCTTACGTTGATATAGGTCAACTGGTAACCTGCGCTCGCGCTGCATGCAATGTTTTTATTCCATTTCATCGAAACCCGAAGCTTTTGCTTGCAGCAGCACTCAGCTGCCGGTGCCAAAGCCCTATTTAACCATCCTCGTAGTGTGCTTAAATATAGGGTAGATTTCTTACTTATCTTAGATATCTCGATTGTATTAGAATACGACATGCTATTTAAGTCCTTTTTCTTAGATAAAATCTAAGAATTCTTCTTAATCTTAAGGCAAATTTCTTAGTCCCCTATGCTGTTATAGAATACGATTTTTGGCTAAGATTTTTTCTTAGCCAAAATTTAAGAAAAAGTACTTAGATTTCAAGCTTAAGAAGTTTATGGAATACGGGCCCTGAGCTTCAGAGGGCTCTGCCCCCTGAACCACATCAATGGCCTTAAAGAAGGCCCCTGGAAAAGAAAGCCCCTGTATGCTCATCTAACCGTAATTAAATACCTAAAACCCCTGAGCTTCCGGGGGCTCTGCCCCATGGACTCCCCGCCAATTAGTGACCTGCCAGTGTCACAAATAAGGTATCTAAATGTGCTTATCTGACTGTAATGTAATGCCTAAAACCCCTGAGCTTCCGGGGGCTCAGTCCCTTGACCGGGGCTGAGGCCCTGGACCCCACACCAATTTACGCTCTACCTGATCGTTAATACTCCACTTTGAAAAACGTTCCGCGGGGTCTGCATGTAACGTGTAAGATTGGTGGTGATGCAGATTTTTCTTCTCCCCCCCCCTTCCAAACTTGTTTGCTCATTACGCCACTGCCCCTGGAAGGTGAGCCCCCTGGAATGTTTGCCCCCCCCCCCATACCAAACTGCTTCCGGCGCGCCTGCACACCTTAATCATACAGCATTATATGATTACAGAGTGCCATCATAATCACCGCCATCATCACATATCTTTCAAAAAATAAGAAAATGAAGAAAAAAAAACGAATTAAGCAGCAGTACTGAGTCTTTTTATCAACATTCATGAACTCATTTATAAATAATCATCTATAATGATCTTTTTAAATGCAACATAACATTATATAACATCGAGACAAGAAAAAAACATGAATGGGGGGAAGGCTGCTTCTCTTTAATAATTTAGAAATATGAATATTTTAAAATGAAATCCGTATGATTAATTCAATTATCAACTATGGAAAGCACAGGTATTTACTGAGTTTTACGAGTACTTTTCAACGTGACATTATTGTTTGTTATTACTACTATTACTTTGTACCATTATTATTGTTGTTCATTAGATATTATCATTTTAAGTATTGTTATTAGTACTGTAAAACATTTTGTTGATGGCGAATCAACAAACAGTAATTGGCGTCTTTTGTAAGGCATTGCTCATAAACATTGGCCGTCCGAAATCGTTCAAATAATAATGCATCACATGCAAACCTATAGAATGTCAAAGGTAACAATTTAGCAGCCCCTCTAGTCCTCCTCCGGAGGTAAAACTATGTATGATCGAATCTCTTTGACTGCAACTTGGAAAAGCGCCCACTCCCGACGAAATACAAATAACTCTGCTTTTCAGTGTTAATCGATATACAGAGTTTATCGCCGCGCCGTTTGACCAATATTTCAGATAAACACAGTTTATCGAGCGATAAACATTTTTTATCACTCGATAAACATAGTTTATTTCGATAAACAGTGTTTATCGCTCGATAAACAATGTTTTTCGGCGAGTTATTAGTCAAATGGTGCGCCATATCCGCCCCTGATCACTGAATCATAAAATGTATAAGCTGTAGCGTAGCGAGCAAGCAAATTTTCTTCCTTTTCATATGATAACTGAAAAAATCTGCCTGCCTTCCACCCCTTTTTTTTTAATCAATAATTATTTCACGAGCATGTAGGCCTATATTTCATACTCCATTTTATTTCTCATTTTCCCTGACGTGTCGCGGATTTACCGTCATGAATTATATCGACACCGTCCCGACACAAAGTTATAGGCCAATGCAAAAATATGGAAATTAAATCTTCCTATATTCTATGTTGTATCCCTTTTCCCTTGTCTTTACCTTTTTCTTTTTCTTTTCTTTTCCTTTCTTCCTATCTTTTTTTCGCTGTATAAGGGAGCATTTGTCGATTACGGGGCACTCCTGCTACGTCGGCGGAATTTTACAGGCCACTTTTGGGGCGGAGCTGTCAGAGGAGCAATATTGTCGGCGGAGCAATTGTCAGCGGAGCAATTGTCGGCGGAGCAATTGTCAGCGGAGCAATGTCGGCGGAGAAAATGTCGGCGGAGCAAATGACGTCGGAGCAAATGTCGGCGGAGCAATTGACGTCGGAGCAAATGTCGTGGAGCAAATGTCGCGTAGCAATTGTCGCTTTTTGCGAAGCATTCGTCGACGGAGCAATCGTCGGCGGAGCATGTGTCATGGATTCGTATTCAGACATAGAGAGAGAGAGAGAGAGGGGGAGATTGCCATCTGACGGTACATGCAAATATTGCCACAATGTCGTGTATTGACATCAACATATTCAAATAGCATTTAAAAAAACGATGAACAAATAATAATAATACATCGCATGGAAAATATTCTTTTATTTCTCTCTCTATCTGCTAAACCCACCGAACAGTGGAAACAACAGAGCGGAATCAACCGTTACACGAATTATTATGAGTCATATACTGGTATAGCTGAAAGAGAGAATTGCCACGTCATGGTTGTATTGAAGAGTATCAATGGAGAATTCCTGTTGCTGAAATTGATCAATCTTGCCAGTTTCTCATGACCAGTTTAACATATTGGCCTGTAAATATGAAATATAGGTAACACTATCTGTAAAAAAAAAAATGCACTGGAATGTTATCGTGACTTCAAGCCTTTTGGTATCAATTAGCAAAACTTGACTTCTGACTTTAACTGGAGTTATTGGTTCTAAAAAAAGAGATTGCTCTATATTCTGCCCCAAATAATCACCATTTGTTTCTTCATTACATAGCTATACGTACTGTTCACTTCATCATCCTTGTTCTTTTCTTCATTTAATGATTTTGTTTATTGTAGTAATTACTGTCTGGAATAATATATATAATGATGTTTATTAGTGGCGTAGAGGGGGCGGGGGGGGGGGGGGGCAAGTTCATGTTTCCGACCGTATTTGAATAGACGATGGAAATCCTGGCACCACACCCTACCCGATCCAAATTATCTAAGCAAATATCCATAAGCTCATTGAATACAAATTGACTTGTTGAAAGACTGAACGGAACAAGACAATGTAAATTGGGTGTTCCTATATTTGGGGAGAAACTTATAACAGATAATGTATTTTTAATATAAGTGAGACGCATTTATCTTACATCTCATATAAACGATATGGTGGTGGTGGTTATTTTACCTGACGGTTTAGAAAACATAAATGCTTGTTAGTAAGCAACCAGACGGCCGACGGATTTAGGTCCTCTCCGAGGGACCTGGTAATAATAATTAATGCCTTAATACTAAAGGGCACTAGCGCATCGACTTGGTTTCGAACCCGGGTCACCAGATTACGAGACCCCCTCTATCATGGCGCCTCCTCTATATAAATAGTCTATCGGTCAAGCGAACCTAGTAGACTGAGAGGAGGATTAGGAGTCCTCTTTAAACAACCTCTTGTAAAGGGAACTACCATTATTGAAAGAACCTGTAGTGAATGTTATGTGGCTGAAGCTCAGTCATACATTTTCGGCTTCAGAAATGCCTAATATATACATTCTAAACTGTTAGTTCATCACAAACATTGAGAACTGGAATAAATATAGAGATATTGGGAAACCTCGAAATAAAAAAATAAATATTGAACGCAAAATCTAGAACAGTTATTATTATGGGATACCTAAATGCCCATATTAATCAAGATGAATGTGAATACATCAGACTTGATTAATTTGATCCATTAGTACACTCTCTACCTAGTGCTTACGTTTCAGACACAACCCCCTCAACGTAGAAACTTGTCGATACAGCAAGTCACTACTAATTACGGAAAACAAAATTTGGATCTATCCGCATAACTGCTCAACTCTGAAGATTATTCGGTCAGACAATGGAAACATCAACTCTCTATAACACAAGAGGTTTCTCAATCGATGGTTACTGCGCCTCACTAGTAATAATAAATAAAGCTATAGCTATAGAATTAGTATAGTTCTTCCCTCCATTATCCGATCATTGCCAAATGACGTTGAGCCTTCAATCATTTGTATTCGCCAATTACGACATGGAATAACATGACATACAGCCATGCAAATGAACCCGAACGTTTGAAGGTCAATTCTTAATAAAATTAAACAAACAAAAATGTTGAACAAATCAATTTAGATTTGTCAAAAATCTTATTAAATGATTTAAACAAAAAAGGGATAACAAAAGAAGAATAAACAAAACAGTCGACACCTATACTCAAAGGTCGCTGCTGGCGTTTTCGTTAAACAAAATATGAGAGTTAAGGTCAAGAAAAAGGGACAAAATCATTGTTTTATTCAAAATATAGATTCAAGCTACAACTGATTTTTCTAAAAATTATGTAGAGATCTGAAAAAAATATCGTGGAATAACGTATTATGGCTAAAACGTTCATGCGAACAAAAACTCCTTCGGAGAATAACAAGTAATAATCACAGAGCGTACACAAAAACATGCGTTTGATAAATTTCTCAAGATTCAAGATTCAAGATTTTATTGTCCATAATAAATACAGAAATTTGTTTTCCATCGCTAGATAACAGAGACTCTCCATCTTTTGGGGAACTTGTGGACATAATGAAAGAAAAGTACACAGAAAATGCGTCCATTGATATTACAGTGAAAGAATGGTACATTCATCTAAAAAAACTAATGAGCAAAGATTACAAACTTAAATTTGATACTGAAAAAGACTCTAAACAAACGACCTTGGATACACAATCAATGTTTAAAAATAAGAAATATTTGTACGTGTGCTTTGTGGATTTCTGCAAAGCGTTTAATTTTTTGAACAGAAACGCTCTTCTCTTCAAATAAAAAATACACACAATATAACCAGTTCATTCTACGTGATCATCAAAAATATGTACGCAGATGCACGACTTTCTGTTAACTGCAAAACAAAATAACCCAACACAGTTAAAATTTGTGTGAACAAGTTGTTTAAAAGTTTAAACAACTCTTGATTAACGGGTGACCTGATCTGAGAGTTGTTTAAAATGTTAAGCATCTCGAGTTGTTTAAAGTTTAAACACTTAGTTGATTAACATTTTGAACAACTTGTTTAAAATCACAATTTAAACAACTGGTGTTGTTTAAAGACGGTTGTGTAAAAAGGAGCTGTTGTTCAGTGGGGGTTGTTTACACCAACTGGGTTGTTTAAAGAAAGTTGTTTAAAAAGGAGCTGTTGTTCAGTGGGGGTTGTTTACACCAACTGGGTTGTTTAAAGAAAGTTGTTTAAAAAGGAGCTGTTGTTCAGTGGGGGTTGTTTACACCAACTGGGTTGTTTAAAGAAAGTTGTTTAAAAAGGAGCTGTTGTTCAGTGGGTTTTTTTTTTACAACAAAAGGGTTGTATAATGGGGTATAATTTGGGTTTGATACTCTGAATAAGTGCACCACTACTTCTGGGTCTCTGTATAGGTATATGAAGACTAACAATATGGTAGGGTAATTCTACAATTCATGTATTAGCGTCAAAACAGTGCCCATTATGCATGAGCGCGCATGCACGCACGTATAAACTGCATATATAGGGATGCATGTAATCTCTATGGCAAGGAATTTAGCACACGTTATAACCGAGTGCGCGATCAGTGCCGAACTGCATGACGCGACGATTTTAAGTCTACCTATATTCTGACATTTGCGTACAGATACTGAACATTTTAACTGTGAACTTACGTTAACAACTTCAAATTGGTTAATAGAATAGTGATTTCAATTAATTAGCCATTGAAACCCCAGTCACTTAGAAGCGCGTCGGTAGCTTGGTCGGCCATGATGTGTGTTGTGTTGTGGGTTGGAAAGTAATAACTATTAAGCTAAATAAATGTAAGTATAGAGACAAACAAAATGGAGCCTGCAGAAACACGTGTGGTTGCTTTGGTAGTTTAATCCAGACTCAATATCAATGTTCTTTTACATATGTATCAATCTGTGTAGTCAACGGAAAACCCTTGCATACACTTGCATTGTGTGTATGCATCTAATATGAATAACAATGAGCTGTGCCTAAACAGCTGCACTGCATTTCTAAGTGGCATGTTAATTTCAATTGCATGTTAGTTTCATGGAACCTGTTTCTAAACATAACAATGTGAAATAAAGCTTTTAGCCAACGCGCACTTTACTGGCACGAGACACATGACGTCATATGTAAACAACACTGTCTAAAAGCTCTCGTATAGTAAATATAGCAGTCATTAAATTTTAAACAGCGAATGTTTAAAGTTGATACTCTAAGACAATCCCAAATACTGAGATAATTACATAAATAGAAAGCTTTTAACCCCCATAATAACACTAAATGGTGTCCACCCGACAAAACAAGTTTAGAATAATGAATTTATTCGAGTAAACTCTACCAAAATATCTAAGTCTGAAACCCGGAAGTGCATGTAGAGTCGGGCCTCTATCCGTGACGTCACGAACGGGACTCATGGGCTCAGTGAGAGTGAATAGGGACTTTTAGATTTGCACGTTTACAGCTTTGACTGCAACGTGTGGCGTCATTTTAAGGCACTGCGCATGCGTAACGTCGTCTCAGTCGGCGATCGAGAATGCGTCAACCTTGATTTTCCTCAATCTAGTACATACATACATACATACTGATATTTATATAGCGCCTTTACATGCTCAAGGTACTAGTATGCCGCGTGCGCATAAAATATACAGTTCCTCAGGTAGACAAAGGAACATCCGGCCCTTCCCTGCTATTATGTAAAAATGTGTAGAACAGGTGTCACATGCATATTCACCTGTTCTACACATTTTTACATAATAGCCTGTGAAGGGATGTTCTTTTGTTGAGGGTAGAATGAGGAACTGTATATTTTGTCCTCTTTCTTTGTCGGTGATGTTCATAATGTTACTTCCTGCATGCATGTATATCGTCGAGTGCAATCTAAAAGATTTCTAATTGTAGTCAACATGGGCAGTTAAGTACGTTGACACGCATGATCAGTCGGCGTTCGTCGTGTTCTCGTCCACTCATTCTAAAAGTCCCTAATGGCAGTGATATCCCTACGTAAATGCTATCCTGTCAGAGCTTAGATTTGTTGTTGTTAAGGAGTATATTTGATGGATTTTCTGTTTTCATTTGAATGAAGAATAACGAAGCAACATTTTCCAGTCGCTGATTTCTTTTAATATCCTCATATTCACCTATTTGGTAGAGATTTAAGACGAGTTTACTGCTTAGGAATTAAAGTTAAATCGTGCACGTATGAATAGGCGGATGCATTATATTGTCATCAGATAAGGTACAGGAGCAGTTTTGTAAAACGAATAGGTCTAGAACTATGATAGTACTTATCATAGATGTGTGTGACTGCCTCAAAAAAGGATACAGTACCAGTTAAACATTTTATGTTGTAAAATATCAAACTTGAACGAGATCATGCAAGCGCGCTTCCTCTATAATATTTTGGCGAGTGATGCGGCTCTTGCATGAACGTTCGTGAAGCGAGCAGAATCGGGAGGTAAGACCAAGCCGCTGCTCTAGGCGCTGCTTGCTTGTGATGGAACGTACGTGCGCTAGTTATATGTTTATCGGCAATTGCAAGAGAATGAAAGCGACGTTGCCAGCTAAGAAAAACAACTAACAAAGACTTGCTCATGACTACCGTGTCAGAATTGGTAGATGAAGGATCTTCAGGGCCAAGGAAGGCGAAAAACATGGGAAAAAGGAAGAAGAAACCATCGGGAGATCGCTGTAGTGTATGGTAATGAACTGTGCACGGGTAGACAGCTACTGTTCACTCCGTGCCTGGGCCGATTTCAACACCAAAACAAAAATTACATGGTGAAAATATCGACTAATAGCACATCGTTGGCATGTATATGTCATAATTTTTAAAAGGGGAATTGATATTAATACTATGAAGTACTAGGGGAAGGTAAAGAATTGTACATATAATTATGATTTATTAGACTTTTCAGCCTTTGAAACAAAAATATGCAGAAAATCGTATCACTCTGCACATGTTTGCTATGGAACATCCGGGTACGTGAATATACTCTTTCCCGGACGTGAGGTCATAAATAGTAGACCAGCGCCGTGACTGATTTTCTATGCAAAGAGAGGCGGATATTTTCGACATTTCAATTGAGGATTTCGAGTAGTCAGAATTTTTTTGTGATATACTAAGTAATTGAAAAACTTAAAAATAACATATACTTGCCGTATAGGTAACAAATTAAGGGACATTTATTTGCTTAGAGTATCAACTTTAACAAAATTACTTTCGTTTCGAGCAACATTGTTTACAATTTGTTCAACTGTTGTTTAAGATAGTGTACAACTGTAAGTGAACATCACTTTTTTTAAGCAGCGTTTTTACTGTGAATCTTTCCCCACTTCGGTAGGCGTAAAACAAAGTTGTGTATTAAGCCCAACACTTTTTTCTTTATAATTAAATGATATTATAGATTCATTGTCATCCAATAACATTACATCCGTGAGAAAAAATAAAGATTGTATTTTTTATCTGAAACGTGGTTAAACAGCATTAAACCACATTAATATCAAATACATTACAAACGGGAAAGACAAAGAAAATTGTGTTTAATAAGGCAGGAAGAATGTTGAATAGAAAGGTGTTTTTATTTGATAACACTGGCAAAGAAACAAAGGAAAACAAATATTTAGGAAATATCTTCAAAGAATCAGGCACATTTACAAACGCTATACTAAACCTAATCGACAAAGCGAAAAACCGCCATATTTAGCCAACGAAACATTTCCCCCATAGACAAAATATCCTTATTACCATACCTAAAACTATGCAATAACTGTATAAAACTAATACCTCTTTATAATTCTGAAATATGGGCTCTCGAATACTTGATAAATGATACGAAAGAATTAAATAAATTCCACAAAATACTTCACCCCATATCCCTACAATTAATTTGTGTAAAGCTCTCATTGGTACCAACAGATCAGCAATGAATAGCGCTATCCTAGCGCAAACCAGACGAATGTGAATTTATTGCGAGAGGGAGAGAGAGAGAGAGAGATACGGAAGGGAGGAAGGGGGGGGGGGGGGGTATGGCCCGCGGTTAAGATTCAGCTATCTGTCATATTATTTAGCCTTGTACTGGTGATTTTATTTGCCATGTGACAACAAAGGGATGGTTTCTTAAGAATAGTACCGCAATGTTTATTGTCATCAAAATATTCAAATAGCCTTGTAAAGAGACGATGAACAAATAAGAAACATAACACATCGTCGTTCACTCCGAACAGTGAAATCAACCAAGCGGGATCAACTGTGAAATGAAGTATGATTACTACCTGATAATAATAAAGTACCACGTCATCGTTATATTAAATGGCGAACGATTGCTGCTAAAATTCAGCAAGGAATGTTGCTAAGATTGCTTTACCTTAATGTAAACATTTTATTTGTACATGTTAATCATTCTGTACCAAATAACCAAATACATTTTGGGAAAGATGCAAATTAGGGTATACTTGAAGACAATAATTCATAAAATATTGTTAAAAGATTGGCTAACTTTGTCTCAGATTCTGGATTTAGCTCATAGTGCAATGATTATTATAAACATTTAGGTCAGTCAGGAAACCCGTGACTATTATAAGCCGATCTCATGTCTGAATCAATATATTTATGATTGGAAATCAAAATCAAATTTCGGGTTTTCCTAACACTACAGTCCATTGGGCAAAACGATTATGGTAAAACCGGTCGCTTAAACAGATTTGTTTACTTTTATGAGGCACTTTATGATCATTTTAAGCTCATTTGTTGTATGGCTTCAATATTAAAACATGTCAATGTCACTGATGACACGTAGGGCCCTGCATCTCATATTTAACATGTAAAGGCCCGGTCACACAGAGGGGACGCATGGGGGACGCACGGCCAGCGCATTGGAAATTTGCAATTTAGGCCAGTGCGTTGTCGTTCGCTAGGCGTGCGTCATCATTCGTTACTCGTTCGTCGAGCGCGCTGGACCCACGCTATGCATTCGTCGTCATTCGCTGTGTGCGTCGGGATTTTTTGAGCATGCTCAAAAGTGTGCGCGGAGCTCGACGCATGAATGTACACGCCAGACATGCGTTGAGCGCGCTAGACCAGCGCCAGACATGCGCGGAGCACACGCCCTGTATACGCAAAGCGCGCTAGCTACACGCTGTGCATTTTGTGTCAGCTCGCTAGCTTTTCCAAAATCATATCAAAAGTTAGGCACACGGCCTTTTCCGATTTCCAATGCGCTGGCCGTGCGTCATAGAACGCGGTGCATGCGTGGACTATTCGTCCAACGCGCTAGCAACACGCTGTGCATTCGAGGAAGTTGTTATCATGTGCGCTCTGTGTACGGTCTGTATGCGCACTGTATGCGCCCTGTATGCGCTCAGCGCGCTAGCAACACGCTATGCATTTGGTGTCAGCTCGCTGTAGCTAAGACAAAAGTTGGGCGCACGACAACGCACTGGCCAAAATTGCAAATTTCCAATGCGCTGGCCGTGCGTTCCCCATGCGTCCCCTCTGTGTGACCGGGCCTTTAGAAGCACGACATAGAATGTTAAGCTGCATGTGGCAAATGTAGAGCGTCGGCATGTACGTCGTCCATCAGGCATACAGTATGCCATAGTATTTTTGACTGAACAAAAATTTGTGTTTAGCGCTTAATTAAACTCAGCCCTTAGTCATCAAGAAGAGGAAATATTGGGAAATATCAGGTTTATGGCAGCTATTTTTTTAAATGGCTGCCATATAGGCTTTTTGGTCAGGTTAAGCTCATCAAAAATGGTTTCATTTTATTCCTGGCCCCGTAAATGTATACTTAGCAGTAAAAATTAAACCCCTAAGTCATTTAAAAGTAAAGATATTGGGAAATATCAGGTTAATGGCAGCCATTTTGGAAAATGGCTGCTACTTCGGCTTTCTGGCTAGGTTTAGCTTCTTGAATTATTTTCCATTAGATACCTTGTCCCTAGAATGTATGTTTAGCACTTAAAATCAAAGCTCTATGTTCTTTAAAAGCAGAAACATAGGGAAATATTTGAAAAATGGTCGCCATAGAACTTTCTCCCACCATGATTCCTTATTAAAGGTACTATGTCCCATTTGCAGGCCAAAAAAATGAAAAAGTTAAATTCCAACTGCATTTGAAAGATAATACTAATTTAGAACTTCCCTACAAAAAGTGGGGCTTGAAAATGTCTTCAAGTGGGAAAATAACGACTATTAGTTGTCAAATCGACTTTAGGGCTATAGAGCCCAAAAGTAATAGTCTTGATTTTCAGACAATTGTACCGAATGGTCATACGTTTTATGCTGCGCAAAGATTCAATCAGTTTAATCTTGCCCATCACAAGAAATGGGTTATTGATGTAGACAAATGCTTAAGTACTCTTTACAACTATTTTCATGTATGTTATTACCAAAGAAGAAAGCAAGCCAGTTAGTCACTCAATAGTGTCTGACAGTGAAGTCTAGCAAGTAAACGGGTTTCCTTGCATAATTTGAATATGAGGACACTGCTAACGTTTAAATTTCACAGATAGGACATACATGACATATTCATCATTCCTGCAAAGTTCTACAGTATTTGAGGTTGGCTGCAAAAGGGACATATTACCTTTAAAGGTAAATACCAGTTTTGGAAACGCCCCCCTCTCAACAAATGAAGTGGAAGTTCTTATTACTAATCATGTGAAAGAATATGTTTTGACTAATACGTGAGCGTACAAATTTTGCAGATAAACCGCCTACTAATTGATATATTTGGTAAATTGAAACTTTACCAAGACTGGGCAAAATTTCTTATCATTTTGATGATTCAAGAACCTTGCAGTACACACCAATACTTATATGCTAGATGATCAACCTTTTCTGATCGATTCCACAACGTTTCTTTCACAATGCAATCGAAAGACCATATCTGGTCTTAATCTTTAAGAGTTTTGAGGACATATTTCTGTGTATATAACAGTTGACAGACTTTCTGTTGCAATTTGTGGGAGGTCATATCAAATAATGCGTGGACTAATATGATTGCAGGGCGCCCTCACGGAGAAAACAACGTTAATAATGTTGACCCCATCGCGTGTAAACCGAACTTTATGTCATCATCATTATGCAAACTAATGATACAAACATCCCTATTAGAAATATCTCATTTCCATCTTGACTGGCCAGGGGTAAATCATGCACTTCAAACGACCGTCCAATTACACACCTTGGAAAAGGTAGCAGTAAGAGGTATCTACATGTACTTCATCATTCTTGTTTCCATTTTTGGTATTGGTATAGACCTTCTCTCTGGAAATAACTAGATAAAGTTTGTAGTAAATCAGTGTCGTAGCTCCAAAGGGAGAGATGGTAAAGGGCACGATTATTTCTCCAATTGTATTGAGAGAAAGAGAGAGAGATAGAGAGAGAGAGAGAAAGGAGGAATGGACGGGTTGGCCCGGGGTTCAATTTCTATTTTCTTTCAAATGATTCAACCTGGTTCTGATGAATTTATTCGTCATGTGATTGCCATGTGACGGTACGTACAAATAGTTCCACAATGTCGGTTATTGTCATCAAAATATTTTCAAATAGCATTGAAATGACGATGAACAAATAAGAATAATAATACATCGTGGGTAATCGTGAGAATATTCTTCCATCTCTCTCTCTGCTAAATCACCCGAACAGTAGAATCAACAGAGTACAATCAACTGTGACCCGAATCATTGTGAGTCATAGCTAAAAGAGTAATTTGCCACATCATGGTTGTACTAAAGAGTAGCAATTGTGACCGACTGTTGCTTACATTCAGCAACCATGATAATGACCAGTTAGATATATTTGCAAGTGAATGTGAAATCGCACTATCTTTAATGAATTACACCAGAAGGTTATCGTGACTACAATCTTTTTTTTAATCAAGTAGCAAAACTTAGGCTCTAGTTTTAACTGCAATTATTGGTTACCAAAATAGAGTTTGATTTATATTCTGCCCCAAGTAATCAGCATAATTATGCATTTGCTCCATTAAATATATATAAATATCGTTTCCTTCTTTATCATTGTGTCCAGGGTTTTGTATTATTATTTTGTTTATTGTAAGACTTACTGTCTGGAATAAGCTAGATAATGTTGTAAATTAGTGGCGTAGCTTTAGGGGGAGAATTATTAAGTAAGAGGGCAGGTCTATTTCTCCGATCGTACTGCGAGAGAGAAAGAGAGGGAGAAGGAGAGATAGATAGATAGAGAGAGAGGGGGGGGGGGGGTGTTTGACCCGGGGTTCAATGCACATTACATAAAAGCCATGAGCCATCACAATAAAGGAATCATACTGTAGTACACTTAATGCATAATATATCCATTAAATTAATTCAAATACCATGGCATGGATATGCTATATCTATATAGTGAGATGTTCCATATAAATAGTACCGCCATGTTTATTTTCATCAAAGTATTCAAATAGCATTGAAGAAACGATGAACAAATAAAAGAAATAACACATCGTCATTCACCTCTATCCCTCTCTGCTACATCCTCTGAACAGTGGAGTCAACCAAGCGGAATCAGCTGTTAAACGAATTGTGAGTCCTACTTCAAACAGGAAATTGACACGTCATGGTTGATTGTTGTATCAAATGGCTAACAATAGCTGCTTAAATTCAGCAACAAATGTTGCTAATGCTTTCCCCTAAAATTTACCATTAGACATGAAGCTATATTTAAAAACAAAACCGACAAAACCTGATATTCTCAACCACTGCCATGACGTCATTTTCCATAGATCTTTTCTGCTGCATCCAAAACGGGAGCAAGTTTGTCGAATTAGTAGGTATCAATATAAGAAAGAGATCAATTGAGAAAGAGAGATAGTGATAGAGTGAGATAGAAATTGCATGAGCGAGAGGGAGAGCAAAAACAAAATGAATAAGTGAGTGGGTAAGAGAGAGAGTGTGATTAAGTGAAAGAGAGAGAGAGAGAGAGAGAGGAGAGAGAGAGAGAGAGAGAGAGAAAAGGGGCCGGGAAACAGACAGAGAGACAAAGAATGAATGATTGGATGGCTGAAGGAGGGATTAAAGAGATAGTTAAACTGTCATTGGGTTCCAGTTATTAGGTATGCCAAAAGCGAAAGAAATCGAAATATGTCATGTCTCGAATAGATATGAAAACGAGTGTCAATATAAAAATGTTATCGCTACCTCACTACACTGCACAAGGAACTCAATTGTGTGTGACTAATTTGAAGAGCTATTCTTTTTTAGGGGACATTGCAGCTTTCGTATTCGTATAACTCCTTGTTTCTCGCCCCCGCAAGCATTTTTTGGGGCGCCCACCTTCTTTTTGTTGTATTGTTATTTGGTAACAAATTAATTCTGTGATATTTTAGGATTAGATGTAAAACAAATTTAAGAAAAAAGGTATAATATCGATAATTTTGATAAATATTTCAAAGTTCATTTTACGTATCAAACTACAATTTTGTGAATGTATTTAAGTTTTCAAGTGTCAAGTTTATTTGTTTCCTCTTTATCAAAACATAAGAGGACACATTTTTTGTCCCGAAATTTGAAAATTTGACCGATCGACATTTCGTTCCGTGGGGGGGGGGGGGGGGGGGGATAAGGTCACCTTCTTTTAGGTCACCCATTAGCATTATTTTTATTATTTTTATTATTTATATAAAACATTTATAAAAACAAATGAGGGGGGGGGGGGGTTACCTCCAAAACACACCAACAAAAAAAAATTGAGGGGGTTCGCCCCCCCTCCCCCGTGTACGCACCAGGCAACAGGAACCCTCCGATAAACTACCCCCCCCCCCCTTCCCTTCCCCGCTTAGCTGGTGGTTATAGGGTTGCTTGGATACGGTTTAAAACCAATATATACTCATTTGACCGAAAAAGATATCACGTGAAAAGATTTACCATAAATCGAATATGCTAATTACGAACAACGTAATCGATATCACATGACGACCTTGGAATCAATTACAACGTTGTATCTATCATATAACTATCTAGTAAACTCTACAGCGCTGTGATGAACAATAAAACAACGATGGGGGAAAAATCTCCCAACAGTGCCATTTTACGGACCTACAATTATATATTGCTCAAAAGCTTCTGAACAAATTGGGTCATCAACAAAATTGTTAAGACGGCTTTAGATGAGGTTTTTATTATATCATGTTTTAGGTGGTTCCAAAGCTTTGGGGCAGCACAACTGAAAGCGCATTATCGAGGTATAACTTTAGAACTGCATGTCGTAAGTTATTTCAATATGGATGTGTTTATTTAGATAACATTTCAGACAACTAGTTAAACGAGCAAAACTTTTCTAAATACAATATCATGCTTTAAGGCCCGGTCACACAGGGAGGACGCATGGGGAACGCACGGCCAGCGCATTGGAAATTTGCAATTTGGGCCAGTGCGTTGACGTTCGCTAGGCGTGCGTCATCATTCGTTACTCGTTCGTCGAGCGCGCTGGACCAACGCTGGACCAGCGCTATGCATGCGTCGTCATTCGCTGTGTGCGTCGGGATTTTTTGAGCATGCTCAAAAACGTGCGCCGAGCTCGACGCATGAATATACACGCCAAAGGCACGCCAGACATGCGCCTGAGCGCGCTAGACCAGCGCCAGACATGCGTGGAGCGCGCTAGACCAGCGCCAGACATGCGTGGAGCACACGCCCTGTATACGCACAGCGCGCTAGCTACACGCTGTGCATTTTGTGTCAGCTCGGTAGCTTTTCCAAAATTATGACAAAAGTTAGGCACACGGCCTTTTCCGATTTCCAATGCGCTGGCCGTACGTCGTAGAACGCGGTGCATGCGTGGACCATTCGTCCAGCGCGCTAGCAACACGCTGTGCATTCGTGGAAGTTGTTATCATGTGCGCTCTGTGTGCGCCCTGTGTGCGCCCTGTGTGCGCCCTGTATGCGTCCAGCGCGCTAGCAACACGCTATACATTTGGTGTCAGCTATCTGTATCTTCGACAAAAGTTGGGCGCACGACAACGCACTGGCCAAAATTGCAAATTTTCCATGCGCTGGCCGTGCGTTCCCCATGCGTCCTTCCTGTGTGACCGGGCCTTTACTGGCAACCAATGTAACCGGGGGTGGCCTAGTAACTTACAAAGTAGGGGGGGGGGGGGGCTCCAAGAAAAAAAGGGCACCTACAAAGGGAAATCTCTATCAAAGCGAAAATATACCATTTTTAGACATTGGTGTATACCCCTACATTGTGATTACATCATCAGGGATGATTCCAATATGTGTTTCATTTCATACACCATACAAGATATTGCTTGAGCATCACACTTTGCAGTCGGGTGTAATGGTCTGAAAAAGTATTTGTGTAGCGTGCGAGCTTTAGGGGAAATTGCTCTTAGTCGCTTGAAGTCAGGGGCGCATTTACTGATGAGAGGAAAAGGGGACATTTATCAGAAAAGAGAAGGAGCACGTGTCAAAGTTTAAACAAATATATATCAGAGGGTTAAAATGGGGCACTTCTTCCACCTTCAAAAAGAGGCGCTCACCAGGGATTTAAGAAAGAAACTGATGAGAACAGGAAATGGTATTTGTCGACGGAAAAGGGGGGCCCCATCAAATTTTGATAGATGCATTTATAAGAGGTGAAAAGGGGCACTTATGAAACGGGGATAGGTCCCTTATTAGAAAGAAAAAATGGGCATGTATCATTGTTAAAAGGGAAATTATCAGAGGTGAAAAGGTGCATATATCACACCTGAATAGGGGCCATGAGTAGATATGAAAAGAGGCACTTAATATGTGAATGGAAAAATGGCATTTATAATAAAGGAATATTTGCATTAGTCGAAAGAAAAATTGGCACCGCTCACATTTCAAAGGGGCATTCATCGGAGGTGAAAGGGGCACGTATCTGAAGTGAAAAGGAATGACTTCTCGTACCTGAAAAGGGTCATTTATCAGAGATTAGAAGGGGAAGGGGCTCTTTTTATTAAATGGCGGTACTTATCATTAGGAAAAGGGGTACTTGGGAAATTATAAGGTCTTTTATCCAAGTTAAAAAGGGGTAGTTATTAAAAGGGGAAGGGGCACTTCTTACAAAGTAAAAGAGGCACCTCTCAGATTTGAATATGGCAATTATCAGAGGTGAAGGGATACTTATCATGCCTGCAAAGCCGGCATTTACTAGAGATTAAAAAGGGCACTTATGAGAATGGAAAATGGACACTTATTGCAAAGGAAAATGGGAACTCGTCGATGTAAAAGGGGCACTTGTCAAAGTAAAAGGGGCACTTTGTCTATGTAAAAACGGGCTCTTCTTACAAAGTTTAAGGGGCAATTTCGGTTACTTAACAAAATGTGGGGCACCGCCGCCTCTGAATGTAACTTAATGAAAACGGGTGTAATATGGGAACATTTTTAAGAAATTCAAAGGACACAAGTCTTGCAGAGGCATTCTGAACACGATGCATCTTCATTATGTGTGAATCTGACAAACTAATCGTAATAATTAACAGCATATTTTTTCATATTTTTGGGGCGTACTACCTTTTAATATGTGGTTATGAATTCATCATAACATATTTTTGGGGTGAGATAACTGTCAATTAAAAGTTCAAGATGAGATGCGGATTTGGGGTAGTTCTCCTCTTTCAAGTCAAGTGCTTTTTTTGTGAGGGTATAGATACTATATGGCAAGTGCTAATGTGATGAGTTTAATACTGCATATGTAGGTCTACCGTTAGGCGCCGAATGGTATAGAGTGCGGATCTAGTCAAGATAATTTGTTACTTTTTCGCTGATAAATATTTTCAAACAGCATGAGTTCTAACAATAACACCACCAAAGATATAAAACTTGACCACTTTACATGTATATGGACATAAAGAATACATTTTTCCTCACTTTTTTTCTGATTTGTTATGCTTTGGTTTTCTGACATTCATTAAAACACAACCGCCTATCCCAAACCACATGTACAAACCAACACTCACAGCACACACACACACATTCACTAACAATAACAAAGCCCTCTAAATTGAGGTGAAAAGGGGCACTTCTTTTACCCACAATATATCATATTAAAAACAGTATGAAATACTCACTGTATTTGTAAAATCAATCAGTAGGCCTTTAAGTGCAGGTCAATGGCGTCATTTACTGCCTACTTTAGGTACAGGATGAGTTGTTTGGATGTAAATTTAGTTGAGTAATAAATGAACTATACACAATCGGTTACGATTTCTAAGGTTGCTGTCCGTGGTAATATTCCGCGTACTAAAACCCTGTTCAAAGCGTAGGACGTTCTATAAATGGCTCAAACTGGTATAACTTGTGAGAACGAAGAAAACTTAAACAGGAGTATTTCGAATCACAATTCCAGCCAAATGTTTAAGTGCCCAAGTTTGCTTGCATTGAAATCTCCTCTTTTCAAATGCGATGTAACCTGCTTTAGTTAAGTAAGTATGACAGTTATCAAAAGTCGACTCCCTGTTTCGAAGAGACCGACATAAAGCAGCCCACGAGGAAGTTCTAACATACAGCGTCACCAAGTCTAGTTGAACGTGATCAGGTCGAGGAAAAAAATAGAAATGTTGACAATACCTCGCTCGCATGAATAAACTTTACAGATAAGTATTCGTGTCGGATTTCGATGTTGCATTACAGGGGTAGCGGAGAGTCTTTCAGATTAGGGGTGCACCAACAAAAGAGCACTTTCTTTAAAAAGAAGAGGAAACCTATATACAAATAGTAACCTCAACATATCCCAACGTAGGTTAAAGGGTAAACATTTAGTGTAAAAAAGTTCTGAACAGAGGCACAGTTTGTTCTTTAAGGGCTTGTGCCTTCTGCCTCCTCGGCTATCTTCGTGGCTGTAGAAAGGGAGTACATTTTAGTACAAAAAGCTGCTCCAATTCTTTGAAACTAGATATGTCTCTTTTTATATGACCGCAAAAGCACACGTTTTGTAGGCGACAATGGGAAATATAGAGAAAAATACACTTACTAAACGGGAGTTATAGAGAAAGGGAAAGGGTTACTTATCAAGAGAAACTTTTCATATTGGTGAAAGAAACACTTGATAGAAAAGGAAATGGGGCACTTATCAGAAGGGAAAAGTCCACTCAGAAAGGAAAAGGGGCACGTGTCAAAGTAAAGGGGGCATTTATCAGAGAGGTGAAAATGGACACTTCCGGCACCCGAAATGGGGGTACAAATAAAAAGGGGTTAGGGGCATGTATTAACAAGAAAAAGGGGAACTTGACAAATCTAAAAGGCGCACTCATTAGAGATGTAAAGGGACACAAATATTAAACTGGGAAATATGCACCAATAACAAAGGAAAGGGGCATTTATTGCAAAGGAAAGAGGTACTTGTCAAGGTAAAAGTGGCACCTATCAGATTTGAATAGGGGCACTTATGAGAAGGGGCACTTGTCATATTAAAAGTGGCACCTATTAGATTTTGAATAGGGCTCTTACCAGAGGTGAAAAGTGGCACTTGGGAGAAGGAAAAGGGGCGTATCTCAAAGTCATTAAGAAAACATTGGAAATAGAATGTGTAAGACAATAAGCCAATTACAAATCTGGGAAAAGGTAAAAATTAGAAGCATTGACTTCAATATTCTAGTTTTTAGTTTTGTATGTATTGTCTGTGATAAGGTAAATAAAGTTGTAAATAAGTGGCTTGGGGTAGGGGGACATTTTGAACATGCTGGATCCAACACTATAAAAGTTGAATCCAGCATGTTAAAAGTTACAATCTGACATTTTGAAAGAGTGGTCACTCCTCGGTCTTTTTAAGTTGATATTTAACATTTCAGTTTTTAGAGTGTAAACCTAACATTATTTCTTTGTCAACATGCAAACGAACAATAAAAACATCCATATAGAAAATATCTCTGTTAATCATGGCTCTTAGAAATCATGCACTGCACCCAGGCAATCAAAAACCTGAGAAAAAGTAGCCATGAAAGTAATTACTTAATCATTCTTGTTTCTAGTTTATTTATTTTTTTAATGGTAAGACCCATTCTCTGAGATAGACTAGATAAAGTTGGAAGTCAGTGGCGTACAAATGTAGTTCCAAAGGAGGGGGGTGCATGTGCATTTCTTTAATCGTATTGCGAGAGAGTTAGAGAGAGGGGGAGGGAGAGAGAGAGAGAGAGAGAGAGGGGGGGAAGAGAGCGGGCGGGGTAAGGGTATGGTATAAATGTATCTGTCATGCGACTGCCCTGGGACGGTACGTAACAATAGCACCACAATGTCGTTTATTGTCATCCAAATATTTCAAATAGCATTGAAATGACGATGAACAAATACGAATAATAACACATCGTGGGTAATACACTGGCACCATGCACGATAAGCTCGATAGGGGCGAATGGAGAGAGAGGTTATATGAGTGTGTGCGTCAATGGAAGAGAGACAGAGGGAGAACTTGAGAGCAAAACGGGAGTGAGTTTTTTTCCCTCTCAATTATTAGGTATAAATAACAGCAAGAGATAAATTGAGAGACAAAAAGTGAAGAAAAACAATTAATGAGCGAATGGAAGAGCGAAAAATAAAAAAAATAAGTGAGCGGGTGAGAGCGAGAGAGTGATTTACGTGATCAAGTATTTTAAAGAATGTAAGAAAGGGGGGGGGGTAGATACTAAGAGGGAAATTGAAATATTAAGTGAGAGAGAAAGAGAGGCAAGGGCAAGGAGACAGAGAGAGAGAAAAAACATGACTGATTGGATGGCTGCAGGAGGGAGAGAGAGAGAGAGAGAGAACGGCAGGGAGACAGACAGAGAGAGAGAGAGAGAGGTAGAGAGAGAGAGAAGGATTGTGAGACAGAGAGAGAGAGAGAGAGAGAGAAACAGAAGCATGACTGATTGGATGGCTCAAGAAGGGGTAGAGAGATAGGATAATTGTCATTGGGTACCAGTTATTTTGTATGACAAAAGCGAAAGAAATAGAAATATGTCATGTCTGGAATAGTTATGAAAACGAGTTTCAATATAAAGATTGTATCAGTACGTCCCTACACTAAACAAGGAATCCATTATCCGTGAACCATTAAAAGAGATATTCGTTTCAGGGGACATGCACTGCTGCTTGTGTATTCTTCCACACTAAAGCCAAGTCAAAAATATTCCTAGTTTCTCTTTCCCGCAAGCATTCTTTTGGCGCCCGCCTCCTTTTTTTGTCTTTTCTTTGGTTATTTAATATGTTTAGCTTCGGAATACAAATTTAATTCGGTGATATCTTAGATGTAGATGTAAAATAAATTTGTAGTTAACGGGGGAACTTCATCGCGTTACCGATGACTCACCAGCTGCTTTAGTTGCAGGGTGTGCGCAAGAGATTAATTTGTACGTCGTAGCTACTCATTTATAACAAGTACTATATTGTAGTGTTGTTATTATGATTTGCTTACTTGTTGTACCATTTTAAAGACTATCTATGAAATACTCGACTAAATATATTTTAATAAAAATTAATTGGTATAAACCAATCAACTTTGGTTTTCTTCTTTAGTGGTTTTGCCCCAAATATTTTGCTGTTGACGACTATAAGCACAAGTTAATATGCAGTCATGCCCAATAGCATTTGTATGTGCGACCACAAAAAAACGGATGAGAAACAAGGTTTCGACTTTACATAGCCTATAACAAATAGACCACATTCTTGTTGTTATGATTTGCTTTCCTTTGATCGAGTGCATGCCACAAGAATTCACCTACCAGAAAAAGGCGCTTCTACGGAGTCGTATTTGTAATTCTAGCTATTATTAATAATCGTGCTACTATAGGATTTCCCGGCCAAATTCGCGAGTTTGTCATTCAAATTCATTTGTCTTGCGTTCAAATTCGACGGTTTTAGTGCTGTCGGGTATATCTCGGGTTTATATTCCTTTTTCTAGATTTCAAATCTATGAAGTTTTCGTTAAAATCTATGTATGTTTCATTCCAATTAATGAACAAATTGCTTCTTTCGCTATTTGGTCATTCGATTTAGCGCAACACGATTTTCTGACATCGCGATGGTGTACTTTTAGCATTCTAATTCATTTGTAGCATTCAAATTAGCACTTTGTGCATTAAAATTAATGGTCAATATACATTTCTCGTTTTTTAAACACTTTTTATAGTTCATTCTTTTTCTTTCAAGATCGTTTTTTCATGTGTATTTCATCCTATTTTATTTTCTTGCATTTATACTCTTAATATACTTTTAGATTTATCAGATATTCATCAGCCTTTAAGTTTGATTGTTAAAAACAAAGATTTACTGTACATCTACGGACTTGATGGCCTCAATATTTGTGTAAATTTTCATGTAAAGAAGTTGTTTGTCTTGTGTTTCATCATAAATTTATCACAATTTCATTATGGAGGAAGGGTACAATATTGTGACTGGGGTAGGTGTGTTCGTGTCCCCACTTTTCCGGGGTATATGAACATGTCCGTTCAGAGATGCCATAACCCTTGATTTCGCCCCTTCTTTACCTAATGTCTGACTACAAACATTATGCTTTGTCCTCAAAATTAATAAATTGAATAACAGAAAAGACCCCAATAGCAAATCATGTATTTAATTGCATTTTTTTAAAGCTGTAAACGTGTGTTGCATTTCTTCCCCCTAACATTCCTAACTTGAATAAACATAATTCGAATACGAATGACAGGTGTTAATTTGAATGATAAAAATGACGCCCCGACGAGTGACGATTAATTTGAATGCTAGTTGAAATGAGCAGTTTCTAAATTGAATGACAGATCTAGATGAAATCCTTCGACCAAAATCCTAAAATAAATACAAAATCGGGAAAATTGAATGATAATTGGCATGGCAAAGCTGATCTGCGCTAACTTAAATGCAAAGTAAATGAATTCGAATGACAAACTCGCGAATTTGGCCGGGAAATCCTATACTAAATTCCAATCAGGGCATTATTTTATCAGAGGTTAAACGGGGCTTTTATGAGAAGAGGAAAGAAAAAATGAGGGCACTAATCACACGAAAAAGATAAAAGGGGCACGTAATAGAAGAGGATGGTGTACCTCTTACAAATAAAAGGGAAAACTCTAAGAATTGAATAGAGGCAATTATCAGAAGTAAAAACGGCACTTATCAGAGAGGCAGTGACATTTATAAGAATGTGGAACGTGCACATATTACAAGGGAAAAGGGACACTTTTCCTTTGCAAACAATAATGTATGCCCTTTTGAATACCTTCTTTAGTACTCCCTCCCTCCCCCCCCCCTCGAAGTGCCGTATCGGGGATGACCTTCAACATTTTGTCTTTACTGTTTGAGCACCATACTTTGCAGATGTATGGGATTTTCTGACGATTAAAAACAATGCAGAAAACCTTTCGATAAAATTATGTCTCTTTTTAACACGAATGACAATGGTAATGTTAATGCAGATGCCTTGAGTTTAAAAACCCCTTCATATTGGTTCAATCTATATATTCATGAACGAAGGATAATTGGTTACCTTGGTACTCTATGAAAGTCAAAAGGTCATGGGGTTAAAACGATGAGAGGTTGCAAGATGCCTATTTTAGCAGGTGGCTGTGATCGTAGTTTAAAGAGGCAAACGTTTAGTGCGAAAAAGGCACACTTCATAATCTAATAAGAAGGGGAAACGGGCATTTATTACAAAGGAAACGGGGCAATTTTTATTGTCAAAATAAAAGGGGCAGTTATATCAGAGGTAAAAAGTTGCACTTCTCATATCTAAAACAATATAATATAAATAACAGTATGAACTACTCACATTATTTGTATAATCAATCAGTATGCGTTTACGTGTAGGTCAATGACTTCATTCACTGCCTTTAATTTAGGTGCAGGATGACTTGTTCGATGTAAAGATACATGAGTAACAAATGAACAACTGGTTAGGACTTCTAAGGATGTTGTCCATAATAATATTCCGTGTACTAAATTCCCGCTTGTGTAAACTGTGACAATAAAGAAAACTGAAACAAGAATCTTTCGAATCACAATTTCAGCCATATTCTGATGTGTCCGGATTTGGCTTGCATTTAAATATCCTCATTCGCCGTATGCCTTGTGACTTGCCTGAGGTAAGAAAGAATTAAAGTTCTCAAAATTCGATTCCTTGTTCGGAAGAGACCGACAGCCAGCATCCTACGAAGAAGTATTAACCTACAGCGTCGACAAGTATATTTGAATGCGATCAAATTGAGGACAAAACATTAAAATAGTTTAACAATGCCTCGCTCGAATGGATTAACATTAAATAGATATGTATTCCCGACGGGTTTTAATGTTACACTGTAAGGGTCCAGGGTCGGAAACCCCGCATTTTAGCAATTCATAATTGTCAAGATAGCTGTCTTGAGCGATAGAAACTCGAATTCATCCCTTAAATTGTGCACTACCCCTATGGCTTTATTTCGTTGGAAATCAAACCTGTCTCTCACACGCTCTCTTTTTCTCTCTCTCTCTCTCTGTCTCTCAAAGGTTACACGATGTTGAGTGAAAACATGCCTCATAATCACACGCACTCTCTCTCTCTCTCTCTCTCTCTCTCTCAAAGGTTGCACGTATATTTGTGAAAACATGCCCATCCACACAATCAGACAATAAGGAAGTGTCGATCGCTGGCCTCTTTACGAACTCTTGTGATATGTATCCTATATTAAGAATTGTCGTGTCGAGACGCGAGTTTGTGTAGATTTGCTGTAGCTTTTTTTTTAGAAATTAGTGGTAACTTGCACCCGACACTTTGACAATAAGATGGTGTTTTTCAAGAAACATTGCAGTGGCAGATCTACGGGGGGGGGGGGGGGGGGTATGCCATGTGAAAATGTGATGTGCATAGAAAAACGCCATCATGTGTCCAGATCCACATAGTATTCGTATCGTCAGTGGGTCGACGCCCCCCCCTTAACTTAACCAAACATAATGATAACTGTGTATTACACTGTTACTTGATTTAAAAAGACGTTATCATGCACTGCTTGTTATGGTCTCCATTGTACATGTAGATGCCAGGAAACATCACTTATGCTATGGTCACATTACCCAAAAGTAGCCTGCTCGGCGGCCGAGCGGCGAGTTTTTAACCAATTATGCCCGCCGGCTGCCCGGCCACCGATCGGCGGCCGCCCAGGCACCGCTCGCTTTTAGGGCATCGCTCGGTCGCCGCTGAAGTTTAGCGCGGAGTTAAAGTTTGGGCGGCGCCTGCTCACTTTTCACTCGCCGCCCAAAATACGCTCGGTGCCTGGGCGGTCGCCGCCCGGGCACCGACCTAATCGCTGGGCGATGCCTAATTCCAGCAGCGACCGAGCAGGCTACTGATCGGTCGGTCGCTGCTCTGATTTGTGACCATAGCTTTACCGGGGTTCAAAATAGCACCAATAAAATATAGAATAACTTGGGCGCAGCCGTATTCTTGATAATGTAACATAACAGGCGAACTTGTACCAAGCTCTAATGGGAAAGACTTTTCAATTCAATTGCAAACCATTTATTTTTCAATAAGGACAAATCATAGCTTAAATAACAGGGGAATAATTCATTCGAAAAATAAATTATCGCACTTGACAAATCTATTTTATTTATGCGAAAATTTCACCGAAGAAGAGCATCAATGTATTTATGCAATTTGTACAAGTTTAGTTCAAAAGATAAACAGGTTAATGAAATGCTCCATCGCCACACACACACATGAAAGAAACATCCATAAATGTCAATACATTTAAACGAGTTCGTATTAGTACGTCACGTAATCATGAATATGGCGTTGCCCATGTCGTGTTGGTTAACTGTTCATTATGCTACGAATACCTTGCTTTATATCTCTCCCATACACTTCGGTGAGGGAACTTATAGATTAAAGGGTAAGAATGCAATGAATCTCTCTAAATATTTCTTGGGGTGAGGTCTCCTTTAAGTTCGCATCTCGTGAGCCGAAATCCCTGACCTTTACGCACTGCGTAGTGTAGAGTTCATTGACCGAAATATGCGCGTGTTTTTGTATGGTGTCTACAAATATGTTATTCCATCACGGGAACGCTTGAGAAAAATCATAGCGGGATAAATTTTCCCTTTTGAAGTTCCTCAAATATAGATTTAAAGCAAGAAAATTAAAGTATGAAGTCTTAAAGTTGCGACGAATTGGAAAGATGTCAATTTTACATCTCACATACAATGTTCCTTTCCGAGTTCTTGTTCTCCCGACTGTTTAGTAAAATCCCGGTAATAACAATGCTATAGTAAAGCAGTGGTCTAGTAACCAGGAGGTCTCGGGTTCAAATCCAACTCCACGCGTTAGTCTCCAACAGTAAGCATTAATCTTCTTTAATTGGCAAAGTCCCTCTGAGATCCCCTGTCGATCCCCTGGTTGTGTACGTGCAAGAACACACATGCTTTCTTAGCTGTCAGATTAAAAGTATACCGTTTCAGGAAGAGCCCAAAACTGAAACTTGAGCATTACATGCTAACAACACATATCTTTAATGAGCTCTAGCTTAAAATATTACAATGTGTTATTTTCAGGGTTACGTGGTGCCTGGTCACATGTCTTTTCTTTTCGAAAACCTAATCGTAACCTTATCTTTCTATAGCGAGGAACATAGTAAGAGGGCGCTCGACAACGATCTATGTTTGTGCCCTTGACTGTAGGACAGTTTAGCCGACCTGGATTAAGTTGGGCCGAATAATGACGAATATTGTTTTGCTGGCCGAGCTAGCACAAAATAAAAGAATATACGCCATGTCGTGACCTACTAAAGTAGATTGCCAAACTCTGTGTATAGATGGTTTTGATTCTTTTAACTAATATTTTAAACATTGAGAAGCCCCCCTTTGTGCACTTCCGAATAATCAGTTTCTTCGACCCCCCCCCCCTCTCCCTCCCCCGTCCCAATATATGTATTCTTCTAGATCCACTCGACCTCTATGAATAATGATGACATAACTTTCATGACCACATAACAGTTGTTATCTCTACGCGTTTGGTATTAATAAAAAAATTCTATCCATGCGCAGATAGTATCTACAGACTGGAAATGCCCCCCCCCCCCCCCTCTGGATAAACTGTATTTATTACGTCATCCCTCCAATATGGGCAAGAGATGGGGTGGGGGCAATCCAATCCTCATTTGTATGACAGTAGAAAAATAAACCAATATGAATGGCGAAAGTTTGAAATAAATCTAATCCATAATGAAAGAGTTATTACAGTTTGAAATATGATAAATGCGTTTTGAGCAAATGTCGGCGGAGCAATTGTCGGCGGAGCAATTGTCGGCGGAGCATTTGTCGGCGGAGCAAATGTCGGCGGAGCAAATGTCGGCGGAGCAAATGTCGGCGGAGCAATTGTCGGCGGAGCAAATGTCGCGGAGCAAATGTCGCGGAGCAATTGTCGCGTTTTGCGGAGTAAATGTCGGCGGAGCAATCGTCGGCGGAGCATGTGTCGGGTTACCAATCCAGAGCCTGGGTAGTAATGGGTGGGTCATCATCCAATGAGGATGAATGTTAGTGATGTGGCATGGTAATCCAGGGCCTGGGTAGTAATGGGTGGGTCATCATCCAATGAGGATGAATGTTAGTGATGCGGCATGGTAATCCAGGGCCTGGGTAATAATGGATGGGCCATCATCCAATGAGGATGAATGTTAGTGATGCGGCATGGTAATCCAGGGCCTGGGTAGTAATGGGTGGGTCATCATCCAATGAGGATAAATGTTAGTGATGCGGCATGGTAATCCAGGGCCTGGGTAGTAATGGGTGGGTCATCATCCAATGAGGATGAATGTTAGTGATGCGGCATGGTAATCCAGGGCCTGGGTAGTAATGGGTGGGTCATCATCCAATGAGGATGAATGTTAGTGATGCGGCATGGTAATCCAGGGCCTGGGTAGTAATGGGTGGGTCATCATCCAATGAGGATGAATGTTAGTGATGCGGCATGGTAATCCAGGGCCTGGGTAGTAATGGGTGGGTCATCATCCAATGAGGATGAATGTTAGTGATGCGGCATGGTAATCCAGGGCCTGGGTAGTAATGGGTGGGTCATCATCCAATGAGGATGAATGTTAGTGATGCGGCATGGTAATCCAGGGCCTGGGTAGTAATGGGTGGGTCATCATCCAATGAGGATGAATGTTAGTGATGCGGCATGGTAATCCAGGGCATGGGTAGTAATGGGTGGGTCATCGTCCAATGAGGATGAATGTTAGTGATGCGGCATGGTAATCCAGGGCCTGGGTAGTAATGGGTGGGTCATCATCCAATGAGGATGAATGTTAGTGATGCGGCATGGTAATCCAGGGCATGGGTAGTAATGGGTGGGTCATCATCCAATGAGGATGAGATTTGTGGTGACGTCGGCAACGAGATGGACAGTAACTGATTTTAGTCGGTGTCGAGTGCAAGTTGATAGGCTCTTGATGATGAAGTCTTCCCTTTCGTCTTTATTTCGGGGACATGCCCCTATCAGATTCGTTTACATGTAAGCAAATGATTTTAATAAGGATGGACAATGGAATGTAAGCAAGGACTGCCCTTGAGCCATCTTACAATGTCAAGATCAAGGTCAATGTCACTGTTATATATTGATATAAGCTGCAAAAAAATAAAAAGAGGGCCGCAAGAATAATATTGAACAAGACATAAGACATATGACACACCGTCGGCTGATTTGTTCACAAGTCTTAAATGGATGACACTAGACAAGCGGTTTGAGTTAAGTCGCGTTATGATGATAATAAATGCGTTCATAACTTAGCACCTTCTTACCTTCAGGTAGGCTTAATCAATCCTAATGATGTACATGAGCATATACAAGGCAAATAGACAGTGGATGTTTACGTGCGCCTAGATTTCACACTGATTGTTATAAGTGTAGCCCAATTGTTTCTTCCATATTTGAATGGAATAAGCTAGATAATTAATTGAGAACGGCTTCCTCTGTCAATTCATTTAAGAGATTGTTTAAACGTAGTTGTAATTTGTGATTGGCTCAGCCGTACATACACAACGTGCATGTTCTGTAATATTTACATGACTTATTCACATAATTGCGACTTAATTAATATTTTCCTATTGACATTATTGTTTACTAGGTTAATGATATATGTTTATTTTGCAAACGATTATTATTTTTGTAACTGTTCTGTATAAATGTTATAAACGATGTAAATATGTTCATTCAGGGCCCCATGAAAGACCACTACTTGTTGGTGAATGGCTACCTGTCAAAAGATTAGAAATAAATAAATAAATAAATATACGAGTGGTAACGTGTGACGTCATCAACAAATCTATTTTGAGAATTTCTAATTTGTATAGGAACTCAGTGTTTATTTTGCTCTGGCTCCTAATGATTAGGAGCCAGAGCGATTAACATTGAGTTCCTCTAAGAAATATGTTCATTCAGATGGTCATATTTCAGCCAATACTCAACATATTCAACCGGTTTTTCGACATTTGGACATTTTGTTTAATGCTCTTTCGGAAAATGAAGACAAAATGAGAAGATCTCAAAATAGGTTGTTTATGACGTCACAGCTTCGGTACTCTATAGCGTCATTCATTTGACTCTCAACCAATGGTTCAGGGTTCGAATCCTAACCCAACACTGATGTTTTTTTGGCATGAACATTAAAGGGAATGTAGCACGGTAAATACTGGTTAACGCCATCTACGTCTTCTTTTGGACAACTGTACGTAAACGAATAGACTTGATTAACGGTATTCAGCGACTTAATCTCTACATGGTCAGCGCGCGCTAGCGTTCGCAAAACAGACTGAAGTTACACGCACGTGAAATGCTGTGGTCGCGTCGTCCGTAGTCGTATTATACCCGATCCCAGATCATCTAATCCAATATCACTTCGGTTCCCATTACCAACTATACCTTGGAACTTAAACTGTAGATCAAATCGAGAATAGGAGGGAGGAAATGTGGTTGATATGAATACTGAGTGACAGAGTAGAAAGATTGTATCGTAGAGGGCAGTATGAAGAAGATCAGCCTAAATAGGCTAATGACACGTGATGATAAGCACTTTGCTGATCTAAATATCCAAATCTGTATCGAATGCTGTCATATTCTTTATTCTTTTTAATGAATCCACTTTCATCTGCGTCTTATCAATGTACAATTGAGCATTTTCAAAGGGCTAACAAATAAACTTTACACTTGAATCTTGAAATGATGTAATTTGTATGACTATCATCTTTGACAACGTACAGACAAAAAATACAAATAAACCACGCTGCATTACGTTTTAAAACAATTATTAACATGCTCTTTCATTAAAGAAGATTTTTCAGATGAGATGAGGGCTTATAAGAATAGTCAAAATCTAATGCCAGCAATTATGATTTTATTTATTTTGCAAAACTGACGAATCATTGCGGAAATATAGTATATAAAGAACTTTCAGTAATTGATTTATAAAAGGGCTATTGATGTTCACGTTACTTGTTGAATAATATTATTCAAGTAACTTTCTAAGAAAGGTCGGACACTTGTAACACGTTCATACCGTTGCAGCTCTGCTGTAATGTACGGTAAGCTTGCAACCAATCAGAAGAGCTCTGTTGACCACTCAGCCTCTAGATTACCTTCATACTACCACCTTCCATTTCATCTCTATACATTGTTATGGGGGAGGTAGGAAGAGAGGGGGGGGGGGGGGGGTTACAAAGAGAAGTGAAAGTTAATGTAATGAAACAAGCGTACATTTTTAGAATGATTTTTGAAAAACACGTTAATTATACTCGGGCAAATGTCATCTTCTTTTGTTTTTCTTTGTTTGTTAAGGACTGAAAATTGAGAGGGCCGCCTAGCCCCCGCCCGCCATGTGACCAACTATAGCTATATATTCTTTCATACCCACTTGATTAGGGATTGAAAATATCATTTCATTTTCCGAGTAAGACCTGCAGGACCCCCCCCCCCTCCCCTCATTCAACTGCACACTAAATAGGCTGACTACGCCATTGTATAAATAGAGAACCTCGACTGTATATCCTAACCTTATATACCCCATCTACGGCCCGGAGTTGGGGCGAATATAATAATGATCCATAACATTCAAATATTATGCTGAGTTTATGATGCATATAGTAATGTTGGAAGTTGTATAGGCCTATCCCATATCGATGAAGTATAGTCGACTTACAATTTGGTGATTTTTGGTTTGTTACAATGGCCGCGAACATGATCTGAGGGGAGGGGGGGGGGGAGGGGGGAGTGCAGTGGCGGATCCAGGGGGTGGGGGGGTGGTTAATCTTTTTCTTCATATTTTTGGTTTCGGAGACAAAAACAATAATAAAACAATTCACTCACTACCCCCCTCCCCCCACCCTGTG
>JAVYIG010002109.1:0-162646 GCA_035222895.1 Strongylocentrotus droebachiensis
TATAATTGTTATTGTAATTATTATCCTTATCATGATTCTTATCGTTAATATTATTATTATTGTCATTATTATCATCATTATTATTGTTATCATTATGATGAATATGAACATGATGATTATGATGACGATTAATATAAGTAGTATTATTGTAATTGTTATCATATCATTATTATCATCTGTATTATCAGCATAATCTACAATGACAGTAGTGTACATGTAGAAGTAGGCCGAGTAGTAAAAGAATCATTCTGATCCTTATTATCCTGATTACCTTTTGCAAAACGTCTAGATGATAAAATCACGACAATTGACAATTTGTCATGAATCATTGTCTTTATAAGCTTACCATTATATGCATCTGGCTCGAATTTTGCTTAGGTATTTCATTTGCATTATGTTTTATTCATTCAAGTTCTAATGTTTCTGACTGTTTTCAAGACAATATCGTTTTTGTCGATCATAGTTCTATGTAATTTTGAGAGAAAAGCAATCGAAGCAACTGTAATGTTATGAGCTGAAGTTATACAGCGCTCCTAATTTGAACATAACTTATGTGCTCATTATTAAGCAGCCTTGCATATTCATTATGAAGCAACCAAGCACTCTTCCACACACTACTCTTGGCACACAGAGTGTGTGATGTATAATGAGTTATTAGCCATGCACACATTTAACCCTCCTACACTGCCTAATTTGTACTGTATATGTGAGAGTGGTAAGTTGCACTTGACCACTAGCATGAACAGGGTGTTACATGTTTCTCGTGCAACAAGCAAGGACATTATATGCTCAATTGTGCCTATCAACCAAGCTCAAACCAACCACAGAAATATCATAAGTCTTATGCATCTTCCCGGAACAAGAGGGGGGGGGGGGGTAGAAGAACGCCAACAACCATCACGACGTTACGTGCGAGAGGAACACACCGAATCTGAAAGTGGACTGGGTACGTTACCACAACGATTTGACAGGTTTCATTTTGACACGATTGTCATTGACTCGGTGAAGAGGAATGAAGCTATTGCACAGTTGGACATCAAATTGGAAGACAAACCAGGTGTCCATGACCTGAAAGTAAAAGTGGATACAGGAGCAGAAGCGAATACACTGCCACTTCGAACTTTCAGAAACATGTAACCAGAGCAGCTTCATCGTCAAGGTTTTCCACGAAATCTACCAAATACAGGCACAATCCTTTCAGCTTACAATGAAACGCTGATTGGACAGTATGGAACAGTTGTTATTCCCTGCAAGTATGGAGACACAACATGGACTGATGCCTTATTTTACGTGGTTCGGTCCAACGGCCCATACTTGGTCTCCAGTCATCGGTAGAGTTTGGACTTGTTACTCTCCATTGCTCTTTGAACATTGAACCACAAGTCAGTGGTGTCCAGGCTCTAGTACAACTCTTTCAACAGCAATTCGATAGGATTGGAGAATTTCGTACCACACATCACTTGACAGTTGACCCCAACGTACCGAGTCATGTCGACGCTCCTAGAAATATGTCAATTGCCTTGAAAGACAAAGTCAAGGCAGAACTGGACAGTATGGAAAGCCAGGGTGCCATCAAGCAAATCATCGAACCAACCGAATGGGTGAACTTAATCACATATGTCACCAAGAAGGAAGCATTTGCATTTGCTTAGACCCTCGCAGATTGACCAAGGCTCATATCAGACCTCACTACAAACAGCAGACCTTGGAGGAGTTGAATCACAAGTTTCACAACATGCAGCACTTCTCCAAGTTAGATGCAAAGTGCGGCTACTGGTCAGTCAAGTTAGATGAGGCCAGCCAGAGACTTACCACATTCCAGACCCCTTTTGGAAGATATGTCTTCTGTCGCCTACCATTTGGACTCAGTGTACATGTAAGTCAGGACATTTTCCAGTTAGAAATGGACAGAGTTCTAGAAGGCTGTAAAGGGGCAGAATGCATAGCAGATGATATTGTAATATTTGGGCACACAGCAGAAGAGCAAGACCGCAACCTTCTCAACTTCATGCAAGTAGCAGCGAAGAAAGGCCTAACACTGAACTCAAACAAGTGCCATATCAGGCAAACGAGTATCAACTTCTTTGGTAATTGATACTCAAAAGATGGTATCCACCCCGATCACCAGAAGGTAGCTGACCTCGCAGGAATGCCGACTCCGAGCACCAAGGCTGAGTTGCAGCATTTCCTAGGTTTCATTACTTATATACCTGTCTCACTTCATCCCAGATTTCAGCACAAACACTGCAGTACTGAGAGATCTCCTTAATAAGAAAGAGGCTGATTTCATCTGGGAACCACATCATCAAGCAGCCATGGAGAAACTCATTTCAGAGAAGTCACTACTCCAGTTCTTCGACACAACACCCCCACTGCATTTGCAGTGCGATGCAAGTCTTCAAGGGTTAGGAGTTGCACTCCTACAGCATGACCAGGAAGGTAGACTCCGCCCAGTAGCTTACGCAAGCAAAGCCTATCTTCAACTGAAACACGCTATTCATGTATTGAACGAGAGCTGCTTGCTATTGTGTTCGGAGTAGAACATTTTCACACATATATGTCTATGGCAGGCTATTCCATGTGATCACAGACCATTCTGATGATTATGGACAAACCTCTCACAGCAGCCCCTCCAAGGCTACAAAGGATGTTGATTCGACTACAGGGATACAACTTCCAGATCACACACCGTCCAGGACTAGACAACCTGCTCGCAGACAGTCTATCACGATTACCGAGCATGCACTCACAACAATGAAACAGTTGAACTTGATCTGAGAGTAGATCTGGTGCAGTTCTCGTCAAAGAAAGTAGATGAACTGAAACACACTACAAGGCAAGACAAAGTCCTAAGTACACTGATGGAAGTTATTGTAACAGGCTGGTCTGATACCGTGAAGCAAGTGCAACCAGAGTTGAGAGAGTTATGGAGTTACCGAGATGAGTTAACAGTCAGTTATGGTATAATTCTCAAGGGAAACAGAGTGGTCATTCCCAAGCAGATGCAACCAGACATATTGGAAAAGCTCCATACCAGTCACCTAGGCCAACAAAAAACCAAGTTGCTGGCCAGAGGTCTGAAAGGTGTTTTGGAGTAACATGAACAAAGACATTGACAGAGTGGTGCAGTCATGTATGAGATGCCAGGAACATCAACCAGCACAAACGCCAGAACCACTCCAGCCACACGACATTCCCACGATGCCCTGGAGCAACAGACATGTTCGAACTCAAAGGCAAACAATGGTTAATTGTGGTGGACTACTAAAGCAGGTACCTAGTGGTTCGCCAGTTACCAGACCAAGCAACAAGAAATGCTGTAATCACTATGATGCAACAAGTGTTTGCAGAGAATGGCATACCAGCAAAGGTGGTGAGCGACAATGGACCCTAGTATGCCAGTTACCAGTTCAAGTCGTTTGCAGAATCATGGGCATTTGAACATGCCACATCATCCCCCAGACGACCACAAGGCAACGGCCTTGTAGAGAGACAAATCAGAACCATTACGGGTATCATGAAGAAGATTTCAGACATTCAGCTAGCACTACTTCTTTGGCGTACAACTCCCATATCAGAGAAACTACAAAGTCCAGCTGAAGTTCTCATGAATCGCCAGTTGAGAACTACACTCCCAGCCAAGATGCAGAGAACACAGCCAGATGCTGATGACATCTACAATCAGCTGCAGGAAAGACAGAATAGTCCAAAATTCTATTTTGACAAACATGCCAGAAGAGCTGACTTGCCAGAACTTTACCTTGGGCAAGATGTAAGATATCGCGACCCTGTGAC
Source organism: Strongylocentrotus droebachiensis (assembly GCA_035222895.1). Taxonomy (NCBI): domain Eukaryota; kingdom Metazoa; phylum Echinodermata; class Echinoidea; order Camarodonta; family Strongylocentrotidae; genus Strongylocentrotus; species Strongylocentrotus droebachiensis. Next base: position 3,796 of record JAVYIG010002109.1, read on the forward strand.
CAGACGGTGGTATCCTGCGACAGTCGATACCAAAGCTGAGGGACAGCGCTCATACATTCTTCAGAGCCCGGAGTGACATACCTACGACGTAACAGGCAGCGCATCAGACCTGATTTTACCGACCAGTCTGCAACTGAGATTCCCGGGGGTGCTGACACCAACGGCCCAGGTGATGACTGTGCCTCATCCACTGACCACGATGAACAGTTGAGCACTCCACCTCATGCGTTCACCGAGCCTCGAAGTAGCCCAGGACGGGAGGAGACTCCACCTCGAAGACAACGTTCATCGCGTAACACTCAGCGCCCTAAAAAGTATGATGATTTTGAGATGTAACTGATAAAGAAGCACAAATTCAGACTGAACTCAAACTTTTAAGACAATAATGACTCAGTTGACATTCAGATATTGACAGAGTTCAACATTGGATCACAACAATGTAGGGACACGGGTGGTAAAGACCTGTGATTGAAGGTGAAGTTCTGGAATCTCTCCCTTCTTAGTCGCGAAGAAAGTATATATCTATATATATGTTGTTTGTTGTGATCCAATGTTGAACTCTGTCAAAATATTGTTCTTTTGGTTTCACACAACTGAACATATTACAAATCTTAATTGTGACATATGTTGGCATTGACATGATTTGAAAGTGGTATTACAAACATACAAATCTAATACCAAAGTCACATGAATTAACTGCATGTGAACTGTATACTAAACAGAAGTAACTTTATTTGTTTTAATCTTCATAACATGAATGCTAAAGGAAAACAACGTGTTGCGTAAAGCAAGTGAGTTTTGTTTTCATTGATTTATACAGTTTGGTATACAATGTGACAAACCAGTCGATAGAAAATGATATAGTTTTAAAAAATAATGAGAAAAGCAGTAGTATTGATAACTGTATTTATGCTGATGATTAAGGTAACCCTTTCCAAGTAAAAAGCCCATTATTGTTTTACAACTCGTATACTGGATGTGTAAAACCAGTTGATAGGTATCATTCTCACTCTTTCGAGGATTCTAGGTTTTTTTAATGGGGAGTAGGGGAAAGATTGAACAGAATTTATTTTCAAGACATTTGTCAAGTGCTAATATTATGTACTTGTAAGTAAAACAAGAAGCAAAGATTTTGATTTTGATTTGATTTGATTTTGATTTTATTTTCTTCTGCATTCATGTAAGTTTACAGTTTTTCGATAACAAAAATATAAAGTATAATAAGTATTTTACTGACAATGAATAACAAATTAGCAAATACATAAATATATATAAACTGTTATTTTCAAAACGAAATGATAAACTGTCACAAATACTAAATTTCCTCAAACATTATAAAAACATTATAAAATTATTTGCGGAAGAAGGACTGTCATTGTAAGCAGATAGCTTGATAATACGACAGCCCCAGACAAAAACTCATAAAATATATCAACACATTTATTAAGCAGAAACGGATAGGTAATTGAAAATACAAATTTCGATGATGGTGATGCAGATGAGGATGATGATGATAATGAAGATGATGATGATGATGATGATGATGATGGTGATGATAATGATGATGATGATGATGATGATGACGATGGTGATAATGATTCGAATGAAAGAAGAGATGACACGATAAAGAATGAAGAGTTGACACAGAAATTCTACCTTGATTATTCTGATAATAACATCGTTTTAGCTTTGGCCTTTTTTTTAATGAGTAGAGGGAGCAACATGATTTAATAGATTCTAGAGTGTTCCATAGGTCAGGACCATAATTATGGATCTATGGGCAATAAGTAATTTCGGGTTTATTAGATGAAAATTTGAGGAATTACGGGTAGGGTAAGAGTGAATAGCTTTATTCATAGTGTAAAAGTTTTGAAATGAAAGAGGGAGCATATTATTTAAATACTTAAACATAATCAGTAAACTTTGTAGCGAATTTATGTCGAATACTGTTAGGGTTTTCAGTTTGTAAAATATTGGACTTGTGTGAGATAAATATGGTGAACCAGTACATATACGAAGGTGGACGGGATGTGAGGATGAAAAGTTTTTAATTGTTTGGAGTAAAAACTGGTATTGTTTATTTTTGAAGAAAGGGAAATGTGATGTTATGAGCTGAAGTTATACAGCACTCCTAGTTTATGCCATGCATATTCATTATGAAGCAACCATGCAGAAAGCACTCTTCAACACAATACTCTTGGCACACAGAGTGTGTGATGTATGTAATGAGTAATTAGCCATGCACACATTCAACCCTCATACACTGCCTTATGTACTGTACATGTGAGAGGGGTAAGTTGCACTTGACCACTCCCAGGTCGAAATTCCAATAGGATCCGATCCTATTGGACCATCAGAAACCATTAGAGCTATTGGTGTCTATTGGTTTCAATAGGGAAAGTGAAATGATGGACCCACAGAAACCAATAGAAAATATCTATTGGACCAACACAAACCCACAGAAAAAATGCTGATGGACCAACAGAAAGCTTCTATTGGACCAACATCCACCCACGTCTTCTATGGGTTTCTGTTGGTCCATTAGATATTTTCTTCTATGATGGGTTTCTGTTGGTCCATTAGATATTTTCTATGGGTTCCTGTTGGTCCATTAGAGATCTTTATATGGGTTTCTAATGGTCCCATATTCTGAATTCCCTATTGAAACCATTAGACCGATGGCTTATATCGGTAAATCAATAATGATAAATCAAAATTCGATTTTAGCAACTGTCCACCAAAAAGGTATATTCTAATCTCAATTGCATTAACTCCATCACAAAGATCACTCGAAGTGAGTTAAAGAATATCCTTTAGTTTAACTGAAGGCTTGTACTATTCTATATAATAAACATACATGAATTGTTTATTGGTTAGTAATCATTATAATCAATATATCTATTGCTAAAACGTGAATGTAATTGTAACATGATTAAACAAATAATCTATTGGTCATTAGTTGCCAAAAGAAAATATAAATCACAAAATTGATGTGCATTGTCATAAGTTGCTTAAAGGTAATACAAAGTTTTGGTAAATTTTGAAAACTGGGTGGATAGTGAATCTTTACAATTTTGATATATTTGGATTCCCCTGTGGATGTATAACAAGCACTAAAAAAATTATCCCCTAAAACACTTCTGTTTTCGAGAGAAAGTTAATATAAAAATTTACCGGTGCTCCCGGTAAATTTTGATAAATTTCAAATATCGCCTATGGCCGTACAATGGTAGCTGCGACCATGAAAATCTCAGAATATGTAGTTGTGATATATAATTTCCAAACGGGAATAACTAATGGGTATATTTTAGTCAAAAACCATTGTTTCATAGCTAAATTAATATCTTGACCTTGAGAGGGAGCTAAACAACATAAAGAGTTTATTTTTTATAATTTCATAACTTTAGACTCAATTTCAGCCGCGACAACGATCAATTAATATTGTAGGAACGCATATGCTTCCAATATGTTAATTTGAACCAAATTCATGACCCCATACCAAAACTTTGTAATACCTTTAACAAATTATGATAAATGTAATTTTCTGTGAACACGTATAAAGTAATCATGAATATGCATGAGATAGATTTAGCTGTTGGTTTCTATTGGTTTCTATTGGACCCATTGGTTTCTATGTTTCTTAATTATATTGGTCATATTGGTTTCTATTGGTCCCATTGGGTTCTATTGGTCTCATTGGTTTTCTATTGGTCCTATCGGTCCTATTGGTTTCTATTGGTCTTATTGGTTTCTATTCGTCCTATTGGTTTCTATTGGTCCTATTAGTCCTATTGGTCCTATATTGGTTTCTATTGGTCTTATTGGTTTATATTGGTTTCTATTGGTCCTGTTGGTTTCTATTTCTATTGGTTTCTATGGGTGCTATTGGTTTCTATTGGTTTCTGATGGTTTGAATGATCTCTATTGGATTCAATTATATGGGTCCAACAGAAACCAATAGACTCCAACAGAAACCATTAGAGACCAATAGAATTTTTCTAATGGTTTCTATTGGTCTCTATGGGATTTTCGACCTGGGCTAGCATGCACAGCATAAGCATGATGTTTTAGATACACCAATAAACTCCTGAACCTCAAGCAAAGATATGTGGAGCTTTCTTACTTTCTGGACCCACCTACATTTAGTTAAGTACTAGAAGTCAACGTAATTCAACCCACTATTTTTGACAGCAACGATTTCTGAATTGTAGCGACAATCGTTGCCTTTGCTACTCTTCAATAATGACATCAGTATTAATTAGTTTTTCAAGGACTCATGATAAATTCGGGGTGTTTCCATTTACTGTACCACTTCTTTCTGACCTTCCTGACACACTTTAATATGACACAATTTTTCCTATTCATTTTCTACACAGAGGCATTTTCATGAGACAAGTTCTGTGATTGGCTTTTTTGCTAGTAAATATTCATGATTATGCAAATTAGCATGATATGCAAAACAACTCGATTTCGGTAAAAATGTCAATTCAGCGCTATATCCGACGGCATGGCATGCGCATACCGGTACCATGTGCAGAAACACTGTACAACTGACCTACGGCTGAACTTCTAATTTCATAACATTTCAATATTGTGTAATGATATGGATATTCTCGTGTTTACGTTTTCCTCAAAAGTTCATTGACGTACATGTACAAGGCAAATTCCTTGTATGCTATTTTTAACACCTGTTCCGAGACGTTGCGCTCTTAATTTTGGCTCTACTTTTTCGGCTTGGCCGATTGGATTAGGTGTCGCTGGGCGTGTCGCCACAGTTGACTTAAATTTAATTAGGCAAATTTGGGAAATAGATTTGTATTACAATTGGAAGGGTTTTTCCTTGTTGCCGGGTCTGTTCACACTATCGAAATAGTATGAGAGGGGAAGTGAGGATTACAGGTGTGTAATAGCCAGAAGCATGTGGGCTCGCTAGTGTGGACGGACATAGCAACATTTATCCCTTTTATATTCATTGAATTAATTTCCAGGGTTGTTGGGTCTCCGGGTGATTTGCATCTCTTGTTTGAAAGATTAGAATGTAAGAGACACAGGTGGGTGCGTGAAAAAGTATGTGAGGAATAGAGATGCGGATCATCCGGAGCGCCTTATATCCGCTGGGGGTAAATTCGCCAAGAAATATAGGACCTTTTAATACGGAAACTAATTATGGGTGGATTGATATTACGTAAAGCGTCTGTGTGACACGCCTCAATTTTTGGGAGGACGAGGCGTGTCAGTTCGGGGGGATAAAAACCGAGTTGCGTCTCTGGAGCGGGACCTCTTTTCCGTTACGATACCGACATGAGTTGCTAATTTGCTTCAATAATTTGCCCAGCCCCAAAACATGAACTTCGTGATTTATTAATTTTACGTTTATTTTAATAAATCTTCAACTCCAATCAAGAATTTGTTTTAGTGACTTTGATTTATCTTCGTTTTCTACACTTCAAGAACTAAAGTTATACTTTAACATTTTCTGAGTCGGTACTAGGCGGGGCGGCTTTGGCCACCGGGCCGTCTCGCCGTGGATCGCTTCAATTGCCAAATCAACATGCATACCTCAGAAATTACAAAGCTGACTCATTATATAAAAATTTCGCTGAAAGTGTCATTTTCAGGAACTTTTTGAAAAGTTGATCGTATTTTTCGCAAGACCAAAACAAAAGATATGAACTGTGTGATCTTAATAATTTGCATAATCATGAATATTCACTAGAAAAAAGCCAATCACAGATCATGGCTCTTGAAAATGCCTCTGTGTAGAAAATGAATAAGAAAAAATTGTGTCAGATTAAAGTGTCAGGTAGGTCAGAAAGAAGTGGTACAGTAAATGGAAACACCCATAAATTCGTTTCACATGACGCAAACGGCCCGTCTACCCTTTACCCTACTAATATAAGTCCCTGCTTACTCGGGTTTCAGGACATCACTTTCACAGGGTGAATTTGAGGATTGAGTCCTTCCCTTTGCCTCTTGTCCAAGTAAATCCAATTATCTATAATCCTCTTAACTAGCGAGGGACAATTAGCTATTATGTAATCACCTTGACTGCAATGCCTTCTATCACAATAGGGTCGAGTGTGCCAGATTAACTGCATTTGTCTGTGTGTGTGTACTAGAACTTGTACTATAAAGTGTTGTACTTCCCCTACCTCCAGTGTTCGGAGGTCGGCGGCGGACCGCATAGAAGTGGGTATTGCGTGTGGGTGCTGAGAAACTGCTCAGTACTTCAGTAACTATTTTCATTTTCCTTTTTTTTTTTATATGAAAAAACATGAAAAACGAACTGTTATGATTATCTTTTCTAATAAAAAGAAAACAAAAAACATAAATGCCAGCTGCCATCTTGCAAAATAAGCCCGACTCGCTGGACGTCGGGTAAAAATAATGTAACCAGCGGCCATTTTTATGATCGCTTTTATTAATTAGAAACTGGCCTAATACAAATTCATCAAAGATTAAACGTTCTGATCTAAAAACAATAATTATCGGCAAGGTTTTGTTGCCCCGACGGAGATCTAAACACAATAATTATCGGCAAGGTTTTGTTGCCCCGACGGAGATCTCAAAACAATAATTATCGGCAAGGTTTTGTTGCCCCGACGGAGATCTAAAAACAATAATTATCGGCAAGGTTTTGTTGCCCCGACGGAGATCTAAAAACAATTATCGGCAAGGTTTTGTTGCCCCGACGGAGATCTAAACACAATAATTATCGGCAAGGTTTTGTTGCCCCGACGGAGTTCTAAAAACAATAATTATCGGCAAGGTTTTGTTGCCCCGACGGAGATCTAAACACAACATGTTACAGGCTTTTATGACAACAAATAAGCCGACGGAACGAAATAAATGAATGTTCTCTGTGCTTCCACATGATTAGAAGCAAGAAACCCCCTTCCCCCTTTTCATGTGAAAACTATTAACTCTCGACCCTTTTTTTCTCTGTCTCCAACCCCCACCCCCTATCTCTCTCTCTCTCTCACGGCAAACTCGGGTTTTAAAGGCCCACTGCACTACTTGTAGCTACTTGCGCCTCTATACAACAAACAATGCCTAATCGGTGACCATTGGTCCCCCATGATCCTCTTTTTCTTATGTTAACTGAGAGCTGAGTTGATGAGATAACCACCTGTCCAGTGACCTTGTAGGGCGGTCTAATCCCTCCTGCAAACTATGGCAGATAAGCTTTAAATCCGTTGACATCACTTTTGGAGTAGGTGCTGCCTGAGCGGAATCTCAACTCTCCACCCTTCTCTCTCTCTCTCTCTCTCTCTCTCTCTCACGGCAAAGTCGGGTTTACTAATCCATTGACATCGCTTTTGGAGTAGGTGCTGCCTGAGCGGAATCTAAACTATCCACCCTTCTCTCTCTCTCTCTCTCTCTCTCTCTCACGGCAAAGTCGGGTTTACTAATTCTTTGACATCACTTTTGGAGAAGGGGATGTACCTGTCGGGCTAGTCTGCAAGCACAAACCCTGGTCAGTCGTAAAAGTGAGTCTGCACTATAAGACTACCATAGGCCATGTACTGTAGCTGCTCCTGACACAACCAGTAGGTAGCTGGGCTAGACTTCTTTCAAGGCACAATGATTTTTTGATAAAGTGTCAAATTAGGGTCTGTGCCTGCAGGTTTTGTTGCACCTACGGAGATCTAAAAACAATAATTATCGGCAAGGTTTTGTTGCCCCTACGGAGATCTAAAAACAATAATTATCGGCAAGGTTTTGTTGCCCCGACGGAGATCTTAAAACAATAATTATCGGCAAGGTTTTGTTGCCTCTACGGAGATCTAAAAACAATCATTTTCGGCAAGACTTTGCTGCCCCTACGGAGATCTAAAAACAATAATTATCGGCAAGGTTTTGTTGCCCCGACGGAGATCTAAAAACAATAATTATCGGCAAGGTTTTGTTGCCTCTACGGAGATCTAAAAACAATCATTATCGGCAAGACTTTGCTGCCCCTACGGAGATCTAAAAACATTATGTCTTCATCGAAATAACTGAATGCTTGAGAATTTACACACTTGTAAAAATATGTGTATTTTCAAAACGGTTAAACGGAATGATTGAAGAAAATGAATGCCAATATCACCAGGTGCTTGAGAAATAAAAGAGAGATAAATCGCAGGGGGGGGGGAGTAGCGAAATCAATAATATATCGATCATTCCTTTTGTTCGTCGGCGTACTTCTTGTCATGAAAGCCTGTAACATCAACGATATGTAATTGTTTTTGCTTCTCCCTCTCCCGCGATCTATTTTAATTTTAATTTTTTTAAGCGCCAGTGATATTTGTATTCATTTTCTTCACTTATTTTTATCGGTCCGTCGGCTTACTTTTTGTTATAGAAGCCCGTAAGATCAGTGATATTTAATTGTTTTCGCTTATTTCTTTCCCACGATCCCTCTCTTTTTTTTCTTCTCAAGCGCAGGTGATATTGGCATTCATTTTCCTCATTTATTTCTGTCATTCCACCGGCTTACTTTGTGCCATAAAAACCTTTAACATCAACGATTTTAACAGATTTTTTTGTTGTTTTGTCCTGCTGGCGAAAAAGAGGGGTGTGGTTTATATACGAGGGCGGTTCATACAACGTTAATTAAAAGTTAGTAAGATACCAATTACCATTTTGTAGACAGGGAAAGGGAAAGGAAATGGGATTGGAAGAGAGAAAAAAAGAGACCACACAAAAACGATACATGGAGAGTATGAGCACAGACCAGAAGGGAGAGAGACCAAGAAAGAGAGGGAGAGAGAGAGAGAGAGAGAGGGCGAGAGAGAGATAGTAGAAGGAACATATTAGAGAAACAAGGAGGAAGAGATAATATAAGATATGAGAAGGTAGACAGAAGGCGAGAAATGTCATGAGAGGGCATTTGCTGGGTCCAAGTTCATTCAAAATCATTTTACCAGCTTTCATTCATGATAATTTTATCATTAGTTATTTCTTTATTCAGAATAAAGAAATAACTAATGATAAAATTATTCATCTGACAGTATCAACTGGTCTGTAGACATGAATGCCGTTTCGAGGGATTGCCATGTACGATGCACTACCACAGAACTATACACGTGCACTACACTGTGAAGATCACTCCCTGGCCCTTGGCTCATGAATATAACTGTCAGATCCTGAATAGGGGCTATGATAGGATTAAGGGGATTAGCAGGTAATCCCTTAAGAACAACCCTGTAAATGTGATGTCCCTTCTTTCTAAGGGGATGTAATTTGCGTCAGTAACAGTTGATTCCCCTCGGTTGATTCTTTTGTTCAGATTATTTGGCGGGGAGAGATGGAAGTGAATGGTCTCACGCTTAAAGGGATAGTTGAGTTCTGTTGCGGAGGGCGCTACACAAAATAATTTTGTTGTGAGATAATGAAAAACTGAGTGTCAAATTTGAAAGAACATAATATTTAAATGACAAAATCATCTTTGTTTGATCAAAATCGGTTCAGAGACGGCTGATATATAACGATTTCTTTTACTTGTGTACCACCACAAAATAGATATTTTGAAAAATTTGAAAAAAAACCGTTGAAAAAAACGAAAATAACGCCTTTTACGTCGTATTTCAGCCAATGCCGATGTTGGCTTTTTTGTTGGAATTTTCGTGTTGCTTATATTACCCACAATTATTAGCCGGCGCATGTATTGTTATATTTAATTAAATAATTAATTAACGGTCACCGTGTTTTTTTAAAGTGGAGCTGAATTGGTATGATCGTATTGGCTAAATTTCACACATTTTTTTGGCCTCCTATAACATCAATCTGTTTACGAGTCAAACTACCGGAAAATAGAGGTAGTACTCCGTAATTAGTCTTACATACCATACACTGTCAAGAAATCACATTCGGGTAGGTTATAAGCTTTCAATCTGCGTATAGCATAAATAATTTTCTATTACTTTTCTTCATCAATTCAGTAACATGAGCATTCCATTTGAGGGAGGTCGTTTTGATAACACCAAGGATTTTCACAGTATTTACACAAGGTAGTGGCGTATTACTAATACAGAGCAAAGGTGGTTGTATAGGGGCGGCTTGGAAAATGAGACGGACATCACAGAACATTTTGATGCAAAAAAAAGATAACATCCCAGATCAACTTTTTCCATTTGTTATCACTCAATGAGAAGATTACCTTAAACAAGGGATGCGAATAAAGTCAAGATTGTAATCATCATAACGAAGAGAATATCATAAAATTTGCTTGTAATAAGCATTGCTTTGAGTTTTGATTGATGTTAACACTTTTTTCCAACTGCCTAATAGTCAATGTAAATGAAAGAACAATTGGTTTGGAATAAGATAACACACACATAATGGCTTTTGACCCACATTCATTGCTTCAGCCCAAACTTGGTACAAGAGGATTTTGACAATACTTTTTGAAAATCCTGCTGTTCTGTCATCCTTTGCAGTACAATTTTGAAAATCATATCATTAGACAGGGCATTGTTTTTTCTTTACAATTATGATTACAGGTCAAACAGGTTATACATTCTTTATTAGAAGCTACTTAAGTTGGGTAAACTTTGTTCATACGCACTGTATTATGATTACTATCATTTCTTTTTCGATTTGTTTTGTTTTCGCACAGTAGCGGAAAAACTAAAATAATAATTAATTTTGTATGATTGTTTGTAAACATTTCTTTACACATTTTAAAGTTAACAGATGTCTTGTTTCATTTGAAGTAATTTTTATTTATTCTATTCAAATGAAATCTCTTCTTTGCGTTTTGAAGACAGACATTCATTCATTCTTTCATTTTTGCATTTTCTTTCTTATGTAAATGTACACGATTCTTTGTCATGATGTAATGTGTTCCCTAATATTTTGAAGCGCCTTGAGCATTATCCATAAAATGGATAATGGCGCTATATAAATCTCATGTATTATTATTATTATTTCAATTCTAAATTTTTTTCTTCACTTTCATGAAACAAGAATATAAAATATATGTATAACAGTAAATCATTAAGAACACAAACTCATTGTGAATCACAGCTATCTTTTCAGATCAGTGTTTTTTTCTTCTTGAAACCTTAATCAGGCTAGACAAAGGATATCTATTAATATTCCGGTCCCTCCATCTTGTTGTTAAGCTACACACACCATATAATTTATTTAGTTTCACAACAGAAACATGATTTTGTCGATATTTCTCAGATATACCTCTTTTTAACCCTACATAGTTTTCAGAAAAAACGATTCATCTTTGGAATCACTCTTTTGTGATTCGTTTTTATGCCTCCACCCCCTGAAGGTATTATGTTTTCCGGTTGTTCGTCCGTCCGTCCCACTTTCTCGTTATCGCGGCGATATCTCAAGAACAGCTTGAGATATGAACTTAATTCAAACTTGATGATAGTATCATTAGTATGTATTATCATATGAAGACAATCTGATTAGATTTTAGGGTAACTAGGTCAAAGTTACAGAGGCCAACTTATGATATTTCAGGAATAAGGCCTCGTTTTCGCGATATCTAAAGAACCATAGAGATATGAGTCTTAAACATGTTGATAGTATACCAGGTGCGGATCCAGGATTTCTTAGGGGTGGGGGCCCAAATTTGAAATCAATTTGAGATTTAGTGTGCTGAGATTCGAAAATCGTGCCGGCCAATATTTCGCTCTGTGGGGGGGGGGGGGGGGGGTGAGCACTATTTTTTTTTTTTTTGGCCCCAGAAGCTCAGGGGTTTTATACATTAAATTATCGTCAGATATGCATATTTTATACCTTATTTGTGACATTGGCAGGTCACGAATTGGCGTGGTGTCCAGGGGGCGGAGCCCCCGGAAGCTCAGGGGTTTTGGGCAATAAATTACTGTCAGATGAGCATGATTTTATAACTTATTTGTGACACTGGCAAGTCACGAATTGGCGAGGGGTCCAGGGGGCGGTGCCCCAAGAAGCTCAGGGGTTTAATACATTAAATTATCGTCAGATGAGCATATTTTAAACAGTACTTGTCCCAAAAAATAAATTGTCAACAAAATCCTGACCCTGGTAGTTCACCTTGAAAAGTAAACAATAGTCTCGACATGGATAAATCTCAGGTTGTTTTTAGCTCATGCAATCTAAGGTATTTTCAATGACTTCTGTTCCATCCATAATCAGCAGAGGCGGCGCCCTTTTTCATAGAAAAAGTGCCCCTGTTACTTTGAAAAGTGCGCCTTCCCCTTCTAATCATTTTCATCTGTGATGAGTACCCCACTTATTTTGACAATTGTCACTTTTACTTCCAATCAATGCCCCGTACTTTTGATAAGCGCCCCTTCCGTTCTCATAAAAGCCCCATTTTCACCCCAGATAAATACCCCTATCACAATCTTTTTCCTTTACAATAAGCGCCCTTTTTCTATCCTCATAAATGCCTCTTTTCCTTTCTGGTAAGTGCCTTTTTACATGTTCGAGAAATGTCCCTTCTCACTTCTGATAATTGTCCTTTTTACTTTGACACATGCCCCTTTTCCTTTATAATAAGTACCCTGTTTCCTTCAGATCAGTGCCCCTTTAACTTTTTTTTATATTAGTCCTTTTCCCTTTTCATAAATGCCTTCTTCACCAGCGATTTTTCTTTAATTCCCCCCCCCCCCCGAAGCTCACTCGCATTTATAGTTGATATGATTATGTTACTTATAAAAGGTCTTTTCAAAGGGCTATTCCTGCCACCTCGATCCATAAGTTCAACTATAGAGCCTCTCAATGCATGGTATAGGCCCTATTTGTTTATTGATATTGTGTCACCTGAAAATGTCGAGAGGTGTGCCGCTCACATTATTTCACATGCAGGCCATTAACTTCCCTTCTACCAAATTACCAATTTGTAGGTGTGAAAAGGTTTTTTGTATTCCAGCCATTATTTTTAAAGATATCTAAAAATGTGTTTAGTCAGAGGAGGATGGTTTTCATGAGTAATAGTAGAAAGCACTATTTTTTTATTTTTTTTTCCTCCCGAAAATGTGAAAATCGCGCCGGCCGAAAAGTCGCTCAGTGGGGGCGGGGGGGGGGGGGGGGGGGGGGGATGTGAGCACATTTTTTTTTTTTTTTTTTTTTTTTGGGGGGGGGCCTCGAGAATTCAAAAATTGCACCCCCCCCCCCTCAAAAGGTACAAATCACGTGTTTTAACAGGTTTTTTTTTCTCAAGGGGGGGGGGGGCGGGCCCCCCGGCCCCCCTCCTGGATCCGCCACTGTAGTATACCATAGGAAGACAATCTGATGAGATTTGGGGTAAATTGTTCAGAGGTAAAAAGTTACAGAGGTCAACTTCTGAAATTCGAACTATTAGCCTCGTTATCCTAAAATTACAAGAACCACTAAAGATATGGGGTTCAATGTTGGTGATAGTATTTATCATCATTGGAAGACAGTCTGATTAGATTTTTTGGTAATAGGTCAATGGTCAAAGGTTACAGAGGTCAATTTTTGAAATTACATGTTTTATCCTTGCTATCGCAATATCTAAACATGGTGACGGTATTACTATTATGAAAACGGTCCAATTACAATTTTTTTTTACTAAAGGCTTTTTGTTTTTTCGATTCAATTCCCATTTATTTCATTCTCGTTAAAAAATACATTGATACAAAAGATACAAAATAATTAATAAACAAATTTAGAAATTGAAATGGGGAACTACATAACTAAAGCCCTTAGGCCTTGTTGGTTCCCAAAGCATTCATAGCATAATGTAAAGCAAAGATAACAAACAAACAAAAAACTTGTTTTGAATATAAACAAAAGATTAATAACTATACATATTTGAGATAAAGAAACTGCTTCAACTTAAAAAAAAAAAAAAAATTAACTGACTTGCTTTCAGAGATAATTATCTTTGGGGATGGAGTTCCAAATCGCAGGGAAGTTATGTCGTACTAATTTTATTACCTTATTTGTTTTTACTGGCTATAAGTGAACAGAATCTTTAATTGGAGTATTATGATTATTTATCTGGTGATTAAGAGTAAACATCTGAAAAATATTTACAGGCAATTTATTTTTATATGCCACGAATAATTCCATCCGTTTCGTAAACTGAATTTAGGGCTGAGGCATATAGCAGATGCTGTTGCATTTGTCTCGTTTAATATATGTACCAAACTTAATGTAACAGCAGAGAACCATATTCGTATATATACAAGGCGGAGGACTAGGGTCTGCAGCATCCCCCCTCCCCTAGGTTTTTTATCTTGTAAATTTGATGAAGACATTTTTTCGTCGCTCGCAAACTTTAAAAACAAGATAGTTTCGGGCAGTGAGATGTCTAAAGTGGGAATGTTGCCTGGTTTGCGAAAGTGGTAAATAGATATTGTCAGACATTCGACTGAATTGTCAATTTTTTCTTTAAAATTCTGTACATGCAGTGTTCGCCATGATCACCAAATATTCGCCCACTTTCCGATAAAACTGTGAACATATAAGATTGTACAACAACCTTAGGCGAACATGAGTCTCCCCCAAAATGGTCTGCAAATATGCACCACTATCATTAGCTAATCCTCATTCAACTAGTCTGCAAACGGTCTTCGTATTTGACAACTATTATTCAACAATTCGCCCCCCCCCCGGCTCCCCCGCCTCCAGGACGTAACGAATAGTTCAAAAATAATTATAGAATAGTAAACGAACAAACCGAACGGTTGAGGAAAACTAGCATAATAATTACAGATTAGTTGATTGAAATTCACATTTATTTCCTTTCCACTGACAATATGGCAAACAATAAACAAATAGAAGAGTAAACAGGAATCAGTACATAAAATCAAAAGCATAAGGAGTCGAAAAACCCAGAAAGTAAATGCTTGTGTTTGGAACGCCCATTCCACGTAAGGGCAAGTTACTGTAGAAACTGAGAAGAGAGTTAGGCATTGGAGGTTCATGAATTACATGTTATTGCGTCCATCGCTTGGAACCTTATAGGTGTTTGCAATGACACCTAGTAGTGTACTGGAATGTTATTACTAGTAAGCAACATAAATCTCATTTACAAACCGCCTGACAAAACTGTCCCGAGAAGTTTTTTTTTTAAAGGAGTATATAATAGGCCCTACATGAAAACTTTCAATGTACAAAACATGCTTTCTTCTTCAAGAAGATAACTGACACTGAATAACGGTATTCTTCTGCAAGAAGGTGCTAACGTCAAACACAATGATCTTACTTTACTTGAAGGTCGAACTGTTTAAAAACAATCAATATTACAACATGTATTAGATAATTTATTAGAATGGACAGAAAGTAATCACATGAAACTAAACCCTAAAAAATGTACTGCAATGAGAATTACATTTATGAAAAATCCATCTATTCCAGATACTTTTAGTATTGGTGACTCACAATTGTTATATTTAAAATCTGTAAAAATTCTGGGAGTCTACATCCAGCAAAATTTGAAATGGGATACTCACATAAATGAAGTTTTAAAAAAGTGCAATAGAAAACTATACATGTTTAGAATGGTTAAGCAATATAAGTTACCAATTCGTGACTTAATACAAATATATGTTGGTTACATTCGTCCTGTTTTAGAGTATTGTGCACCTGTTTTTAATGGAGGTCTTACCTTAGAGCACATACAGAATTTAGAAAGAATTCAGAAAAGGGTATGTAAAATCATTTTAGGAAAAAGTTATAATAATTATGAAGACGCTTTGAAACGATGCCAGCTTGAACGATTACAAATAAGGCGTGAAAAATTATGTGTTGTTTTTGCTGAATCTCTAATTAATAACCCACAATGCAAAGGGCTGGATTCCTGAACGAAAAATTGTTGGCATGTCATTACGAAATAAACACAAGTATAGTCAATATAAATGCAGAACCTCTCGTTTTATCCCATATTTTATTGATCTTCTTAATAATCGCTGATTGTTTTAAGCTTTTCTTTTCAAACCCAACTTCTTTTTAATTTGTATATATGAACAGTTGTCTTTTTAACCAGACCAGTATTTTATCTGTCATGGTTTCATTGTATGATAATGTAGATATGTTTTGTGAATGGATATTCTTTCCTATTTATATGTATCCTTGATCATTGTAAACACATACATTTCAGCTTTTTAGATGCAGCATGTGCATCATTGTACTGTATGTTTTTCGAAATAAAACCTTGAATTGATTGACAACACGTAAATACCAAAAAGGTGATCAGCGGCCAGTTAAACACATTTTTCTTACGAGAAAATGTTTGAAAAAAGAGTGACTTCTGCAGGCTGGAAGAGAGAGTGTTCCACAAAATTGACTCAATAGGGTACGTTCCAATAAAGGGACATGATCTCACGAGAATTATATTCCTGCACTATTATCAAATAAACACTAACTTTACCTGTATTAAAGAGAACTCTTGCTGAGCTAGCGCCACGAGTGTCACTGGGCGGTATGTGCGCTCTATAAGTTTACACTATTATTATTATTATTGTTATTAATTACTCAGTTTGTTGTCAACTTTTCTCCAAGAAGTGGTATGCATAATTATGTTTGCTATACATTTTGACACATTTGGCAAAATACTTTTCAGATAGTATACAAATATACACTGCCTTGAGAGGTTCTGGTTAAAACTATATGCGCAAGAGGTGACTCCAATAGTACTATTTGCTGAGGGGCGCAACCCCGAAGCAAATGGTAATTTTGGAGTCACCGAGGCCCATAGTTTTAACCAGTACCTCGAATAGAGGCATGGTATATTTGTTTTATATCCTGCATCAACAATTTATTTCATTAAAAAAAATATTTAAAAAAAATATTTGTTTTCAACTCCCAAATAGTAAACCCAAATAGTACTCTC
The DNA here is from genome assembly GCA_035222895.1 of Strongylocentrotus droebachiensis. Classification (NCBI taxonomy): domain Eukaryota; kingdom Metazoa; phylum Echinodermata; class Echinoidea; order Camarodonta; family Strongylocentrotidae; genus Strongylocentrotus; species Strongylocentrotus droebachiensis. Next base: position 20,594 of record JAVYIG010002109.1, read on the forward strand.
ATATACTGTTTTCACACTGGTAAAAATTTGCTTAACCCCGTACTATAGGTGGGGTTAAAGGGAGACTTAGCCCTACCTATAGTCTGGGGTTAAGCTTATTCCACTTTCTTTTCACACTGGCAAAATGTTTCTTAACCCCGTACTATAGGTGGGGTTAAAGGGGGGGGGTTTTAGCCCTACCTATAGTCCGGGGTTAAGCTTATTCCACTTTCTTTTCACACTGGCAAAATGTTGCTTAACCCCGTACTATAGGTGGGGTTAAAGGGGGGTCTTAGCCCTACCTATAGTACGGGGTTAAGCCTATTCCACTTTCTGTTCAGACTCGTATTTACCAAAGTGGGCTAACCCCACCTATAGTACGGGGTTAACTAACCCTGCAAAATAGCAGGGCTAACCTCGCAATTGTGGTGCTAACTCCTGCTAACTCCGCAATTGCGGTGCCAAGCAAATGAATGAGAACAGAAACGAAAAATAGTCCGGGACTACGCAGTGAAGCGAATTAATGAATTCCATGGCCATGGCTAGTACGGGGCTAAGGAATTGCAGTGTGAAAAGCCAAAAAAAATAGTCCGGGGTTAAGGATAGTACGGGGCTAAGCAAAGTACGGGGTTAAGCAAAACCAGTGTGAAAAGAGTAATATAGTACTTTCTAAAAATAGTTCAAATATTTCTGGTCATGTGACGAGCTCTCAACCAATCAAAAGCCAACACATTTTTGATGCAGGATATAGTATATACAGTGCGTCCCAGAAAAAACGAAACCGAGAAGTATCGATGTTCTATCATAACTTAATCACAACTACAGAGGCGGCGGACCCGGGGGGGGGGGGGGGGGGCAGGGGGGGGGCACAGTGCCCCCCACTTTTTCAAGTACCCAAAAAGTGCCCCTTTTCCATGGGAAAAGTGCCCCTTTAACTTTGTAAGAAGCGCCCCTTTTTACATAAAAAGTGCCCCTATTACTTTGATATGTGCCCCTGTTAATTTTTAAAAGTGCCCTCTCTCCTTTCTTCTTCTGATATGTGCCCCTTTTATTTTGACACGTACCTCTTTTCCTAAACAAGTTCCCAGTTTCCTTTGCAATAAGTGTCTATTTTCCATTCTCATAAGTGCCCTTTTTAATCTCTAGTAAGTGCCTCTTTTCGGATACGAGAAGCGCCCCTTTTCACTTTTGGTAAGCGCCTCCTTCACCTCTGATAATTGCCCTATTCAAATCTTAGAGGTGCCCCTTTTACTTTGACAATTGCCCCTTTTCCAAGTGTAAGAAGTGCCCCTTTCCCTTTTAATAACTACCTCTTTTTAACTCGGATAAGCGCACCTTATATTTTCACATGTGCCCCCTTTCCTGTCAAATAAGTGCCCCTTTTCCTTATGATAAGTGCCCCCATTTAACAAAGAGCCCTTCGCCTTTTCATAAATGCCCCTTTTCACCTATGAAAATAGTCCTTTTTCATTCTCCTACTAGTGCTCCTTTTCATGTCTGGTAAACGACCCTAGTCAATTCTGAGAGACAATCGTTTTATTTTGACAAGTGCCCCCTTTTCCTCCTGATAAGTGCTCTTTTCATCTCTAATAACACCCCCTTTTATTTTGACACGTGTCCCTTTTCCTTCCTAATAAATGCTCGTTTTTCTTCATAATTTCCGCTTTTCATAAGCGCCCCCTTTCACCTCCAATAAATGCCCCTATCAAAATCTGATCGGTGCTCCTTTTCTTTCAACAAATACACGTTTCCCTTTATTATTAATGCCCCTTTTTCATTCTCATAAGTGCCTCTTTCATAATATGGTGTTTGCCCCTTTTCAGGTGCGATAAGTGCCCCTTAATTTTCACCTCTGATAATTAACCTTTTTTAACAACGATACGTGCCCCTTTTCCTTTCTTATGAGAAACCTATCCCTTTTTCATAAATGCCTCTATCAAAATCTGATGGTACCGTTGCCTCTTTTCCGTCGACAAATGCCCAATTTCCATTCTCATAAGTGCCTTTTCATCTCTGGTGAGTGCCCCATTTTCACCTCTGTTTTGTGATACCAGTCCTGTATCACCTCAGGGATCCAATAACCCTTTGTACTTTGACACGTGCTCCTTTTATTTTCTAATAAGTGTCTTATCCCTTCGCTAAGTGTCCCCTTTTCCTCTCATCATTAAACGTGCCCCTAATTTCAAGCGACTAAGAGCAATATCTCCCAAAGCTCGCTCGCTACGCTCGCTCACATTAATTTTATAGATGTTATAATTATGTTACTTATCAAAGGTCTTTTCAGTTTGCTGTTATGAAAATGTGCTCATTTATAACCCGATGAGGATAGGTTTTTCCCTCTTTATAAGATGTAGTTTTCGCACTGTGACCTCACAAATCTTATATTTTTCCTCGCTCGCAAATGATTTTTTCGACCATCACACCCAACTGCAAGGTATGATGCTTTAAAAAGCAATATTTTATACGATGTATAAAGAGAAACAACTATTGAAATCATCCCTGATAATGTAATCAAATTTTAGGGGTATATACCAATGTCTAAAAATTGTTTATTTTCGCTTTGAGATTTCCCTTTGTAGGTGCCCTTTTTTCCCAGAAAGTGCCCTTTTTTGTTGGTGCCCCCCCCCACTTTGGAAGTCGCTCCGCCGCCTCTGCACAACTATAATTAATGAATGATACATATTTGGAAAGCTTAGATTCTCCTCTTTCATGTGATGCTACTCAGATAATGCATATTTCACGCATGAGTGATTAAAAGCAATTTGAAGGAAGGAAACCAAAAAGACATTTGGCGGGCGGTATCTGAATTTCGAAGAAAAATTCACATTTCTAGAAAATTGAGTTTCTGCCCTTTCATATGACACCTCAATCAGGAAAAATGAGCGAGGAATGACAAAGTTCTGTTTGTTTAAAGTAGTGCTTGCATTTCCATAATTTTATTAAACGAATTCGGCTGCCTGCCGTATCAATAAACGAAATTAACAAAAGACTTAACTCCGTTTCGTTGTCAATCAGCCGCAGACGAGAATCTTCATGCATGGCTGATTGTCAACGAAACGGAGTTAAGTCTTTTGTCAAATCTGCTTTTTGCTACGGCAGGCACCCAGTGAAAATGAATTCGTTTGTTAAAATTATGAAAATGTAAGGGCTACTTTAAACAAACAGAACTTTGTTATTCCTGGCTCATTTTTCTTGATTGAGGTATCATATGAAAGAGCAGAAAATGAATTTTTTAGAAATGTGAATTTTTCTTTGAAATTCAGATACCGCCCGCCAAATTACTTTTTGGTTTCCTTCCTTCAAATTGCTTTTAATCATTCATGCGTGAAATATGCATCACGTGACCAGCATCAACTGAAAGAGGAGACTCTAAGCTTTCCAAATATGTATCATTCATTAATTATGGTTGTGATTAAGTCATGATAAAACATCGATACTTCTCGGTTTCGTTTTTTCTGGGACGCACTGTATAGCGAATCCCGCTATCGTCAAACTTCGCTGCTCAGTGACATCAAATCTGAAGTATCCTCATTTTTTTTCAAAATTGGTAAATTTCCTGAATATCGTCACAGGCGCGGATCTACGGGGGGGGGGGGTTTAGGGGGTTTAAACCCCCCCTTGGGCGGCCCCAAAAAAAAAAAAAAAAAAAAAAAAGGAAAAAAAAAGAAAAAAAAAAAGAAAAAAAGAAAGAAAAAAGAACGCACGCTGGAGAGAAACCCTTTCAAGTGCAAATATTGTGAGAAGATATTCAACTCATCTGGTAACTTAACCAAACACATGATAATTATATGTATTAAACTGTTACTTGATTTAAAAAGACGTTATCATGCACTGCTTTTTATGGTCTCCATTGTGTTAATAGATGCCAGGAAAACATCACTTACGGGGTTCAAATAAACACCCCAAAAAAAATCGGCTCGCCGCTTCGCGGCTCGTGGACGATGCTCCGCATCGTCATTATTTTGGTCAAACCCCCCTTAGCAAAAAGCTAGATCCGCCCCTGCGTCATATTCTGGTAGCAAAATGCCCGAATGTATTATTCTTACAGCCTGTCTAGTGTGTCTGGATGACTAAATAGCATTTTATCGATGCAATAGTAAACAAATCTTATATTTTTATTCGCTCCCTTCGTTCGCTCTAAATAAATAGAAACACGTATTCGAAATAGCATTCGTTACAATAGTAAACAAATCTTATATTTTACTCGCTCCCTTCGTTCGCTCTAAATAAATGGAAAACACGATTTGGGGTGAACCAAAAGTCTGCATATGCATGAAATTATCATTGTGTTGAGTTAAAAGGTGGCTGAAAAGGTTTCCAACATCCCCCCTCTGTTGTGATATCTTACTTTTACTTTTATCTTACCTGTGAAGGAATTGCAGCTTTTAAATGATGGAGACTAAGCTTCCACGCAGCTATCCATCATGACTTTATATGACAAATACAATGTAGGCCTATAATAACCTTTTACAGCAAGCGCAGTTCTGTAAACACCGTACGACCGAACTGTTCTCAAGTCAGACAACGAGGTGAGTGATATCCAGGTGGCAGTTCTTTGTAATATATATGTGTGTGCAGTGGCGGATCTAGGGGGGGGGGTTGGGGGGGTTGCAACCCCCCCAAAAAAAATCCGGGGACCATTTTTTTAAATCTTATCGCAAGAAAACGCCATTTTCACACACAGATTTTCAAAAATTTTCCCTACTGTGGGAGGGGGGACACCCCCCTCCCACACCCTCCCCCCTCGCTCGCTCCGCTCGCTTGAACTCGGTCGCTACGCTCCCTCGCATACCACCCCAACCCCCCTTTATAAAAAGCTGGATCCGCCCCTGGTGTGGATCCTTCTCCTAGCTCGAATTGTGTATTTAATAACTGTATTGACTAATACGTTATCACCTGAAGCGATAAGCCGTGAAATTAACCGTGACATGAAGAAGGCGGGGCGCCCATCGGACCTAAGGGCGCTGATGCAGATCGAGGAAGTACCGTTCCGTGATCTTATGACGGATCTATTTGCTCTGATTCAGGATATATTGGACAAGTTTGAAAGGAACATTGAGACACACTAATTATTGGACACTAACAATCGTGTGATGCAAGACAGTGCAAGCTAAACTGACCGAAATTGTGGCTTCGATTACATTTATTGCGAATGAGACCCCCCAAAATCAAGGCAGAGGTAATACTACAGATGCAACTTCAATTCAAGGAGGAGATTTAACAGGTGTCTAGGGAGTTGGAGAGGAGCAACATAATTATACGCGGCTCGGGAAAATTTGTTTTTTCTCAGGATCCCAGAGAGGGGCAGGGGGGGGGGGGGGACAGGCGGGAAGAACCGGAAGATACGAGGAAAGTGGAACACTTTTTTTTTAAAGAGAATTTGAAGTTTGAGGAGGAGGAGGTGCAGGGAATTTAATTTCAGCGGATTCATAGATGTGCAGCAGGCGCGGATCCAGGATTTCTTAGGGGGGGGGGCCATATTTGAAATTATGCGAGCCAAATATTGGTACGTAAGTGGCAAAAACGTTTTGAGGGGGAGGGGGGTAGACAAAAAAAAAATCCCCACCACCCCACTCTTACATGCAGGCCCCGCTGAACGTTTCTCGACGGGGGTTAAGGGGTGAAGCCCCCAGAAGCTCAGGGGTATAGGCAGGCGCGGATCCAGGATTTCTTAGGGGAGGGGGCCCGACTTTTTTTTTTTTGGTACTCGAAAATTTAAACATTTGCACCCCCCCCCCTTGAGCTCCAGGGGGGTGGCCCAACCCCCCCCCCAAAAAAAAGGTAAAAATCACGTGTTTTTACATTATTTTTTTCTCAAGGGGGGAGGCCGGGCCCCCCGCCCCCCCCCCCCCCCCCCCCCCCCCTCTGGATCCGCCACTGGGTATAGGCATTTAATTACTGTCAGATGAGCATATTTTGATACCTTATTTGTGACACTGGCAGGACACAAATTGGTGTGGGGTTTAGGGGGCGGAGCCCCCAGAAGCTCAGGGGTTTCATACATTAAATTACCGTCAGATGAGCATATTTTGATACCTTATTTGTGACACTGGCAGGTCACGAATTGACGTGGGGTCCAGGGGACGAAGCCCCCAGAAGCTCAGGGGTTTTGGGCAACAAATTACGGTCAGATGAGCATATTTTGATACTTTATTTGTGACATTGGCAGGACACAAATTGGTGTTGTGTCCAAGGGGCGGAGCCCCCAGAAGCTCGGGGGTTTCATCGGCAGATGAGCATATTTTATACCTTATGTGTGACACTGGCAGGTCACGAATTGGTGTTGGGTCCAGGGGGCGGAGCCCCAGGAAGCTCAGGGGTTTTGAGCAATAAATTACGGTCAGATGAGCATATTTTGATACCTTATTTGTGACACTGGCAGGACACAAATTGGTGTTGGGTCCAGGGGGCGGAGCCCTCAGAAGCTCAGGGGTTTTATACATCAAATTATCGTCAGATGAGGGGGGGACTTTATTTATGACACTGGCAGGACACAAATTGGTTTTGGGTCCAAGGGGCGGAGCCCCCAGAAGCTCGGGGGTTTCATCGGCAGATGAGCATATTTTATACCTTATTTGTGACACTGGCAGGTCACGAATTGGCGTTGGGTCCAGGGGCGGAGCCCCAGGAAGCTCAGGGGTTTTGAGCAATAAATTACGGTCAGATAAACATATTTCGATACCTTATTTGTGACACTGGCAGGACACTAATTGGTGTGAGGTCTAGGGAGCCGAGACCCCAGAAGCTCGGGGGGTTTTAAGCATTAAATTACCGTCATATAAGCATCTAGTCGTCCGCCTTAGGGCCATAGGTGGGGTTCAGGGGTCAGAGCCACCGGATGTCAAGGGGTTTTAGGCATTTAATCACGGTCAGATGAGCAATTTTTTTTTTTTCGTTCAGTGGCTTAGGAGGGGGGGGGGGACACTTTTTTGTTGTTGCTTTCTTTAGCAAAAAAACAAATTTTCCCCTTGTTTTTCCTTTCTTTTTTGTTTGCCGGGCCTCCGCCCCCCCCCCCCCTGGATCCGCCACTGCCTGTAATTATAAAGTGAAATAGTGCAAGTTATGTCATGTCCACCTCACCCCCACCCTGTCACGGTGGACATTCATCCAGCCTCGATCCCCAGGTAGCCACGGGAAGTATATATATATATATATATATATATATATATATATATACATGCAATAACACATTTATTTCCCTCTGGAGCCGCGGCGGACGTGTATTTCATGGAAGCAAAAGCGGGGAAGTTGGCAGTTGCCCCCGCCCCCAACAATTTCAACCAAGAAAAGGCGACTTTTCAATTAATCGGGGGAAGTAACTTATTTCAAGGGTTTCAATCATCAAGTGACTACAAATTTTAAAATACAACCCCCCCCCCCCCCCGCAAAAAAAATAATAATCTGCTCGGCCGCTATGTCATGACCTCGCAATATGATGATGATTATTATTAGCTAGGCCATGAATCAAATGCAGCTAAAGAAGGGGACATGTACATTCAAGTTTCAAGTTTCAAGTTTATTTCACAAAAAATAATTGACATAATTGACCAAATTAGAACACAATATGAAATGTACTACAAGTGTCACATTATTAATCAATTATTTGAAAAGACGTCGAAATTAATCGGTTTGAATAGGTTATACAGGGTGAAATGTGAGGAACCTATTAAATAGCTCAGCTCGTAGATGTATAAATTAAACTAACATTTTATTGAAGTGGTTGCAATGGTGAAGGACGTAATAATAATAATAGGTGGGCAAGAAGCAGTGGCGGATCCAGGGGGGGGGGCGGGGGTTCAGGCCCCCCCCCGGGAAAAAAAATGTATTTTTACATTTTTTAACGTAAATGTTATCTTTTTTTGGAGATGCCCCCCCCCCTGGCGCTCAAGGGGGGGGGGGTGCAATTTTTCAAATTTTCGAGGACAAAAAATTAGTGCTCACTATTTCCCCCCCCCCCCCCCCCCCCCCACTGAGCGAAATATCAACCGGCACGATTTTCATATGTCAGCACACTAAATTTCAAATTGATTTCAAATTTGGGCCCCCACCCCTAAGAAATCCTGGATCCGCGCCTGGCAAGAAGGCCTAAACATGAGTGAAACAAGCAAAAATAGCAAATACAGCAAACAAATTAATTTGTTACCACACTATGTCACGATTGTCACTTAAAAATATTGAAGGGTAATTCACGTACAACTTCCCCACTATAGCAGACAAAATCAATAAGACAATTTGACATATCTTCAAACTTTATAACGAGGATTACTTGAAATGAAATAGATAGCTCAAGCCTCAACATTAGTTTAGGATCCCCCCCCCCCCCTCCCCCCGACGCCAAGGTTCATTTCTCGACTAGCATGTACAGAATCCCCAATGCACATTGGGGATTTTTTTTTCTCATTCTGCTACGCTAGCTGAAGACACCATAAACTCACGTCACATGTACGCTTAACAATGTACGTACGTACTGTGTTAAAAAGACCCGCCAATTTAAAGAACTACATTTCATCCGTTTGAGAAGTGCCTATAAACTATGGCGGTAAGAATGATATGTAATTTGATTCTAAGAAATATAGTACGTTAGAAATGTTTACTTATAAATAAAATTTGGCTTTATATTCTTACATATTAGCGTTCAAATGACCCTCTGCAAAAATCATGTTTGGACGGACGCGATCGAATCGCGGTGCCATCGAGACAGCCCATGGCTATGCCAATTTTTCCCCCTTTCTTCCGGGCTGGAACGCTGCCTGGCCGTAGCTCGGCCTCAAGCCGCATGATCATGCGACTGACAGTGACCGTGGGCCACCGCTCCATGCCAGGCCGGCCAGGGCTAAACAAACCGAAGCTAAGTGGGCTTAATTGCAGAATACCCCACTCCAGCAAAGCATAGAGATTCAATGCTAATGCGTATCGACCTCTAGCACTGCATACATGCTGTGAGGCGGGTATTATTATACCCATACACAAATACACACAGCACACAATTTCGCATAGACTGTACACAATCATGTCGATGCAGCTGTAAGCAAAGTTTGACACTAGACTTACAATTTTAATTTTTAAATTATTCTTTTTAACATCAGTAAGTTTAAAAAAACGTTTTTTACTGCTATTTAGGTGTCATCAATTGTCACTAAAGTACAGATTTTGAGTGAAATAAGTTGAGTTTTGTACAGTGGTGTTTGAAATGTTGAGAATCAAAAGCAAAGCTTTTACTACACAGCTAGGATAGTGATGCTCCTATGTGTGGAATACCCTACCAATATCAGAATATGGCAATCCTATAGGCTATACTTTAGTGTGTTTTATTATTTTGGGTTTCTAACTTCATTTAACAACTCTAGATCTACGTGCATATCATAGGATAGGGTTAGGGTTAGGGTTAGACCGAAAGCTTCAGTCTCTCTAATCGTCGGTTGTTCCACTGAGACTACGTCTGGCTCCACTAGACCTCCGATTATATAGAGACTGAAGTCTGGGGACCTCTTTCTGTGAGGCACTGTACGGAACAAATGGTTCGGTTCGACCGGACCGCGATGAATGAGATATGCAACGAGATTTTCACTCTTTACATCCTCATAACTGCTGCAATTACAACACAAATTAAAAATAACATATATATAGCTTATTTGACTTACGATAGCTTGCTCATTTAGATCCTAAATTAATGATTAATCCGAGAAAGTCTCGTCGTCAACATTATCCGTCTTGGTTTTAGTTGATGAATATTCATTTTTTCTTTTCGAACGTCCAATAGCTACCGTAGCTACGCTACGAGTCGGCCCAGCTTGACCAACGAACTCCCACGAAACGAGTACTCTGATTGGCCATTTGGCTATGTTTTGGTAGGTGGACCCGGAAATATATCGGCCGCCGGGTAATATTTCGAATGCATGAACGTACTGCTTCGCGGATCTGAGATACAAATTGGATAATTCATATAAGTAAGTCCGTAAATTACGTATTTAATATTAAGTTATCAAATTTTGATAACTGTAATTAGGACAAATGACATACCGACCTAATTTACATCTGATTTAGAAATCAGAAAATTAGATCTAAATAAAGAAAATCGGGGAGAAAATGTCGTGGACGAAAATATGTACATAGCCATCCCCACGGTACGAGATCTCTGGGTTGCCATCTGTATTGGGGAATGACAACAAATGTCAGTTTTATTAAAGAAATGACCCAAATCAGATGGTTATTGCTGTCTAGGTTAGGGTTAGAGTTAGGGTAAGGGTTAGGGTTAAACTGAAGTTAGAAACCCAAACTAATAAAACGCACTAAAGTATAGGATAACCCAGAATATCATCACGGATATCTCCAATTCCGTTTAACCGCCAGTCAAAACCGGACGCTTTTTGGTTAAACAATTTTTTATTTTTTTGGCTTCTAGTTCTAGTTTTACTCTAGACTCTAGACAGAAATAACCGTCTGATTTGGGTCTTGAATCTTGAATCTTGAATTTGTTGCACCCAAAAAGCTACGTTGACAGCTGTCCAGGGTGGAGTAATAGTGGTAGTGTGTGAGTGCGTGATGCGTGCAAGTAAAAGAAGCCAGACATTGTGCAGAAGAAGACATGTAAACTGGAGAGTACGAAGAAGTAGGGTGCATCTGGTGAGAACATTAATGTCGGCTTCATGGCTTCCCTCCCTACAGGGCCCTGGTGGGCATGCCCATCATGGCTATGATGGACGGGACTGCGGAGGTCTGAAAACCAGCAATCGAGCTAGATGTTACAGCTACTGCTGGGAGTCTGTTCCATATGGGAATAACTCGGGGGAAAAAACTGTACTTATAGCAGTCCACTCTGCAGGGAAGCTGGTGAAAAATAAATGGGTGTGTGGTGTGTCCACGTAGCTCTCTCTGGTGCAAGACTGGGTGAATACCAGGTGTAAGTGGGATGTTCACCATGTTCTTGTGGATTTTGAAGAACATTCCACACTGGGCAAAGATTCTTCGTTGTTCAAGAGTATTCCAGGCCAGTAGAGAAATCATGTCTGAGACGCTCGATGTCCTTCTAAAGTCTTGGGTGACAAAACGTGCAGCTTGCCTCTGGATTCCTTCCAGCAAGTTGGTATTACGCCGTTTATGTGGATTCCATGCACATGAGGAGTATTCAAGTTGAGGCCGAACTAGGGTCTTGTAGGCGGTTTCCCTCACTTTCTTGCTGCAGGAGCCGAGATTTCTCCTCAAGATGCCCATGGTTCTGGATGCCTTAGAGCGGAGTGCTTCGACGTGGGTGTTCCAGCGTAGATCATCTCGAACTGTTACACCAAGGTACTTGTATGTCTTCTTCTGTGGGAGTACTTGCTCATTCACTGAGTAGTTGAACAGGTATGGCCGGCGCTTCAAGGTGATGGAGAGGTGAGCACATTTAGAGATGTTAAAGGCCATGCTCCAAGTTTCAGCCCACTGAAACACCTTCTGGAGGTCTTCTTGGAGTCTTTCCTGGTCATCAGGGCCACAGATTGTACGGTAGATGACACTGTCGTCAGCAAACAGTCTCATGGAGGAATTGACATTAGTTGTGATGTCATTGACATATAGCAGAAACAGCATAGGGCCGAGGACGGATCCCTGCGGAACCCCTGATAGTACGCTAGAGGGCGGAGAGGCAGAGCCATTGACAGACACTTGTTGAGACCTGCCAGTTAAGAATGCACTGATCCAGTGATGGGTGTTTCCCTGGATTCCGTAGTACGTCAGCTTATGTAGGAGTTTGCGATGTGAAACACGGTCAAACGCCTTGCTAAAGTCCAAAAAGAGCACATCAGTTTGGCGTTTCTCGTTTATTGCTTGAGACCAGTCATCTACAGCCTCGACAAGTTGTGTCTCGCAAGATAATTTCTCCCGAAATCCATGTTGTTTGTCAATAAGGACGTCGTTGTCTGCTAGGTGTTTCGATACATGACTCAGAACAACATGTTCCATCACCTTACAACAGATGCATGTGAGGCTAATCGGCCTGTAGTTGGCAGGATCACTTTTAACACCACTCTTGTATATGCCAGCAACACGAGCTCTTTTCCAGTCTCTGGGAAGTATGCCAGTATGGTACGATTGTTGGAAAAGATGCGTCAGGATTGGTGAAAGATCTTCAGCATATTCCTTCAAAACTCGTGATGTTATTTCATCTGGACCGCTTGCTTTGTTTGCCTTAAGTTGTTTAAGCTGCTTCACTATTCCATTTAGGCCTATTTCTAAGTCAGCAATGGGAGTGTAGGGGCATGGTCCCATGCAGGGGAGTGGGTTTGCATCATCCTGGGTGAAAACAGATGAGAATTGTCTGTTGAGAGCATCAGCTTTCTGATCACTTGTGAAGTACAGTGTCTCGTCCTTCTTCAGAGTGGGTATTCTTTAATAGAACTGACATTTGTTGACATTCCCAATACAGACGGTGGTACAGAGATCTCGTACCGTGGGGGTAGCTAGAGCCAGCATAACTCTGGGAAGCTCCAACACCGGCGCCGCAGGCGTCGGAGCTTCGGTTGGTTTCGTTGGTTTCTCGTGGGGGCTAGTAAAACGGCCGATTTGGTGATATTATCGTTAAATCTGCAAAGGGAGTACTTACAATTTTTACATCATAGGGTGCACGACTCCTCAGGGCTCAACTCCAATCACTTGAATGTATAATTTGAAGAAGTCTTCGATGGGAAAAAAAGTTAATTCGGGGTACTACACCAACGATTCTTCCATGTCGCAGCGTCAATTCAAAATAGCGATGAGAAGGTACGCATGCGCGGCAGTGGCGGAGAAAATATGAATATTCATGCTATCGAGCGCTGATCGCTCGAAATCGCTGAATATATGCACGAGGTTGAGAAGGGCTCTGTTTGTTCGAGTCGTGCATATATCCAGCGATTTCGAGCGATCGGCGCTCGATAGCATGAATATTCATATTTTCTTCGCCACTGCCGCGCATGCGTACCTTCTCATCGCTATTTTGAATCGACGCTGCGACATGGAAGAATGGTTGGTGTAGTACCCCGAATTAACCTTTTTTTCCCATCGAAGACTTCTTCAAATTATACATTCAAGTGATTGGAGTTGAGCCCTGAGGAGTCGTGCACCCTATGATGTAAAAATTGTAAGTACTCCCTTTGCAGATTTAACGATAATATCACCAAATCGGCTGTTTTACTAGCCCCCACGAGAAACCAACGAAACCAACTGAAGCTCCGACGCCTGCGGCGCCGGTGTTGGAGCTTCCCAGAGTTAGAGCCAGCAATGTACATCTTTTCGTTCAAAACATTTTCTCCCCGATTTTCTTTATTTAGATCTAATTTTCTGATTTCTAAATCAGATGTAAATTAGGTCGGTATGTCATTTGTTCTAATTACAGTTATCAAAATTTGATAACTTAATATTAAATGTATAATTTACGGACTTACTTATATGAATTATCCAATTTGTATCTCAGAACTGTGAAACCGTACGTTCATGCACTCGAACATAGGGCTATATGACCCGGCGGCCAAAATATTTCCGGGTCAACCTACCAAAACATAGCCAAATGGCCAATCAGAGCACTCGTTTCGTGGGAGTTCGTTGGTCAATCCGGGCTGACTCGTACGTAGCTACGGTAGCTATTGGACGTTCGAAAAGAAAAAATGAATATTCATCAACTAAAACCAAGACGGATAATGTTGACGACGAGATTTTCTCGGATTAATCATTAATTTAGGATCTAAATGAGCAAGCTATCGTAAGTCAAATAAGCTATATATATGTTATTTTTAATTTTTATTATAATTGCAGCAGTTATGAGGATGTAAAGAGTGAAAATCTCGTTGCATATCTCATTCATGGCGCTCCGGTCTAACCGAACCATTTGTTCCGTACAGTCCCGTACAGTCCCGATAGGCCATACTTCAGTCTCTATAATCGGAGGTCTAGTGGAGCCAGACGTAGTCTCAGTGGAACAACCGACGATTAGAGAGACTGAAGTTTTCGGTCTAGTTTTACTCCTACTCCTAGACTACATGTTGTAGAGAGAAAACCACAGAGTCATTTGATCTGAAATTGTACACATACTTTTAAAAACGCAAGCCATGTCCGTGTTGAAAAAACCATGCAGGGAAGGACTTTCATTTAACTGCGAGGTGCAGTTGAAGGCGCCGATTGGTGCTTGTGAACTTGTCACAAATAATAGTAACAATGTCGTTTTTAGAAGAATGTGTATAAGAATTTAAGATCATTAATGTAAATGGACCTGTACTGTAGAACCATGTGGTACGCCGTGTGTAATAGAAGAAAAATTGGAGGAATTATTATTATAAACTACATAGACCTAGATCTATTGGGATCTATTAGAATGATTACTTTCTAACCAAGATGACAGACAAATTTGAGTGTTGTTATAGTTTCTGAGTTGAGCCGTTTCATTGATTATAAACATTTCAAACACCACTGTACAAAACTCAACTGATTTCACTCAAAATCGGTACCTGTACTTTAGTGACAATTGATGACACCTAAATAGCAGTAAAATACAATTTTTCAACTTAGATTCTACTGATGTTAAAAAGAATAATTTAAAAATTCAAATTGTAAGTCTAGTGTCAAATTTGCCGATCAGCCACATCGGTTCTATTGTGTGCAGTCTATGCAATAGTGTGTGGTGTGTGTATTTGTGTATTAATTATACCTGCCCCTCAGCAAGTATGCAGTGCTAGAGGTCAATACGCATTAGTAGGGAGGCCAATGCCCAAATCTAACTTTTTAATTACGAATTTGTTTAAAATAAAACAAAGATTAAAAGAAAGCATTTACTTTCACTAAGAAAACTCACCCATCTGCCGACTCCAGAAGTTCCATAAAATAGGAGATATCCAGCTTTTAAGCACTCCCTTCCTTCTACGCTTGGCCGTACGCAAGAGCCTTGAAACGATAAATTTCATGGTCCCAAAAATTACGTCGAGAATTAGACAGGCCCGAGGGAATAGGCGTGTCATTGACCGAACAACAAGTTCAAAACTTCGCGCGAAAATACATTCATCTTTCGGCTAGCCTTGAATCGGTCGCACACACCATGGAGTTAACTCCATGCACACACCGAACCACTTCAACCAGGCAAGCCGCAATACAGGCTGAAGTTGAAATCGAAGAATTCGAACCATCAATGCAATGTACGTACGACTACTACATCTACGAGTAAAAAAAGAAGGAAAGAACTAGATCTAATTCATTTATATTTACCTTAGAATGGTATTCCAATAACTTGATTTCCTCATGAGTATTCCTTATGATTTCAGTCGGAGATCTACTGTACAATCAACAAGAATTAGAACGACCTCCATAATTATCCATGCAGCTGTGCAGCTCACACTCGGAGCGCTACACATGATATCACTACAATACATGTATATCGCACGCACGTACCATGTGTAGTACAGCTGGGTCTCTCTTTCTCTTTCTCTCTCTCTCTCTCTCTCTCTCTCTCTAAGCTGTACGCGACAACTAACCATGTATCATAATCACATCATCCAATCATATCTTTCCGTCCTAACTTCTCAATTGGAGTATAGACTGCTCACGTAGACATTTTTTTACTGAAATATCTTTTTTAAACATTTTTCATATATGACTTACTGTACGAGCTCGACACTCGAGTCTCGTGCTGTGAGAATAAGGTACTGTGTGTGAGACTAGCAAAATTTGTTCGGTGGGCGTTCCGACCGGCGCTCATACATTATTCATATCATGATGTCGTAAGATCTCTATTTGGGGCTCGAACAATCATGTCTTTGTTCACAGTTTTCCTCCCCAATTTGAGATGGCTCTAGCTATGGGGCTCAAACCAACGCAAGATTGACAAAAACATCGTACTCTATCTACCTTCGTATGTGCAGTTTGTAAAAATCTGCAATTAAAAAGATATAATCCTTTTTCGTTATATTTTCTAGTTGTTAAAAGTGACATTTGTGCACATCTGATATGTTAATCTCTATCAAAAGTTCTTTGATGTTAAATTGATTCCATATTTTTAGGCTCTACCTTCAGTCATTGAGAAGGATTTTAGTGAGCTAACCTCATCGCCCTCTAGGACCCTTCTAGTTTCTCATATGTGCGCGCTAAGTTCGTCTGCTAACAGAATTATTGGATCTAAATAGGTCAAAATCTGCAAGATCGTCAACAAATGGTGAAAGACCTTTACAGATCCGTGATTATAGGTATGTTGTGGAGTGTACAATTGTGTATTTGTTATATGTTTTATTCCATAGATATTTGTTTTCTTTTTTTTTCTCTTTTTTTTTCTTCTGGTAATTTTCTGACTTGGACGACGAGCGCACAAATCGTAGGCGTAGAAGCCTTACGCCCGGGCATTGGCCTCCCTAGCATTAGCATTGACTCTCTATGCTTTGCTGGAGTGGGTAGGGGTCTATCGTCTTTACTACATCATACATGTAGCTCCTATATGACTGAGGCTTTAATAATTTCACTCAAACTAGTTGAAAAAGCAAAAATCTAAATTGGTGCAATAGTGGTAGCACAAATGATACAAACATCCAATTTGCATGAAAAAATGTGTTACTAATATGTACAAAATTTTACAAATGTATAAAATTGATGAAATGGAAAATATCTAGAGAAATACTTCTTCTTCTTCTTCAAGATAATCTAGATACTGAAGTTTCTTGCAGATGCTGTATATACTCAGCCTGATTTGGGTGTGCAGGTGGACCACGACATTGGGGTTTCTAATACGAATAGTGCAGTGGGTTCTTAACGTGCAAGGGTGGTGACTCTCCTGTATATGGGGCCTCTATTTAACGCCCTGTCTGAGGGACGGCGTGTTTTCCACTTAACATACATGAAGCCTGCGTCTATGTAGCAAGGGGAGGGGCATGTTAACACACAACACAGGATTCAGCCATCCGCCTATTGTCGTCATTCTCATGACTTTTCTAAATTTCTATGGTAGACCGATTGATGTATAAATGATATTTGTCTTATTTACTCTTTAATGCATTAAAACATTACAAGAACAGTTTGTATGTTTTTACAAGGTTTTATATTAATGCTAATAAGAACCGACCAGTGCAATGAGAGCTTGAACTTGAAGATCAAGAAATAAGTTTTAAAATAAAATTTCAGTTTTAATTTTTTCGCTGCCCATAGACTAACTTAAAGTTGCCTTGAGATGGCATTCTAAATAGATATGACAGGTCTGAAACAGGTTGTGAAACAGTTAGCGGACGAGTTGATCGACAGTGTCGTTGTTCTTGTACTGTAGTTATCACGGTGACCCCCTCAGCAACATTTCTCTTTGAGTTTGACTGTCTAGACTCTTCTAACTACAGAGATGCCAACCCTTCCGATTTCATTGGGAGGCTCCCGAAAATTAACCCCAACTCCTGACCTTATGATCACCATCCTTATCCTCCCAATTCTTTTTTTTTTTAAATTATGATTTTTGTTTGCACTGATCAGTATATATATCTGCGAATTGAATGAGAAATATCGTCTGCTGACTTTAGCATGTAGTGATTCCACTATGTTCGCTGCTACTGAATTCTATGTTACAGGCAAAGACAAATTAGGAGCAGCGAAAGATTGGTTCAGCATATGGTTCAACGTTCAAAAGGCGAAAATCAGCAAAAGAAGACCAAGAAATGGTCTCAGAAGTATAAGACCGAATACAGTATCCAGTAACCGTGTATTCAAAGTCTACAAAGGAATTCATCAATGATCATGTATTTTCTACAATTTTCTAGTTATTTTAAAAAAAAGTTGGAATTATTTAACTAAATACACATAATGTAAAATGCTCGAAAATAAGGCTCAGATTGCACCAGAGAGCATCTAGGAACCCCTGCGGCATGGGTCAGATGCTCGAGTTGTGCGCTATGCGCACATTATTTGGTGTCGGTTACAAATCCTCCCTATTTCTGATTTCCAAAAGTTGTCATCTCTGCTAACTACCGGTATACTCTATACTGAGACTATAGTATCCTATATTACTAGTACTAATCTGTACTACTATACTGTAATACTAATACCCGGTAGTAGTAATAGTCAAGGGATTTGCAATTTTTTTGCAATTTTATTTAACATTGACATTGTTATGTTTGAACAGGTAACAAGTAAAAATATTGAAATAACA
The DNA here is from genome assembly GCA_035222895.1 of Strongylocentrotus droebachiensis. Classification (NCBI taxonomy): domain Eukaryota; kingdom Metazoa; phylum Echinodermata; class Echinoidea; order Camarodonta; family Strongylocentrotidae; genus Strongylocentrotus; species Strongylocentrotus droebachiensis. The sequence continues at coordinate 38,688 of JAVYIG010002109.1, forward strand.
CGGTATTATAGAGAGCTCACTTACAGTATTAAATTTTCTTTTTTTAATTTCATGAGGAATAAGTGATGAAAGTTGCTGATTAATAACAAAGTGATATTCCAAAGATTTAGATTCTAAATCCCATGCTATGCTTTTTTTTACATATTTAATTCTTTTTTTCTTTCTTGACAGGGTCTGCCGCAAAATGTTCAGTCGACGGAGGCAGCTCTGCAGGAGGCTGGTAGCCATGTGGACATGTTCCTCAATAAGGATAAAGGTTTTCCAGCTCTGGAAGACCTTATATCTGCTGCCAGGACAGGTAATCATTACTCACTGGTGGTGTAGCTAAAGGGGAAGGAGCTAGGAGGGTCCTAATCAAATGGCAAAAAATATTAAAAGAATAGTAATAATTGATAGATATAGACAAAAATGGAGAGGGGGGGGGGGCAAAGGTCAAAACAAATTCTGGATTGTTTACCCTGCAGTCGATTGATTGTTTGAATCAGTGAAATAAAAACAAACGCTCAAAAACTTACTGGGAATTATCTTTGATAAAAACCACAACTCCCATTTGAACATAGTTACCTGTGTTTAATAAGCACATGGTGTCAGGCCTACTTACCCGGATTTCCTTATCTTTCTATGCTCATTACTCGGCCACTAAACATTTTCTAACAAAAGAGTTTGGCACATGTCATTTAATTGTAATCTTGAACATTTAGTCTAAGTTTTGTTGGATTCTGTGAGAATCTATTTTCTATATTTACCAGCAATCAAGTATCTTTAAATTTGAAAAAAGGTCTGCTTGTTACCACTTCTAGATATATTATTCCTTATACTTGAACTTTTGCTTTAGGACCCGCTACAATGAGTGGTACAACAGAGAATGATTTTCCATCCCTAGCAGCGCCCTCTATAGGTCTTGCTGACCTGCCGCTCCTTGGGCCAACCAAGAAGACCCCTCTGCCTCCGGAGCTGGTGGAACAATTCGGTCGTATCCTTTGAAGAACACTCGGAGCTATGCTTAGTTTTTGAGAAACCATGAATTTGATTACGAAGAATTTTTGTTTGTCATTTGAAGATTTGTTAAAAGCATAATTACCTTTGAATTTAATAAAGACCTGGGGGGTGTTTCACAAAGCCTTTTTTCAATGACAAATGACAAAAATCAGTGACAAATCTGTTGATAACCAATCAGAAGCAAGGATTTCAGTAGCTTATAACAAAAGCTATCATTTGTCACTGATGACAAGTTTTGTGAAACGCCCCCTTGTTCACCTTTGGCACTATCTCAAAATTTATCTGTAGCAGCAAGATGAGTTTTTGAAAGTATGTGTAACATTTCAGATCAAAAGACTCTGTGGTTTTCTCTCCAGGAGTGAAAATTGAAAATTGAAGCCCTTATTTTTTACCCAAGAAATGAAGCAAATAAAGACACTCCCAGTTGCAAAATTCAAATTCTAAAAGAAAAATGACCGTAAACTTTGCTAATAATTAATAAGATGCCTTTTGTCCATTTACAAGTTTTTAAATGTAGATTCCATTTCTTTTGCAATTTAATTTGATATTGCTATTACCTTGACAGGAGCTTCATTTCCAAGCACCATTTCCATCTTATAGGGGTCCTGGCCTTTTATTATGTATTTTTTTATGATGCCAAATAAATTGGATTGAATTGAATGCCTGCAATGCCCTTTAACCACCGATATCAGATATGCAGTGTTACTGTATGATGGGTGCATTCCCTGGGATAAGCAGAGCATGGCTGAGTGTTGACACAGATATCTTTGTGTGGAATTACCAAGATGGGTGAGTACTAGGGCTGCGACGAGTAGTCGAATACTCGAGTACTCGCACTGTTGACAACTACTCGAGTACTATTTCTCGTACTCGAATATTCGGACGCAAAAAAAAAAAAAAAAAAAAAAAAAATCCCGGTCACCTGGCACTGTCCAGGCCGACGCTTACCCGTGCCAGGGAGAGTGCCGGCCGCCAGCATGGTACCGTCGGTAAAAATGTTTCCCAGCTCAATCACTGTCAAACTCACCACTCAGAAACTGGGACCAAATGTCTGGACCAAATGTCTGAAAATGGATTATTCTGCCATCTTTGGTTTTTAAAACAGCATTGTTTACTGTTATTATTACTATTAAATCGGCGCCTTCAACTGCAACTCAAAGTAAAATTGCGTGAGTTTTCGGAGACGGACCTGGGATACTACTCCCGTAGTATGGTGGTGGCAAAAACAAAACAAAACACACACAATTTTTTTTTTTTTTTAAACATGGCGTCCGAATATTCGAGTATTCGCCTGTAAGCCTGGGAGTGTACTCGGGTACCTCATTACACGGTTATGCACAGCCTTAGTGAGTACATGTAGAATGTTATTTGCACATCTGTTAAAGCCTATTTTAGCCAAAGTGGTATCTTGTCAATAGACAAGCATTGTATAATTTCTTTCTATGATAGTAAATTCCATTTTTCCTCCTCTATTTTGTTGTAAGCTTAATATGTATAGAATGTTCCTTCTAAAGGCTGCTGTGAATTTTTAATATGGCTAAAGCCTAGTTTGCATTATAATCTGTATGTGGATTTTGACCAACTGTACGTAGGTCCTCTTCTAGAGCTGTTTTTGTTTGTTTTTGTGTGTGTGTGTGTAAAACCTGTGGGACTAAATGTATTTTAGAATTCAGAACTGATAAGTTTCATTATTTTGAAGTATTGTACATAAATACAAAAATTAAAAAAATCATTATTAAATAATAATAGTAGTTTGTTCTTATATAGAGCATTTCAGGACCACAGGCCCTCTCAATGCGCTTTACAGATTTATTATCACCCCGGGCTGACCCCCTTTTCTATTTTTTTCTAATAGAGTTTTGACCATTTCTACCCAAGCAAACGTACAACAAAATGTTAAAAAAAGGAATAAAAAAGAATGAAATAAACAATATAAACAAAACAAGGAAAGAACAGAAGGTGAATAACAATTTTGAAAGTCAAGTTGAATGTATTTGATTTGATTTGATTTGATTTGATTTATTGGTTTCTGCATCTTTTTTCTTTTTTCATCATGTATAACAACCATTTTGCTCTTTCACGTACAAGATGGAGGTTTTTGTCAAAAATATGCAATTCTGTGTAATGTTATGGTATCATGATGTTGTTACTAGATTTTGTACATGTTTATATTAACAATACAATTTGAAGAAAATTTCTTAATCTTCGTTAATACCTGCCACCCTCTGAAAGTTCTCTGAATGCTTTAAATGTTCTCAGGGACTCTGGGAGACCACTATTCATACCTGCCAACCCTCCCGAATAATCCGGAATATCCCGTTTTTCTGGATTTTTAGGACCCCAAAATGCGGGAGATCCCGGATTTTCAATTTTTTTTTTTTTTTTTTTATTTTTTATTTTTTTTTAATGTTGCTTAAGCCAAATTTAGCTTGTTCACGTATTGCGTGCGTTGAAGGGCCGCATGATTGAGCAGCGAATTTGTATTCGCTTTTTTTGCACAGATTTACCGCGTATTGCCGGTGCCAGGTAAAAATGTCAGAGGTAAAAATGTCAGAGGAAAAAATGCCAGAGGTAAAAATGTCAGAGGTAAAAATGTCAGAGGTAAAAATGCCAGAGGTAAAAATGTCAGAGGTAAAAATGTCAGAGGTAAAAATGTCAGAGGTAAAAATGCCAGAGGTAAAAATGTCAGAGGTAAAAATGTCAGAGGTAAAAATGTCAGAGGAAAAAATGTCAGAGGAAAAATATCCCTTGTCTTACTTTTATTTACTACCAGTACATTGTTCTGCGATTTTATCAGATGACTCCTCTTTATTCAGTATTTCTTAAATTTGACATTTTTCTACATAGGATGCTAAATGAAATGCTTATAAACAGTATAAAATAAAACCAATGAAATAAACAAAATGATGAATCATTAATGCGTTGGGCAAATTTGCTAAATGATTTGTGATGTTTAAAATCAAATGTACAATAATTTCAGATACAAAAATCATTCTATTTCATCCTCACTTGACACCCCCCCCCCCCCCCCCCTCTCTTCTCTCTCTCTCCCTCTCTCTCTCTCTTCCACGTGTTGAAATCGTATTCATTCTTTATATATTTAACTTTCTATTCCCCTTCCTTCTTCACTTTTACACCTTTCTCACTCCCTGCTTTATTAATATTTAATCGGCTAGATATGGCTTTAATTCTGCCTGGGAGTAACCAAGAACAAAGTCCTCGTGGTCACAAAGCGCACTTTGAAGAATAAAAAATGTTTGTTTCATGTTTCTACTTGATTTGTTCATTATATTTCCAATAGCGTTTTTAGGATCACGTCATCAGTGAGGAAATGACATAGTCCCTTGCCAAATGTAAAAATATGAGAAAACCTTAATTTTCCTTTTATTGTTTATCTTTATAACGTTCGTGTGGTTCTTTTTTAAAAAATCTTCCTTGTATAGAAAAATAAACTTGTGGTATTTACTTGGTATAGAAGAATTAATTAATCAGAATGTTTTTTCATCATTATTATTTTCATCCTTAATACTATTCTCTTTCATAACATTCAAAGGTAATTCATATGTTATGGTCCTATCTCCAGGATCTCTGCGTCATACAAAAAGTCTTATCTAATTTTATTGAGCAAAATCCGTGTCCTTATTTTCAATAGTTTCCATGAATCCTTTAAGCATTCTTTTAACGTATTGTTGAGTATTGTATCAGGATTCAACTTTTGTGCAGTGACACTATGCTCCGCTCCTCTCCATGTAAAACAAGGAAGTATAACCAGTATGGCTGTGCGCCACGGTTCACGAATCCCAGCCAGCGAGATAGAAGCGACAATACACAGCGCCCTCCTGTTCAATCATGGACCTACCGTTCATAATGACTGATCTTTGTGCATGTCTTTTATGTCGTCAATTGAATCGAGAAGAGCGCTTCACAATCACCCATTGTCCCCATTTTGAGCCAACGCCCAAGAGCTATTGGATTTTTTGTCGCAGTCTTACGTAATATCTCCTTGGCTTTTGGGTTGTTCATATGAAACAAAAATATCCGACTTTCCCACCTCACTCGTCTGGAAAGAAAGAGAATGTTATATGTACTTATAACCACTGGCGTACTGATGGGGAGGGGGGGGGGGGGGTAGTTGACCCCCAAATTAGATTCAAACGTGGTTTATTTTCTAATTCGATACCAGTGATTTACAAATGTTTCTGAAATGACATGATTTTCCGGTTCTTTTTCTCACTTTTGCCCATTATACCAGAGGCATAACTCCCGGTGTGTGGGGAGGGGGGGGGGGAGAGCACTCTGCCCCCACTTTTTCAGGTACCCTCAAAATTCACTTCTAATGAGTACGTCTTTTCACGTGCGAGAAATTCCCCTTTTCACCTTTGATAATTTTGCCCTTTTTATGCCTCCGCCACCGAAGGTGGTGCCGGAGGCATCATGTTTTCGGGTTGTCCGTCCGTCCCGTTTGACCGTTATCACAATATCTCAAGAACCATTTAAGATTTAAACTTAAGACTCGGGAATAGTATTTATCACCATAGGAAGACGATCTGATTAGATTTTGGAGTACGTAGGTCAAAGGTCACAGGTCACAGAGGTCAACTTATGAAATTCCTTGTATTGAGTTTGTTAGCGCGATATCTCAAGAACCATTTGAGATTTAAACTTCAAACTTAAGGATAGTATGTATCACCATAGGAAGACGATCTGATTAGATTTTGGAGCACGTATGTCAAAGGTCAAGGGTCACAGAGGTCAACTTATGAAATTCCATACATTGAGATTGTTATCATATCTCAAGAACCACTGGAGATTTAAACTTCAAACTTAGTGATAGTGTGTATCACTATAGGAAAACAATCTGATTACATTTTGGAGCATGTAGGTCAAAGGTCAAGGGTCATAGAGGTCAACTTATGAAATTCCATACATTGAGATTGTTATCATGATATCTCAAGAACCACTGGAGATGTAAAAACTTCAAACTTAAGGATAGTATGTATCACCATAGAAAGACGATCTGATTAGATTTTGGAGCACGTAGGTCAAAGGTCAGGGGTCACAGAGGTCAACTTATGAAATTCCATACATTGAGATTGTTATCATAATATCTCAAGAACCACTGGAGATTTAAACTTCAAACTTAATGATAGTGTGTATCACCATAGGAAGACAATCTGATTAGATTTTGGAGCACGTAGGTCAAAGGTCAAAGGCCACAGCGCACATTATGAATGCAGAAACAGCTTGTGATCGCGTTATCTCAAGAACCGATTGATGGATTCATGCCAAAATTAGGTCATGTTTGTTACTTGCAGAGCCAATGAACTGAGTAGATTCTTGGTTCATAAGGTCAAAGGTCAAAGGTCATGGGCCCATTATGTATGCAAAAATAGCTTGTGAACGCATTCTCATTAGAACTGACAGATGGATTACTATTTAACTCAGAACATCTTGCAGAGCCAATGAACTGAGTAGATTTTATGGTCATGAGGTCAAAGATCAAAGGGTCATATATGTATATGAGAAATTGCTTGTAATCACAATATTCTGAGAACCTGTCAATGGATTACCATTGAACGTGAATTCAATTTTTTTTTTCTGTTTTGGTTTGTAAAATTGCTCTATAACGGAGGCATCATTTTCGACTGCGCGCAGTCGAATTCCATCTAGTTTACTTTGACTCGTGCCCCTTTTTCTATTCTAAGAAGTATACCTTTTCCTTCATACCGGGTAATAAGAACTCCCTTCCCTTTCTCTTAAATGCCAATTTGCACCTGTATGAGAACAGTAAAAATATTAGTTCAGTTAGCCAATGAATAGTGAGGGGGAAAAGAATTTTGGCACAAGTACATGCATGTAATATATAGTCACTCACAACACAAAAAACAATATAATAGTAGACCAGCCGAGACTGTTAAAAATCTTGTAAAACTATACTAAGGAATGATATGTTTTACGAATGTTTCTTTTCTTCAAATGAAAGACCTTTCAATCGATACAAAAATCTTATTATGAGTTTGAAGTATCGAAAACCTATTGGCCCGAATTCACAAAGCAAGGTTTGAGCTCAGACCAAGGTTTGAGCTCAAACCTCCTTTTGTTTCGCCAAACCTCCTTTTGTTATTTACAAACCAGCTTTGTGAATTCGGGCCATTAAGTTTGATAGTACGCATATATGGGGGTTATAATAACTACATACATTTCAACAACACACTATAAATCCGCCCAATGAAACACTTTTTTTCTTAATTAACAAATACAATAGATGTTATCATGCCTCATACAGATAAAACGATCAAATAATCATTATGTGATGGAAAAGTGATTTTATGTTATCCTAATGAATTGATGTCTCATTACAGTCATGATGCGCATTTTGAATGGGAAACACGTTGTAAATGTTCCACAAATGGCAATTATTACTCATATTCAATTAATACTCATATTCAATTAATCTCTCTCTCTCTCTCTCCCTCTGCCTCTCCCTCTGTCTCTCCCTCTGTGTCTCTCTTTCGTTTTATTTTTCTGTTTTAGCCCTCCCCCAACGCCACCCACTTTTCCCTGCTGCCTCTTTCCTCTTCTAATCAACTTAGTGCATAACTTGATATTCATATTTTCCAATATAATTCCCATTATGCTGACAGTATTTGTACACATCTTGTTAACACCTGTTAGTCTAACGTTTTGAAAACTGTTCATTACAAAATTCTAATTGATTGATTAATCATTCTCGTGGAAATTTCACAAAGAACTAGCTAATAAGAAGTCAACTAGAGCAATATTCCCTGTTATGATTTTAGTTTGTTATGTATTATAATGTTATGGGATTAATGTTACATTTATTTAAAGATGAAGTTGAGTTCTGGTCATGTGATTGCATTGTGAAAGAAACAGTGTGGAATCGACCAGAAAAGGTTGATCATCTAGCATATAAGAATATGTGTGTATTGCAAGGTTCTGGAATCATCAAAATGATAAGAAATTTGGCCAAGTCTTGGTAAAGTTACAAACACTGTACACAGAAAGATGTATATGGGACTACACGAACACGTGGCGTAAAAATCCTACCCTGGATTTTTACGATGTTACATGACATATTTAGAATATGAAGGCATTTGAAGAGCCATGCTTTTCAGGGAACATGTCTTATCTTATGTTCTTCCACACTTGCATAATAAGAATGATAACGCTCACAAATTATTTTTCACTTCTTCCCAGAACTCAACCTTCTCTTTAATGGTGCACACTGCGTGATGGATATAGTCATAAGTGATTCCACATGAAAAATTTAACTTCGTACATAGTAGATCATGAATGGAAATCAGACATAATGGTTCATGAGATCTGGATTCACGGATTATTGCCCACAAGACGAATCATAAAAGAAGAGTTTGTTTACCAACTGGGTGTGGAAAGGCCAAACATTTCTTTCCTTTAACTCAGATTTCTAAATTAAATAGAAAGTCTCTGATAAATAATGTGTGCAAGTCTATTTATACATTTTGGTTGTCAAATGAAATATGAAGTGTTTTTCTTTGGTACATAAATTCACATTGATTTGGGCTTTGCAAGGTATATACACACAGGGACGAGATGTGAAGAGAGTCCTTTTATTTTGTCCCTTTTATTTCCAAAGACAAGTCTTTTATTAACATAACTCACAGTTGATGCATGGCATTTGATGATGAAACAAAATCATTAAGTTATTATTAGATTTGTGATTTGATCAAATAAAAAAGGCATTTTTTCTAGTTTTCTCAGCTACCACATGGTGTTATCGGAATCCTCAATTTGTGAACATTATTGCTTCCCTAAACCTTCACAAAATCTGTCATGAACTTAAAATAATTGAGAAAATGTTCATATGAACTGTACATTTTGTTTAAGTCTAATTTTTCCGATCTGCTCTCTATACAGTGCCTAAATAATAAAAAAAGTATACCCAAAGTTGGTAGATCATGATTTAAGAAATCTATTTCATGGGAAAGGGTTACCTATTTTTGGTCTAGTGATACCCTCTCCATAATTATTCTGACACGAATGACTGAGCACCAAGGTTTCTAAAAAGTTCAATTTGATTCAATTCAAATCATTTATTAAAACAATGTGTACAAAAACAGTCAATGGGCAATAAAAACATGATAAAACTATGACATTTCAATCAATCGATTAAGAACATAACAAACATAACCAGTATAGCATTCAATAAAAAACGAGGTGAAGAAAGGGGGAAATTATACCGCTTAATACATAATTCAGTAATGACAGACTACATAAAAAACATAGTGGATAATTGGAAAATGGTTTGTGGCTTATTTATTATTATTATTTGTTAGAGTGTGTCACATGTGACGTCAAAATCTCCTTGGACCAAGTTTGAGCTGATGCTTCGAATTATAGTCGGGCATATCCATGTGCTACCTTGGTCTTAGGGGGTTTAATGTTCTTTTTACATTTTAAAAAGAAAGAAAGAAATTGAGGGGAAATGTACAAACGAAAGGTATCATGATCAAATCTCAGGAATTTTAAAGAGTTTTAAAGAATTTTAAATCAGATGCTTTTCATGAAAGTGGGACGTTTTGTTTTCGTTCTTACACTTTATGGAAGGGCATTAAATGATTGACTGGCAGTGTATACTGTGTTTTGTTATTTTCAAAAAAGCTTGAATGGAATTATGGCAAGAGAATATTAAATTTTAGAATACAGGGTGGCCCAAAAGAAAAAGGTGTACATGTATACCGTTACCATATACCGTGTACATGTACATGGCAGATAAATTCATGTAAGGAAAAATGCCTTTATGGTGAAGTTGACGGTGGTTAAGTTGGAGTTGCAAAACATGTCAACTAATCGCAACCAGCTGAACCACAATGCGTATAAAAAGATTATACCCAACTTCGGTATCTTATAATTAGAAAATGTTTAACTTAGGGCGAACGTAACTTTTCGAACTCGTATTCTTAACACAGAAATCTTCGCTTGCCGAGCATACACCGTAAATAGTCAGAGTAAAAAAATTGTCTTTCTAGCACATGCAACTAAACATTATCAGTAGGAAGTAGTATAAGCATTACAAAACATTTCTTCAAAAATGACAAAATTGATGAGGATGGGGTGTCAATCTGTCAGACGGCCCCCGAAAATTAGGGTATTGTTCCCCCCAAGCCCCATGGACCAAATTTTGTAAAAAATGAAGGGCTTGGCTGTACATTACAACAAAACAATATAAAACTGACAGAATCATCCCCCTTTGAGGCGTAACACTCTCCTGAAAAGAAACTATTTAACAAGATTTTCTGCCCCCAAAAGGTCTAGATTTACAGAAAAGTTGGGTTTTTTTTTTCAAAATTTGGTTTACTTTCTGACCTTAATAATTAAAAAGCGTTTAGCTCAATTCAATTCGATTTAAATTTACATGATACAAGCTTGAGTATTATAATTTTCTGAAATGCAATTTGGTATCGAATGATAATTTTTTGAAAACCGGTAAGTCCTTAAATTTTGACATTTGTATTGCTTTCTCAAAAGTAGCTAAAAAGTAATTACATGATTATATAAACACTCCCATTGACCATCTTTACCTGTTTTGCACGAAATAATATACAGAGGATTATGCAATTTATTTGTGTAATTAACGAATGGTGAATGCCAGCATGGCAGTCACGTAGGCCAGATACCTAACAAGCTCCTCTATAATATTTTACTAATATATTAATATTGAAAGCTCAAGAATTATCCCCAAAGTTAAATTTTGATAAAATGGGTTGGCCATATCGTGGGAGGCTCTTGGCCTATTTGCTCTGTAAAAAGAAAGTCGAGGTATACAAAAACGTACTGATTTACTTTTGGGTAGAGTACATGTCTTATCCAAATGGATTCTCATTTTAAGAATGCATAATTTTATTTGTTTTCTAGACAATAAATATAATTTTAACAAAGCGTGAAGAAGAAACATAATATAAATTGAGGCCATTTGCCCTTAACAGAGCAAAGTTGCGTGGTCTACCGGTAGTCGGGGGGAAATCAGTGAAAAGAGAAATCTGGTTCAATATCACGTTTGTATGCCAGGTTTGTAAACACAAGTTAAGAGATACCATAAGTAAGAACAATGTCTTTGGGTGGAGTCAAAGTCTAAAGCAAATAGGATTCAGACAATGCACAATTTTTTACTGTAAGAAACGTGCTGAACAATGATGAAGCATATAGATATCAAAAACATGAATCGCTCTTCCAACAAAATCTCTATTATATTCAAGATCTGTGACGCTGTATGGGATACCCATTCAGACACCGTTCAAATACTATTAGACACTTGACCTATTTGTCGTGGTTGAGTGGATACGTCGCCGGACTGTTGATCACAAGGTCCGCGGTCTGAGTCCCGACGCGGCACTAATGTACATGTACATACAATACCAGTGCACACTATTCAGAATATTGTCCATTACGTTGAAATAAAGAGATATAGTGGCGGAGCCTATGGAAAAGCAGAGCTTGTTGTGGATAGGCTCCTTAACTACAAATGACATAATTAACTAAAGTAAAGTTTATGACATACAAATACACGCTAAAACAGGGAAAGGGAGATAACAGGGATATGAACCGAAACTCAATATTAACTACTAAAGACAAGGAAAGGGGAAGGGAATATTATCTGCAGCTTATTAAAACAATATTATAGTTTGTTCTCGATATGAGTATATTATAAACATAGTTTGCATGGTCATACTGTTATTTACTCATTGTAATGAACAAAAGTATACAGCTAAGAGACGAGAATATTCAGGAATCAGGAATGAAATATGTATTCAAATAATAATATTTCAATTTTCTTCTAAATACATGAACACTTACAGACCTTTTAATCACAGAATCGAGAGAATTCCAGAACTTAGGACCTGTATATTAAGGTATTTTAAGCAAAGCGTGTTCTCGTTCTAGGAAGGTGATAGGAAAACGCCCGTCGGGTAGGATAGTCGTGGACTCGATTTCTTTTCTTAAACAAATAAGATAGCGCCTGGGGCAGTTCGTTGTTATTCAGCTGAAACATGAGGCAGCCTAATTGTAAATTAAAAATATCTCGAACTATCAGTACTTTAGTATTAAAGAAAAGAGGGCTCGAGTGAGTACGAATAGATACATTGCAAATTGTTTGTAATGCTCTTTTTTGAACAACCAGGATTTTGTCCAGTTGAAGTTTCAATGAACTACCCAGGCAAGAATACCATATTTCAAGTAGGGCAACATTAAAGTGGAATACAACATTTGCAATACATATGGTGGGAACATAGGTTTCAGTTTGTATATCACACCAGCATTTCTTGATAGTAATGAACACAAATAATTTGTATGTATATTATGCATATTTCTTTAGAAAGAAAAGAAAAAATCTGTGTTGGTATTAATTTGTAGCCTACAAATTTATCTTCACAACTATGTCCGACTACAGTTAACATCTAAATTGTTCATGCCCTTGTCAAGTTTCGTAACATTTAATTATATAAAAATGGATTTTGTCCCGATTTAATTTCTTGAGAAAGTAACATATCAAAGCTTACACCTAAAGGTATTCAACAAAGGCTCTAATTCAACCTGTCCACCTTTCATTCTTGAGTTATGGACATTTGAGACTACTGTGGGTTGACTTTTCGATCGGATTTTATGTCTTTCATTAACCCTAGTCATTTGATTGTTCTCCGCATTTATGCTTTTACATATGACATTGCATTATTATTCCCTCTGTTTCATCTTTCATCTGTCCCGTAGTCTGGCTGACCGTTGGGGCCCCACTGTAGATTTTACAATCCGCTTCCTCAATTCCTCGCGGTTCTCAGCTTTCCGCCGTATGATTTTCTAGTCAAGGCCATTCTTTGATGTTGTCTTCCCATCGTTGCTTCTGTCTGCCTCTTCGTCTTCCTCCCTGTACTGTTCCCTGTAGGATAGTCTTGGCCAGTCCAGATGATCGTGTGACGTGCCCGTACCACTTCAGTTTGCGTCTTTTTACTGAAATAAGGAGGTCTTCATACGGCCCGATGGTGTTTTCAATTCTGGTTTTCACTACCTCATTGGTTATGTGATCTAGTCTAAACTAGGCCCCATAGGAAAGTGCCCGAACCATGTTTTTTTATATATACAATGTTTTTTGATGGTTTCTTGTCAATTTGAGGGTGCTGAATCCAAATCCGATGAGTGCCAGACGCGAAACCTTGAGCATTTCTTGTAAAACGTGAAAATTCAAAATGGCCGCCAAAATGGCCGCCAAAATGGCCGCCAAATCATGAAAACGCTTATTATTTGGCCGTTTAACTGGTTATTTGATGTTTTCTAGTCAATTTGAGGGTGCTGAATCCAAATTTGATGAGTGCCAGGCGTAAAACCTTGAGCATTTCTCGTAAAACGTGAACATTCACAATGGCCGCCCAAATGGCCGCCAAATCATGAAAACGCTTATTCTTTGGCCGTTTAACTGGTTATTTGATGTTTTCTTGCCAATTCGAGGGTGCTGAATCCAAATCCGATAAGTGCCAGACGCAAAACCTTCCGCGTTTCTCGTTAAATGTGAAAATTCAAAATGGCTGCCAATTTATGAAAACATTTATTCTAAATTGGGGTAGTACCTATAGCTTCGAGTTCTGGTCTTTAAAAAATGCTTTATTCAGAGACTTATATCACATGCTTGAAATCTGTGAGAAAAAGAATAAGATTACACTTGCTTCAATTCTTCAGGGCTTCAGGGCATATAGCACTAGGCATTTGACAGCTCATTTAATAGTTTCTTGTCAATTCGATTGTGCTGATTCCAAAAACGATATGTGCCAAACGTAGAACCATAATGATTTTTTAGATAATACGAAAATCCAATATGGCCACTTTGCTGGATTTCCAAAACTTCTGTCTGGGAAGAAATTCCCACAGAATTTCAGGGCGCTTCAATTTGTCATTGATGAGATATTGAGATCAGTACTGGAAGACCATCACTTCACTGACTTCAATGAGTTGATTGAAGTAGCCAGCAGGAAAGGCAGTCGAACTACTAAATCGTGGATGAACCGTTTAGCCCATGATCATCTGTATGGATTTTTTAGAGCTGAAAGGGAGGGTGACTGGTCTCTCCATCTGCAAGCTGTCAAGGAAATATTTCTCTTTTTCTTCGCTTCAGGGCATACCAGTTATATGCACGCTATGTCGCTATGGGCTGTATTATCTTCGTTCCCTGCAACGTCTAGCTGCCACCTTCATTACTCAAGCAGTTCTCAGATAGAGAACATGTGATGCACTATCAGGATGGCATTTGGAAAGGCATCTGGTCCGATATGTACATTGAAACAAAGTACATGCGCTATGGAAAGGGACCTTCTGGCATCATCGCATCCACTTTGAATGAGTCCTTGCCCTCTGGGCTTTTTCTCTCAGCCTTTTTGGACAACGGAAGAATGACTGTGAAGCCATGCAAGAAGGGGAAGATCAGAACGTTTTCACTATAGTGTCACAAAGAAGAGAGTCTCAAAAGAATCAAATCAGATGTGGCTGACAGAAAGGGAATTCGCTAGGCGCTATCGACTTGTATGGATGTATTTGACAGTGAGAAGCACCCTTTTTCAAGCCTGGTGAACATCTACACTGAACAGGTTGTGGATGATCCAGCAATAAATGCCGATGATCCAATCAAGATTAGATCCGATCAGATGAACGAGTACAAAAGAAAGTTGCCGAAAGGGTTCCATCAAAATTATGAAGAAAGTCAAAGAAATGGCAAAAGCTTCTGATATGTCATCAAGAGGTGAAGTATCTATAGTTGCCAATACAGGGATGATCTACGCCCGGGTAATCGAGAGCAGGGCTACATCAAGGGAAGCAATTTCAACCAAAATCTTATTCTCTTATGAATTGGCTCCCTATCCACCCACCCTGTTCGACAAGAATGGTGCTGCATATTCCACGAGTAAGTCTGTCTTGAATTCAAGGATCACAGGTGAGTGTAGTCAATGAAATGCAGAGGTGCCAGATGTTATCATTCTTGATGGATGTGCTCTTCTTCGGACCATTCCTTGGCCTTCTTCTCCAGCAAAGGTCATGAAATATGTCAGATGTCCAGTTATTTATGTGGTTTTTGACAGATACTACAAGAGCAGCCTCAAGTCCGTTTTCCGAACAGCACTAATTGTAAAAGGTTGCAGCCCTGTAGCTGAAGAGTGAGTATCCTCTGCAAAAACAGAACGTCATCCTAAATGTAACTGCAAACAGGCAACAAGTCATCAAGATGATTGTAGATCAGTTGTGTTCCATGCAAGCACAAGAGGGCAAAAAATTGATCGTAACTGGACTTGATCCACATCCATTTGTTGTTGGTGTTGGGGCACTTGAAGAAGAGGCAGATGTATTAATGGCCTACCACATGATAAAGGAGGCGATCAAGATCTATAAACATGGATTTGTTTAATAATACGCTTGATCATTCGGATGATCTCACATGCATTGCATTAATCATCACAATACTATCGGATACACTCTGATAAACTATATTAATCATGTTGTGGGTTGGATGCTGTTATTAAAAAATAAGTTGATTACATGGTCTAAAAACTGTGTGAAAATACTCCCAATTGTTGCTCGGATGATTTAGCAAAGAGGAAGAGAGAATTTGAACATTTTGATGACAATAGAGTCTAGACTATTGTGGTACTAAAGTTAATGTAGTGTCACATGGCAATTTAAATACATGTCAGGTACATGTAATTTATCAATACCAGGTTTAATAATTTAAAAGAAAACTGAATTTGAACCCGGACTATGTACTTTCTCTCTCTCTCTCTCTCACTCTCTCACACACTCACACCCACACTCTCTCTTTCGCTCTCTATCTTTCTCTTGCTCTCTCTCTCTCTTTCTCTTTCTCTCTTGTCCTTGCCTTCCTTTTCTTTCTCTTTTTCTATCTTGCCGCGAAGAATGTAATATGCATTTGTATACCTCGACAATTGAGATAGTAATCAGTAATATCGATGAAATGATTTTTCTTCTCCCTCTCCTCCTACTCCTTATTCTCTTTCTTCTTCTTCTTCTTCTTGGTAATCTCATAATTATCACTAATACTTCTACCACTATCATTATTATTATTAATATTATTACTATCGTTATTATTATTATTATTATTACCACTTTTATCATTATCATTACTGCTACTAATGTTATTTTTGTTAAAGCATACAGTGGAGATCACGACTCCTTCTAACCAATTGCAGGAGATGGGAATGTTTCTGAATCATGTTGGATAATTTTTGTTAGTTGTAAGGCATTCTTCTACAATAATCAAGAAACAAGGCTTCCTTTGAAGAACGAAATAAAGAGCTTATTGAAACTTTGGACACTAAGATTGCCATAGACTAAATTTACTTCAACGTTGAATGACATAAAAGAGAAGGTTGAGTTCTGGGAAGAGGAAAAAATTGATTTGTGAGCGTTTTCATTAATATTATGCAAGTGTGGAAGAATATCATATACAAAATGTTCCCTGAAAAGCATGGCTCGATCTTCAAATGCTTTCATATTTTGAATATGGCATGAAACTTAATAAAAATCGGGACGGATTTTTATGTAGCTCCATATACACCTTTATGTTTACAGTGCTTGTAACTTTACCAAGACTGGGCCAACTTTATTATCATTTTGATGATTCCAGAACCTTGCAGTACACATCAATTACATCTAAGCTAGATGATCAACCTTTTCTGATCGACTCCACACCGTTTCTTTCACAATGCAATCGCATGACCAGAACTCAACCTTATCTTTAAATCCATCGACCTGTTGATTCCTTTCATAAAGATAATCATTGTTTATAGATCAAGATCTATAAACATGGATTTGTTTAATAATACGCTTGATCATTCGGATGATCTCACATGCATTGCATTAATCATCACAATACTATCGGATACACTCTGATAAACTATATTAATCATGTTGTGGGTTGGATGCTGTTATTAAAAAATGAGTTGATTACATGGTCTAAAAACTGTGTGAAAATACTCCCAATTGTTGCTCGGATGATTTAGCAAAGAGGAAGAGAGAATTTGAACATTTTGATGACAATAGAGTCTAGACTATTGTGGTACTAAAGTTAATGTAGTGTCACATGGCAATTTAAATACATGTCAGGTACATGTAATTCATCAATACCAGGTTTAATAATTTAAAAGAAAACTGAATTTGAACCCGGACTATGTACTTTCTCTCTCTCTCTCTCTCTCTCACTCTCTCACACACTCACACCCACACTCTCTCTTTCGCTCTCTATCTTTCTCTTGCTCTCTCTCTCTCTTTCTCTTTCTCTCTTGTCCTTGCCTTCCTTTTCTTTCTCTTTTTCTATCTTGCCGCGAAGAATGTAATATGCATTTGTATACCTCGACAATTGAGATAGTAATCAGTAATATCGATGAAATGATTTTTCTTCTCCCTCTCCTCCTACTCCTTATTCTCTTTCTTCTTCTTCTTCTTCTTGGTAATCTCATAATTATCACTAATACTTCTACCACTATCATTATTAGGTGATACGTAACGAAGTCTACGTATCACCTATTGATTTTCTTTATTATTATTATTTCTTTTTATTCTTCCTCGAATTTGTTCGCAGGATATCTCAAGACTGAATGAAGCCATTATCATGAAACTTTCAATGATGATAGATCTTAGTCTAACTTAGAACTGTGTGACTTTCCAGAGAGTCAAGGTCATCGTGACGTCATCCAGGCGCCATTTTGTAAAAATCAACTTATGATCATATCTCCATAACGTAAAGAAATTTTTCATTCATATTTATCTTGATTAAGATCAATATCCGTCCGGTCAATTTCTGGTCAATAAACGTGCGCAAATTCACACGTGCGCGTTCGTCCGCGCGTTTACGCGCGCGCAAAAATTTAAAATGCTCCAAATCATCCCAAATTTTTTTTGCATACGTTTCAGGCCATATGGAGCATTTGACAAAAAATCATGCACACGCGCATGCGCGCGCGTTTTTTGCGCGTACTAGCATTTTGCAACATATTTTCGCCGAATTTTCTCTGTCATCGTATTTGGCACATTTTTCCAAGCATTTTGATAACTTGTTCACCTTTTAATAACGCAATGAGCGTCCGTCAAAGTTGACAGCACGCGCGGATCTGCGTTATCTTTATCCACAATACATGGGCAAAAATATGCCTATACAAAATTCATTGTAACTCTTCAGAATATATAGCAAATCCCAATATTTTTTCATATGTGGATAGATTATGAAATGGAAATATGATTTCATGTCTCATTTGACCCTCAATTAACTCATTATGTCATCATAATGGCCTCCGATCTCAAAATTTCAATTTGCATATTATGACGTCAGCATATTTTTGGAAAATTGATTGTATCTCTGTAAATATTGATTGTTTTTCTTTCAAATTTTGAATTGTTCTAGCTGAGACAATTTTATACAAATATAGTGTCCACAATTTTTCATTTTGACAAGGGCATCATGGCGTATTTTTGCTATTAAAGGAGGCATGTCAATTTGTCATATTTTGCGTGTATTCTCTATGGGACATGACCTTTTCTCAAAACTGGATTCTACACTCCTGTCTTTCGCGAGCAAAATCTCCGTTGTTTTAGCTTAGTTTTCGCTGAGCTTCGAATATGTTGTAGCTGAGACAATAAGCTATCACACGTGTGCCTTTTATTTTTCAATCAGATGCCGGGATTATGCTCATATTTCACTTGCAATGTAGGATTTGAGAATTCCATTTCCCATTTACGTGTAATCGCTATGGGAAATGTTTCGGTATATCGGTAACGCACTTGACTTCCATCCTCGAGATCCATGGTTCGAGTCCGGGTGTCTCCAACAATATTTGTCTTCACTTTTTTTTCTTTTTGACCTTTCACTGTACCATCTCCTTTGATTATTAAATTAGTAGAATCGCAAATAATGTAATAAACAACCCTATTTACTTTATTATTACCCTATTTTACTTACTTTTTGCGTTTAATCCCTATGGGAGATGACTTTTTCTCAAATCTGGATTCTACATTCCTGTCTTTTGAGCAATATCGCCAATATTTCTGCTTGGATTTTGTTGATTTTTGAGTATGTTGTAGCTGAGACAAGTTTCCACAAGATTTATGTAGACTATCTAACATTATCATGACGTTATTATAGTCAAACATTCAATCATAGGTGACATGTTAATTATCATATATAACAATTCTCAATCGAATACCTTAAGGGGGCGCTATACCACTTTTAATCATGGTCATCTGGAAGGCATTGTTCTCAATTGCATCTCTCTCTCTCTCTCCTCTCTCTTGCTCTGTTTTCCTTCTCTCATGTTCTGCCCCTCTCCTTTTTTGGTCTGTCTTCGCATCTATCTATCTCTCTTTTCTTTCACCCTCTCCCTCTCTCTCTCTCTCTCTCTCTCTTGCCTTGCCTCCCTCTTATTCTCTTGGTCTGTCTCCCTCTGCCCTACAATTGAAACTTGACTCATGGATAGACCATAATGGGAGTAGTAAACGAAAGACGAAATCGTGAAAATGCGTTCTTCATTATGTTACACATGAGCATACGTATCACCTAATTCGTCAAAGTGACGAATTAAAGTCTAGTTAGGTGATACGTTACGAAGTCAACGTATCACCTATTGATTTCGTCAAGATTTTTATTTATTTATTTATTATTATTCTTCCTCGAATTTGTTCGCAGGATATCTCAAGACTGAATAAAGCCATTGTTATGAATCTTTCAATGATGATATATCTTAGTCTAACTTAGAACTGTGTGACTTTTCAAAGACTCAAAATCATCGTGACGTCATCCAGGCGCCATTTTGTGAAAATCAACTTATGATCATATCTTCATAACGGAAAGTAATTTTTCATTCATATTTATCATGATTAAGATTAATATCCGTCCGGTCAATTTTAGGTAAATAAACGTGCGCAAACGCGCGCGTACGCGTTCGTGCGCGCGTTAATGCGCGCGCAAAAATTTAAAATGCTCAAAATCGTTTTAAATTTTTTTTGCATACGTTTCAGGCCATTATAAGCATTTCGCAAAAAAATCGCGCACACGCACATACGTGCGCGTTTCCGCGCGTACTGGCATTTTGCAACATAGAATCGCCGAATTTTCTCTATCATCATATTTGGCACAATTTTCCAAGCATTTTGATAACTTGTTCACCTTTAAATAACGCAATGAGCGTCCGTCAAAGTTGGCAGCACGCGCGGATCTGCGTTATCTTTATCCACAATACATGGGCAAAAACATGCCTATACAAAATTCATTGTAACTCTTCAGAATAGATAGAAACTCCCAATATTTTTTCATATTTGTATAGATGATGAGTCGGAGATATGATTTCATGTCTCATTTTATCCTCAATTAACTCATGACGTCATCATAATGGCCTCCAAACTCAAAATTTCAATTTGCATATTATGACGTCAGCATATTTTTGAAAAATTGATTGTATCTCTAGAAATATTGATCAATTTTCTTTTTAATTTTAATATGTTCTAGCTGAGACAATTTTCTACAAATGTAGTATTCACAATTTTTATTTTTGACAAAAGTATCATGGTGTATTTTTGCGATTAAAGGAGGCATGTCAATTTTTCGCATTTTGCGTGTATTCTCTATGGGACATGACTTTTTCTCAAAACTGGATTCTACACTCCTGTCTTTCGCGAGCAAAATCTCCGTTGTTTTAGCTTCGTTTTTGCTGAGCTTCGAATATGTTGTAGCTGAGACAATGAGCTATCACAAATGTGCCCTTTATTTTTCGATTAGATGCCGGGATCATGCTAATATTTCACTTGCAAAGTAGGATTTCAGAATTTCATTTCCCGTTTACGTGTAATCGCTATGGGAGATGTTTTGGTACATCGGTAACGCACTTGACTTTTAACCTCGAGATCCCTGGTTCGAGTCCGGGTCTCTCCAACATTTTTTTTCTTTACTTTTTTTTCCTTGTGACCTTCACTGTACCATCTCCTTTGATTATTTAAACACGTAGAATCGCAAATAATGTCATAAACAACCCTTTTTACTTTATTATTACCCTATTTTCACTTAATCCATTACTTTTTGCGTGTAATCCCTATAGGAGATGACTTTTTCTCAATTCTGGAGTCTACATTCCTGTCTTTTGCGAGCAATATCGCCGTTATTTCTGCTTGGATTTTGTTGATTTTTGAGTATGTTGTAGCTGAGACTATATGCTATCTAAATCACTCCTCATTTTTTCAATAAGATGTCATGATTGCGCTCATGATCATGATCATTATCATCATGATCATCATTATCGTAATGATGATAATCATTTATCAATTACATTTTCATTTCTTTGAATAAGATAAAATCGTCAAAAGGTGTTCTTCATGATGTAAATAAGAGTCAAATGTGTAACTGGTTACTGCACAGGGTCAAAGGTCATATATTGTTTCAATCTATCTTCCCTAGATTCATGATGATCAAGGAGACAAAATTTAATCTTGACATATGAATAGATCATAATGGGAGAAGCATATAAATGGGAGAAGCATTTTACAAAATAATATATTGTGTAATGCATTATTCGTTATGTAAACCATTATCATACGTATCACCTAATTCGTCTAAGTGACGAATTAAAGTCTAGTATTTATTTTGTGTCTGTATGGAAGAATTTATTATTATTCTTCCATAAACTTGTTCGCAGGATATCTCAATAATGGAACAAGCCATTATCATGAAACTTGGCCTGAAGATAGATCTTAGTCCAACTTAGAACTGCCTGACTTTACAGCGACGCCAGGTCATCGTGACGTCATCATGACGTCAGTATGTGAAATGTCATTAATGGTCGTACCTCAGCCATGCAATATCAATTTCAATTCAAATTTGGCATAAATCATGCTCAGGTCATGCGTCAGAATTTTAGCCCACGCACATGCGCCTTCCATTTTAAACGTGCGCGTACGCGCGCGTCAAAAATAAATAAGAATTTAAAGTGCTTAAAACCCCAAACCAAGTAATTTTCTATACGTTTCAGACAATTTTAAGCGTTTCAAAAATGTCCGCGCGTGCGGGTCGGTGCGCGTGTATTTGCGCGCATAACGTACGTGGAACGGAGAAATTCCCTTTTTTGCAATTTTTGGATTCCTGATACTTTCCCCAACAGTACCTGTAAATTTCAGTCAATTTTGACACATAATGATGGAATAAGCGGGCGTCAAAGATAACACGCGCGCGCACACATTTGCAATTTAAAACAAAAACATGCCTATGTTTAATTGGTCATAACTTCTATAAGTGCCCGGATAATCCAATTTCTTTTAATAAGTAGATTAAGTATGAGTTGTATATATTATTTCATACATCTTTTTGGCTTATCGGGTTTTCCGACATCATCATATTGCTCGTTCAAGTCAAAACTTTTAATTTTAATAGATTTTAATTGATTAAGTAATTAATGACAATGCACGTTGGCCCATATATCGTTCATCTTTATTCGAATTTCTCAAAGAAA
The DNA here is from genome assembly GCA_035222895.1 of Strongylocentrotus droebachiensis. Taxonomy (NCBI): domain Eukaryota; kingdom Metazoa; phylum Echinodermata; class Echinoidea; order Camarodonta; family Strongylocentrotidae; genus Strongylocentrotus; species Strongylocentrotus droebachiensis. Next base: position 61,223 of record JAVYIG010002109.1, read on the forward strand.
ATTATAATGTTGTTGCTGAGGTTATCTTTTAAATTACTTGTGACATTTATTTCCCATTTTGATGACGGGATCATGACGAAATTTGTGGTCAAAGACGACGAGTCCAAATCAAACTTCAGTTTTTACATGCACTTGTGATGACGATCGAACTAAAATGATCGCAGTAAAATTTTAAACGTCCCACAAAAGTCTGCCGTCACTATAAACGCGTCTTAGATTGGTCTTCAATTGTACTCGTCATTAATTGTCTTACCGCTGGAGACTTGGAGATGTCTTTTCTCTAACTGCTTTTGATTTTTTTGTTATGCTTCAAATTTGTCAGATCAAAATTAGATAAAATGACCCTTCGCAGGTCTGATCTTAAATTTATCGACCTTTGATACTCCAGACCTACAGACAAACGATTTAGATGACATATTTTATGATCCCACGGGCAGTGGAAACTACCTCGCACTTTTGGTCATCTTAACGTGTATTCTTCGCTCAAGGCCCCAATTCAATTCCAAATTTCCAACGTTATTTAAATAACACGAGGGTTTGTATCTTTCTACAAAATACACGATAAACAATTAGCCGAAAATAACCTCGTGTCAAGTTTAGCTGAATGAATGCGGGTATGATTCGATGGTCAAAAGTTTGTAAAACGACTTTGAATTAAAGGGAGACAAAAATCTGTTCTCAAAGTTTGTTTGTTGATGCAGGGAAGCAGGGTGCGATCCAGCCGGGGGCGAATTTGAACAACATGAAGCAAATAGTAAGCATCTAAAAACTTCAGATGCCTGTTTGATTATGATTTAAATTTGAGTGTATGCCTCAATCATATATAAAGAATATAACCACTAATTTCGCTGAAACGATTTTCCTCCTACCCCTTCTTCTTCATCTTCTACTTCCTAGTAGAAGTAGTTGGAGTAGTAATAGCAGCAGTATCATAATAATCATTGTTAAATTTATAATTATAGTAAATATTGTAATTATAATCATTATTATAAAGCTTATTTTTTATTATCATTCTTATAGTTATTTTTATGCTTTTTCTTCTGATCATAATTATCGTATACACAATACGTCATATGCCAAGAATTTATTGCTATCATACATCCAAAATGTCTACCAAAACTGTCAATTCGTTTCTGAAATAATCAAGCCAAAAGAAGGAACATTAGAATTTCTATTTTAATTGAAATAAATTATATAGGAGAAATAAATAGAGAATACAATCATGATTTTGGAACTAGGGGATTAACATGGACATAATGCACTTGTTTACATGACCACATTATCTCTTATTCATTCTACCTCCAATGTTTTCAGACTGTCTTCAAAACAATATCATGTTTGTCGATCATAGTTCTATGAAGCTTGATGTCTCATGGTAATTTAAGCAATCTAAGCAACAATTTCTGGATTTTAGCGAAATTCTTCGCCATTGCTGCTCTTTAATACTATTATGACGTGCAGTACCAAATTGAAATTTCAGAACTCATGATACATATAAATTGACATTCTCATGGCTTACGACTTTGCATTAGTGTTCATCGTCTCTACAATGCTATTTGAACAATATTTGGTGACAAAAGACGGCATTTCTATGTAGCGTCGAAAGCCGTCAAATAACAAAAACATGGCACATAAAAAGATCCTCAGTACTGGGTCGGGTCAGATTTAAAAGAAACTTAATTTGAACCCGGCCATATTCTGTCTGTCTCTCTCTCTCGCTCTCGTTTGTCATTGCCTTCATTTTCCCTCGCTTACTTCATTCTTACCACGGAATATGTAATGTGTATGCACGTGTATGCCTCAATCATTGAGAATATACTCACTAATATCGCTGAAATGATTCTTCTCCTACCCCTTTTTCTTCATTTACTTCTTCTTAGTAGTTGTAGTTGTAGTAGTAGTAATAGCAGCAGTATCATAATAATCATTATTATTATCATTGTTATATGTATTATTATAGTAAATATCGTAATTATAATCATTATTATAGTAAGTATGTGTTATTGTTATCATTCTTATAGTTATTTGTATGCTTCTTCTTCTTATCATTATTATCGTATACACAATACGTCATGTGCCAAGAATTTATTGCTATGATACATCCAAGATGTCTACCAAAACTGTCAATTCGTTGCTGAAATATTATCAAGCCAAAAGAAAGAACATTAGAGTTTCTATTTTAATTGAAATAAATTATACAGGATAAATAAATAGAGAATACAATCATGATTTTGGAACTAGGGGATTCACATGGACATAATGCACTTGTTTACATGACCACATTATCTCTTATTCATTCTACCTCCAATGTTTTCAGACTGTCTTCAAAACAATATCATGTTTGTCGATCATAGTTCTATGAAGCTTGATGTCTCATGGTAATTTAAGCAATCTAAGCAACAATTTCTGGATTTTAGCGAAATTCTTCGCCATTGCTGCTCTTTAATACTATTATGACGTGCAGTACCAAATTGAAATTTCAGAACTCATGATACATTCGTTTAACAGTTGATTCCACTTGGTTGATTCTATTGTTCGGATTATTCAGCAGAACGAGATATAAATTGACATTCTCATGGCTTACGACTTTGCATTAGTGTTCATCGTCTCTACAATGCTATTTGAACAATATTTGGTGACAAAAGACGGCATTTCTATGTAGCGTCGAAAGCCGTCAAATAACAAAAACATGGCACATAAAAAGATCCTCAGTACTGGGTCGGGTCAGATTTAAAGGAAACTTAATTTGAACCCGGCCATATTCTGTCTGTCTCTCTCTCTCGCTCTCGTTTGTCATTGCCTTCATTTTCCCTCGCTTACTTCATTCTTACCACGGAATATGTAATGTGTATGCACGTGTATGCCTCAATCATTGAGAATATACTCACTAATATCGCTGAAATGATTCTTCTCCTACCCCTTTTTCTTCATTTACTTCTTCTTAGTAGTTGTAGTTGTAGTAGTAGTAATAGCAGCAGTATCATAATAATCATTATTATTATCATTGTTATATGTATTATTATAGTAAATATCGTAATTATAATCATTATTATAGTAAGTATGTGTTATTGTTATCATTCTTATAGTTATTTGTATGCTTCTTCTTCTTATCATTATTATCGTATACACAATACGTCATGTGCCAAGAATTTATTGCTATGATACATCCAAGATGTCTACCAAAACTGTCAATTCGTTGCTGAAATATTATCAAGCCAAAAGAAAGAACATTAGAGTTTCTATTTTAATTGAAATAAATTATACAGGATAAATAAATAGAGAATACAATCATGATTTTGGAACTAGGGGATTCACATGGACATAATGCACTTGTTTACATGACCACATTATCTCTTATTCATTCTACCTCCAATGTTTTCAGACTGTCTTCAAAACAATATCATGTTTGTCGATCATAGTTCTATGAAGCTTGATGTCTCATGGTAATTTAAGCAATCTAAGCAACAATTTCTGGATTTTAGCGAAATTCTTCGCCATTGCTGCTCTTTAATACTATTATGACGTGCAGTACCAAATTGAAATTTCAGAACTCATGATACATTCGTTTAACAGTTGATTCCACTTGGTTGATTCTATTGTTCGGATTATTCAGCAGAACGAGATATAAATTGACATTCTCATGGCTTACGACTTTGCATTAGTGTTCATCGTCTCTACAATGCTATTTGAACAATATTTGGTGACAAAAGACGGCATTTCTATGTAGCGTCGAAAGCCGTCAAATAACAAAAACATGGCACATAAAAAGATCCTCAGTACTGGGTCGGGTCAGATTTAAAGGAAACTTAATTTGAACCCGGCCATATTCTGTCTGTCTCTCTCTCTCGCTCTCGTTTGTCATTGCCTTCATTTTCCCTCGCTTACTTCATTCTTACCACGGAATATGTAATGTGTATGCACGTGTATGCCTCAATCATTGAGAATATACTCACTAATATCGCTGAAATGATTCTTCTCCTACCCCTTTTTCTTCATTTACTTCTTCTTAGTAGTTGTAGTTGTAGTAGTAGTAATAGCAGCAGTATCATAATAATCATTATTATTATCATTGTTATATGTATTATTATAGTAAATATCGTAATTATAATCATTATTATAGTAAGTATGTGTTATTGTTATCATTCTTATAGTTATTTGTATGCTTCTTCTTCTTATCATTATTATCGTATACACAATACGTCATGTGCCAAGAATTTATTGCTATGATACATCCAAGATGTCTACCAAAACTGTCAATTCGTTGCTGAAATATTATCAAGCCAAAAGAAAGAACATTAGAGTTTCTATTTTAATTGAAATAAATTATACAGGATAAATAAATAGAGAATACAATCATGATTTTGGAACTAGGGGATTCACATGGACATAATGCACTTGTTTACATGACCACATTATCTCTTATTCATTCTACCTCCAATGTTTTCAGACTGTCTTCAAAACAATATCATGTTTGTCGATCATAGTTCTATGAAGCTTGATGTCTCATGGTAATTTAAGCAATCTAAGCAACAATTTCTGGATTTTAGCGACAATCTTCGCCATTGCTGCTCTTTAATACTATTATGACGTGCAGTACCAAATTGAAATTTCAGAACTCATGATACATTCGTTTAACAGTTGATTCCACTTGGTTTTTATTTATTTATTTATTTATTTCTGATCTTTTGACAGGGTAGCCCATTCACCAGCAAGTAGTGGTCTTCCATGGGGCCCTGAATGAACATATTTACATCGTTTATAACATTTATACAGAACAGTTACAAAAATAATACTCGTTTGCAAAATTAACATATATCATTAACCTAGTAAGCAGTAATGTCAATAGGAAAATATTAATTAAGTCGCAATTATGTGAATAAGACATGTAAATATTACAGAACATGCACGTAGTGTATGTACGGCTGAGCCATTCACAAATTACAACTTTGTTTAAACAATCTCTTAAATGAATTGACAGAGGAAGCCGTTCTCAACGAATTATCTAGCTTATTCCATTCAAATATGGAAGAAACAATTGGGCTACACTTATAACAATCAGTGTGAAATCTAGGCACACGTAAACATCCACTGTCTATTTGCCTTGTATGATGCTCATGTACATCATTAGGATTGATTAAGCCTACCTGAAGGTAAGAGGGTGCTAAGTTATGAACGCATTTATATATCATCATAACGCGACTTAACTCAAACCGCTTGTCTAGTGTCATCCATTTAAGACTTGTGAACAAATCAGCCGACGGTGTGTCATATGTCTTGTTCAATATTATTCTTGCGGCCCTCTTTTGAATTTTTTGCAGCTTAGTTGTATGAGAATGAAATCGGTTCGACCATACAACAGAGCAGTAATCTAATCGTGGCAACACTAGACTGTTATAAAGTAACTTTAAGGATTTTTGAGGCAAAAAACTCTTTGCTCTCTTTATCATGCTAATGTTTTTCTGGGTAAGTTTACTTACGTTTTCGATTTGTTTAGACCATTTCAACTCTTCATCTATCAAAAGTCCTAAGCATTTGGTGAATTGAACTCTTTTGATCGAATTGCCGTTTAATGAAATGGTGAAAGATTCAATTTTCTTGAGATTAGCAGGAGAGCCTATTAACATGACACAAGTTTTTTCAGTGTTAAGAACAAGACGATTTTCCTTAATCCATGCCATGACTCTGTTTAACGCAACAGTTAATTTTTCTTCCACAACAGTTGCATCATTTGCACTGACGGTAAGTGTCGTATCGTCAGCATACATATCTATGATACCTTCAGGAGTACATTCAGGTAGACTATTAACATATATTGAAAATAAAAGGGGACCAAGAATTGAACCTTGTGGCACACCTAATTTGATGGTTGATGGATGCGACTTGGCTCCTTTGAATTGGGTCACTTGTTGTCGATCCCCTAAATATGATTTAAACCAATAAATAGTCCTATTACTACAACCTATACAAGCTAGCTATTGTAGAAGTAGCTCATGGTCAACAGTATCAAAAGCCTTACGAAGATCTATGAAGGCAACTCCAGAAATTTCTTTGTTATCAATATTCAACGACCATTGATTTACAAGTTTTGCAAGGGCAGTAGCTGTTGAATGTTTAGGTCTAAAACCAGACTGATTAGGGTGTAATAATTTATTCACGTCCAAGAATTCACTGAGTTGTTGGTGGACGGCCCTTTCTATAATTTTACTCACGATAGGTAATATCGAAATGGGACGGTAATTATTCAAAGAAGAAATATCTCCAGATTTGAATATTGGTACTACCCGAGCCTTTTTCCATTCACGTGGAACAACTCCTGTAGACAGGGATTTGTTAATGATATCACAAAGAGACTCTGCGATAACATTCTTCGTCATCTTTAAAAGTTTACAGCTGATGTGATCTTCACCAGTTGCTTTATCTATACTCAGATTATCAATCTGTTTCAATACAAAATCCTCAGTAATCAAATTCAAATTAAATTGCGAATGAGTTGGACCAATATTATTGTCCTCGTCTACTCTCAGTTGAGACTTATTCCTTCGCAGGTCCTTTGTAATCTTAGTAGCATTAGAAATGAAAAAGTCATTAAAAGCTTCAGCAATATTTGCATTGTCTGACACATTAGCACCATCAACATTTATGCTATTGGGAGATATAGGTAATGACTTAGGCACAAGGTTTCTCAAACATCTCCACATTTGCTTACTATTGTTATGATTTTGCGAGATCTGGTCTGCATTATATTCTCTTTTTCTTTTCCTCATGAGATGAATAACTGTATTCTTTAGATATTTGTAGGTGTCCCAAAGATCATCACTTTTGTTAGCTTTAGCAGCTTTGAGAACTTTATCACGTTCCGTCATAAGCTTAACAATCTCGTCAGATATCCATGGACATGCCTTTTTTCTTATCCGCTTTTTACATACTGGTATGTGCTTGTTGATTATATTCTATTGTTCGGATTATTCAGCAGAACGAGATATAAATTGACATTCTCATGGCTTACGACTTTGCATTAGTGTTCATCGTCTCTACAATGCTATTTGAACAATATTTGGTGAAAAAAGACGGCATTTCTATGTAGCGTCAAAAGCCGTCAAATAACAAAAAAAATGGCACATAAAAAGATCCTCAGTACTGGGTCTGATTTAAAGGAAACTTAATTTGAACCCGGCCATATTCTGTCTCTCTCTCTCTCTCGCTCTCGTTTGTCATTGCCTTCATTTTCCCTCGCTTACTTCATTCTTACCACGGAATATGTAATGTGTATGCACGTGTATGCCTCAATCATTGAGAATATACTCACTAATATCGCTGAAATGATTCTTCTCCTACCCCTTTTTCTTCATTTACTTCTTCTTAGTAGTTGTAGTTGTAGTAGTAGTAATAGCAGCAGTATCATAATAATCATTATTATTATCATTGTTATATGTATTATTATAGTAAATATCGTAATTATAATCATTATTATAGTAAGTATGTGTTATTGTTATCATTCTTATAGTTATTTGTATGCTTCTTCTTCTTATCATTATTATCGTATACACAATACGTCATGTGCCAAGAATTTATTGCTATGATACATCCAAGATGTCTACCAAAACTGTCAATTCGTTGCTGAAATATTATCAAGCCAAAAGAAAGAACATTAGAGTTTCTATTTTAATTGAAATAAATTATACAGGATAAATAAATAGAGAATACAATCATGATTTTGGAACTAGGGGATTCACATGGACATAATGCACTTGTTTACATGACCACATTATCTCTTATTCATTCTACCTCCAATGTTTTCAGACTGTTTTCAAAACAATATCATGTTTGTCGATCATAGTTCTATGAAGCTTGCTGTCTCATGGTAATTTAAGCAATCTAAGCAACAATTTCTGAATTTTAGCGACAATCGTTCGCCTTTGCTGCTCTTTAATACTATTATGACGTGCAGTAACAAATTGAAATTTCAGAACTCATGATACATTCGTTTAACCCGTTGACTACTGAATTTATTCATTGCCGTAGGTTTAATACAGGGGCCACCCGGTTCCAGTAAGCAATGGGTTAACAGTTGATTCCACTTGGTTGATTCTATTGTTCGGATTATTCAGCAGAACGAGATATAAATTGACATTCTCATGGCTTACGACTTTGCATTAGTGTTCATCGTCTCTACAATGCTATTTGAACAATATTTGGTGACAAAAGACGGCATTTCTATGTAGCGTCAAAAGCCGTCAAATAACAAAAAAATGGCACATAAAAAGATCCTCAGTACTGGGTCTGATTTAAAGGAAACTTAATTTGAACCCGGCCATATTCTGTCTCTCTCTCTCTCTCGCTCTCGTTTGTCATTGCCTTCATTTCCCCTCGCTTACTTCATTCTTACCACGGAATATGTAATGTGTATGCACGTGTATGCCTCAATCATTGAGAATATACTCACTAATATCGCTGAAATAATTCTTCTCCTACCCCTTTTTCTTAATTTACTTCTTCTTAGTAGTTGTAGTTGTAGTAGTAGTAATAGCAGCAGTATCATAATAATCATTATTATTATCATTGTTATATTAATTATTATAGTAAATATCGTAATTATAATCATTATTATAGTAATTATGTGTTATTGTTATTATTCTTATAGTTATTTGTATGCTTCTTCCTCTTATCATTATTATCGTATACACAATACGTCATGTGCCAAGAATTTATTGCTACGATACATCCAAGATGTCTAACAAAACTGCAGTCAATTCGTTGCTGAAATATTACCAAGCCAAAAGAAGGAACATTAGAATTTCTATTTTAAATTGAAATAAATTATATAGGAGAAATAAATAGAGAATACAATCATGATTTTGGAACTAGGGGGTTAACATAGACATAATGCACTTGTTTACATGACCACATTATCTCTTATTCATTCTACCTCCAATGTTTTCAGACTGTTTTCAAAACAATATCATGTTTGTCGATCATAGTTCTATGAAGCTTGCTGTCTCATGGTAATTTAAGCAATCTAAGCAACAATTTCTGAATTTTAGCGACAATCGTTCGCCTTTGCTGCTCTTTAATACTATTATGACTTGCAGTAACAAATTGAAATTTCAGAACTCATGATACATTCGTTTAACCCGTTGACTACTGAATTTATTCATTGCCGTAGGTTTAATACAGGGGCCACCCGGTTCCAGTAAGCAATGGGTTAACAGTTGATTCCACTTGGTTGATTCTATTGTTCGGATTATTCAGCAGAACGAGATATAAATTGACATTCTCATGGCTTACGACTTTGCATTAGTGTTCATCGTCTCTACAATGCTATTTGAACAATATTTGGTGAAAAAAGACGGCATTTCTATGTAGCGTCAAAAGCCGTCAAATAACAAAAAAATGGCACATAAAAAGATCCTCAGTACTGGGTCTGATTTAAAGGAAACTTAATTTGAACCCGGCCATATTCTGTCTCTCTCTCTCTCTCGCTCTCGTTTGTCATTGCCTTCATTTCCCCTCGCTTACTTCATTCTTACCACGGAATATGTAATGTGTATGCACGTGTATGCCTCAATCATTGAGAATATACTCACTAATATCGCTGAAATGATTCTTCTCCTACCCCTTTTTCTTAATTTACTTCTTCTTAGTAGTTGTAGTTGTAGTAGTAGTAATAGCAGCAGTATCATAATAATCATTATTATTATCATTGTTATATTTATTATTATAGTAAATATCGTAATTATAATCATTATTATAGTAAGTATGTGTTATTGTTATCATTCTTATAGTTATTTGTATGCTTCTTCTTCTTATCATTATTATCGTATACAAAATACGTCATGTGCCAAGAATTTTTTGCTATGATACATCCAAGATGTCTACCAAAACTGTCAATTCGTTGCTGAAATATTATCAAGCCAAAAGAAGGAACATTAGAATTTCTATTTTAAATTGAAATAAATTATATAGGAGAAATAAATAGAGAATACAATCATGATTTTGGAACTAGGGGGTTAACATAGACATAATGCACTTGTTTACATGACCACATTATCTCTTATTCATTCTACCTCCAATGTTTTCAGACTGTTTTCAAAACAATATCATGTTTGTCGATCATAGTTCTATGAAGCTTGCTGTCTCATGGTAATTTAAGCAATCTAAGCAACAATTTCTGAATTTTAGCGACAATCGTTCGCCTTTGCTGCTCTTTAATACTATTATGACGTGCAGTAACAAATTGAAATTTCAGAACTCATGATACATTCGTTTAACCCGTTGACTACTGAATTTATTCATTGCCGTAGGTTTAATACAGGGGCCACCCGGTTCCAGTAAGCAATGGGTTAACAGTTGATTCCACTTGGTTGATTCTATTGTTCGGATTATTCAGCAGAACGAGATATAAATTGACATTCTCATGGCTTACGACTTTGCATTAGTGTTCATCGTCTCTACAATGCTATTTGAACAATATTTGGTGACAAAAGACGGCATTTCTATGTAGCGTCAAAAGCCGTCAAATAACAAAAAAATGGCACATAAAAAGATCCTCAGTACTGGGTCTGATTTAAAGGAAACTTAATTTGAACCCGGCCATATTCTGTCTCTCTCTCTCTCTCGCTCTCGTTTGTCATTGCCTTCATTTCCCCTCGCTTACTTTATTCTTACCACGGAATATGTAATGTGTATGCACGTGTATGCCTCAATCATTGAGAATATACTCACTAATATCGCTGAAATAATTCTTCTCCTACCCCTTTTTCTTAATTTACTTCTTCTTAGTAGTTGTAGTTGTAGTAGTAGTAATAGCAGCAGTATCATAATAATCATTATTATTATCATTGTTATATTAATTATTATAGTAAATATCGTAATTATAATCATTATTATAGTAATTATGTGTTATTGTTATTATTCTTATAGTTATTTGTATGCTTCTTCCTCTTATCATTATTATCGTATACACAATACGTCATGTGCCAAGAATTTATTGCTACGATACATCCAAGATGTCTAACAAAACTGCAGTCAATTCGTTGCTGAAATATTACCAAGCCAAAAGAAGGAACATTAGAATTTCTATTTTAAATTGAAATAAATTATATAGGAGAAATAAATAGAGAATACAATCATGATTTTGGAACTAGGGGGTTAACATAGACATAATGCACTTGTTTACATGACCACATTATCTCTTATTCATTCTACCTCCAATGTTTTCAGACTGTTTTCAAAACAATATCATGTTTGTCGATCATAGTTCTATGAAGCTTGCTGTCTCATGGTAATTTAAGCAATCTAAGCAACAATTTCTGAATTTTAGCGACAATCGTTCGCCTTTGCTGCTCTTTAATACTATTATGACGTGCAGTAACAAATTGAAATTTCAGAACTCATGATACATTCGTTTAACCTGTTGACTACTGAATTTATTCATTGCCGTAGGTTTAATACAGGGGCCACCCGGTTCCAGTAAGCAATGGGTTAACAGTTGATTCCACTTGGTTGATTCTATTATTCGGATTATTCAGCAGAACGAGATATAAATTGACATTCTCATGGCTTACGACTTTGCATTAGTGTTCATCGTCTCTACAATGCTATTTGAACAATATTTGGTGAAAAAAGACGGCATTTCTATGTAGCGTCAAAAGCCGTCAAATAACAAAAAAATGGCACATAAAAAGATCCTCAGTACTGGGTCTGATTTAAAGGAAACTTAATTTGAACCCGGCCATATTCTGTCTCTCTCTCTCTCTCGCTCTCGTTTGTCATTGCCTTCATTTCCCCTCGCTTACTTCATTCTTACCACGGAATATGTAATGTGTATGCACGTGTATGCCTCAATCATTGAGAATATACTCACTAATATCGCTGAAATAATTCTTCTCCTACCCCTTTTTCTTAATTTACTTCTTCTTAGTAGTTGTAGTTGTAGTAGTAGTAATAGCAGCAGTATCATAATAATCATTATTATTATCATTGTTATATTTATTATTATAGTAAATATCGTAATTATAATCATTATTATAGTAAGTATGTGTTATTGTTATCATTCTTATAGTTATTTGTATGCTTCTTCTTCTTATCATTATTATCGTATACAAAATACGTCATGTGCCAAGAATTTTTTGCTATGATACATCCAAGATGTCTACCAAAACTGTCAATTCGTTGCTGAAATATTATCAAGCCAAAAGAAGGAACATTAGAATTTCTATTTTAAATTGAAATAAATTATATAGGAGAAATAAATAGAGAATACAATCATGATTTTGGAACTAGGGGGTTAACATAGACATAATGCACTTGTTTACACTACTGCCTAAAGGTTTTGGCAGCGGGCTGACCCGATGCCCGAAGCGCGTAGCTGAAGAAACGATGTTCGGGTCGCGCCCGATGTTCGGGTCGCGCCCGAAATCCGCCCGAAATCAGCCCGAAATCAGCCCGAAATCTGCCCGGTACTATATTCGCCTTGATATGATGCGCGTGCTGAAGTCGTGCGTTTTTAAGACTCGCACGCGACAAGACCCGATGACGTCACGTTGAAAAGTCAAATTGGTCGAGAAGAGCGATTCAACTGCAGATCAATTTGCCTATACAATTTGCGTGTTAAAATATGAATCGCACCGCACGAAAATTATACACAAATACACGTAGAGTGTATGGGAGAGTCGAGTGTATGGTAGGAAAGACGCTCACTAATTTGTTTTGGTGTTCACCAACTTTCACAGCAATATGAGTAAGGCAGTCTAAAGTCAAGTCTAGACCCCCTGATTACGATCTAACAGTGGATGACCACCGTAGGCTTTAGATACTTTTCTGCCAAACATCTTCGAAGAGCTAGGCCCAGGGTCCATGAAGTTAGCAGTCGCTAGTCGGACGGCAACGGGGACGACAAACGCTAGCATAGCTACCGTACCACATCGTCATGCCTAGCCTAGGATCTAGCCTAAACTTAATAAAATGGCTCAATTGAGCACTCATCAGACTAATGATATGAACAATTTGGTCTCACCTTACATTATGCCAATGACACATCAGTCCCTGTTTCCATATTTTAATTCCAAGGATTAAGAGATGCTTTCTTTGTAACAGCTAAGTCATAATTAATACAAATAGTGCTACGTTGTGTAGCCTGTAGGCATAGCCTATGCTAATAACAATATGCATGCTGGATCTAGATTTTGGACGCACATGGTACGCGAAGCTTACTAGATATCTAGGTCAACTTATGACCTATGCTCGTGCTGCATGCATCACATTCGTAACCCCCCATCCCCCTCCGAGGAGATTTCCTCCCCTAAAAAAACATCTGCTTTTATTAAGACCAGCTTATTACCTGGGTGGACTTACCCCTTAAATGAACGGGGGGGGGGGGGGGAGGGGGGTATTGATTTCAGGTGGTAAACTGTTTAAAGAATGGGGAAAATTGTCGTCGGAAGGTAATTGTCCTGATACATTATTTTTTTCAATTCGTCATTAATTGAACATCAATTATATTTAGTATCATCATTATTTGTTATGTTTATTCTTTGCTTGTCAAATTGAAACATTGACCCCCCCCCCCCCCCCCCCCCTCCTCCTCCCGATTGGAACAAAGACGGAGTTGAATGGATTCCTGGGATGGGTATGCGATTTAGTTGTGCGTGTGTGTCTGAGTGAAAAGGAATATGAGGCATCTTTCCGTAAATGGATTTAAGGAAGCTTCCCGTGGTCAGTATAATATGTGCATGTTTGTCAGAGTGGAAATCATGAAATATGCTTCTTCTTTTTTTCTTGAAAAAATGTTATTGACAATCATTATGAAATTACTATACAACTACCCCCCCCCCCCTCGATATGCAACTAAAACGGAGTTGATATGTATATTATTATAACTGTGGGTATATGTGCATGTGATAAGTGTTGATTAAAATCAATCGAGGGATAATTAGACAGGGAGGGGTAGGATTAAAGCCGGGTGATGCCCCCAAACAATCGAAATGGATCAAAACAAGCGTGTGATAACGGATATATTTTTTCTGAACCGTTACACCTAAACCAACGATTTACCTTTCACAAATGAAAACACGTGCCTCTTATCCCCAGAAAAAAAAAGCGGAAGGAGAATGAGATGAAAAAAAAAAGAAAAAAAGAAGTAGACGGGGAGATTATGAAGCAGAGGGAGGGAGAAGAAAAAGAAGAAGAGGAGATGAAGAAGCAGAGGGGGTGGGGGATGAAAAAAAGGAAGGCGAGGAAAAAGAAGAAAGGGGATATGTAGAAGGAGGGGAGAAGAAAAGGAAGGAGAAGAAAAGAAGAAGAGTGATGAAAAGCAGAGGGGGCGGGGGAGAAGAAAATGAAGAAGAGTAGATGAAGAAGCAAAGGGGATTGGGGAAGGAAAAAAGAGAAGGAGAGGAAAAAGAAGGGGATATAAAGAAGCAGAGGGGGGGGGGGAAGAAAAGTAGATGAAGAAGCAAAGGGGTGGGGGTGAAGAAAAAGATGAAGAGTAGATGAAGAAGCAGAGGGGATTGGGGAAGAAAACAAAGGAAGGAGAGGAAAAAGAAGAAGGGGGAGAAGAAAAGGAAGGAGAAGAAAAAGAAGAAGGGTAGATGAAGAAGCAGGGGGAGAAAACGAAGGAGAAGAAAAAGAAAAAGAGTAGATGAAAAGCAGAGGGGGCGGGGAGAAGAAAATGAAGAAGCAGAGGGGATTGGGGAAGAAAAAAAGGAAGGAGAGGAAAAAGAAGGGGATATAAAGAAGCAGGGGGGGGGGAAGAATAGATGAAGAAGCAAAGGGGGTGAGGGTGAAGAAAAAGATGAAGAGTAGATGAAGAAGCAGAGGGGATTGGGGAAGAAAACAAAGGAAGGAGAGGGGAAAAGAAGAAGGAGAGGAAAAAGAAGAAGGGGAGATAAACAAGCAGAGGGGGGGGGGGGAGAGTAGGTGAAGAAGCAGAGGGGCGGGGCCGGTGGAGAAAAAGAAGAAGCGGAGATGAAGAAGCAGAGGGGTGGGGTTTCCTTCGTAAATGTGTTCACTTTATGTATTTCTTAGATTTTTTCTATCATTTGCTATTTTTTCCTCAAGCCTCAAGTATCTCTTTGTTATTTCCTTATGTATTACTCGTATTTCGAATTTTTATTTCCATCTATAACGTATTTTCATTGTTTATCGCCATGCTATCTTGTGTGTGTGTATTTCCGTGGGGTGGGGGAGCCGGGAGTCTCTCTACATCATCATTTTAATAATCGCCAGCATTTTCATCATCGTCCATCAATATCATCACCATCATCATCACTACGGTCACCATCGATAAATCGGCATCATCAGAACAACTCAACATCTCTTCAGTGACTGGGCAATAACTTTCCTTTTCCACACAAAGCGGTTCCCTTTTGAAATTTGATTTATTTACTAAAGCTTTGTTTCGTGAAGTTGCCCTCTCACTTCAGACATGCATGCCGCTGCGGTTTGTAGACAGAACAGAACAGAAAAGGCGCAAACATTGCGTAACATGCACTTTCTCTGTCATCATGATGGTTCGTAGTAGGTCCATGCATCAAGTCACTCAGCAAGAGTTTGAGATACGAGTCGAGTCGTTGACTGGTATAATTATTATTATAATAATTATGTCAGCAAGTTAAGAGATAAATTTGTTTCTCTGTAGACTTGTTAGCTGAAGGCTGGTGGAATTTGACAGGGGAAACGCGAGCTTAGTAAATCAACAATTATCGGGGTGAAAATATTTGCTACCTTTTTTTTCTTCTTCTTCCAGTCTCTCTCTCTACCCCACCCCTTTATCACTTCACCATCTTCCCTATTTCTTTCACTCTTCCTTCCCATCTCCCTCTCTCTCCTTTCGCTAAATACCCCGTCTCCCTCCCTCGCCTTTCTCCTCTTCCTCCCCCCTTCTTTCACCTTTTGTTATACGGTATTCATTCCTTTCCTGAAAATCTCACAGCATGGGCGTCATTTTCACTGAAATAACGGCCATATTCTTCATATTGTAAGAAGTGTAGTTGTTTCAAGCAAATGGACAGGTCAGCTGAAAGTAAGTCCTTATAATTATTTTGATGTTTTGATATTTTCGGTTGATACCAGATGAAGAAATGCAAAGGCAAACTGTTCGCCAGATTCCGGTAAAAATCGCCAGTCAATCCCCCTTTGCGTGTGAAGCAAGGGTTACCGGATGCGTGTGGGTCACCTCCCTGGTTTTATCAAAGCATTTATCCTCGTACCAGACGGTTAATTTTGTCTATTTTGTAATTAGCTGACTGGAGAAGAAACAAATCTGCGGTAGTCCGCAGTTGACAAAAAAGTTAGGCGACAACTTTACCAAAATAAGTGATAATACTTCCAACACTAAATACTTAAATTGTAAATTGATTAAATGTTTAACTATGCATCCTTCCATCGTGTTTATTTTAACTTGAACAAAATGACATGAGTTCGAGAACGCCGACTCGGCAGACGTTCACCGCATGTTAATTAAATATGTTTAATGGTTGTTTTCTTGACAAAAACATCGAGTTAGAGTGACTATTGTGACGTTTGGAGATAACCATTATGACATCACAAAGCCGCGTAACACTAGCATTCCACGCAGATGCGCATTTTTTCACAGACATTGCGCGCAAAGCAACGGCGCATAGCAACAAAGTAAACAAAGCAGCTCGAAGTTCGGGAACTTCCCGAAGTTCGGGCGCTCCCCCAAATTCCGCGCGTGCGTTCAATTCAGCTGCCCGAAATCTGCCCGAAATCTGCCCGAAATCTGCCCGAACTTGCTCACATTTTTGGCAATTGACACTAAAAAAAAATATGCGTCCCGCGAGTAGCTTGCCCGCGCCCGCAGCCCGCTGCCAAAACCTTTAGGCAGTAGTGTACATGACCACATTATCTCTTATTCATTCTACCTCCGATGTTTTCAGACTGTTTTCAAAACAATATCATGTTTGTCGATCATAGTTCTATGAAGCTTGCTGTCTCATGGTAATTTAAGCAATCTAAGCAACAATTTCTGAATTTTAGCGACAATCGTTCGCCTTTGCTGCTCTTTAATACTATTATGACGTGCAGTAACAAATTGAAATTTCAGAACTCATGATACATTCGTTTAACCCGTTGACTACTGAATTTATTCATTGCCGTAGGTTTAATACAGGGGCCACCCGGTTCCAGTAAGCAATGGGTTAACAGTTGATTCCACTTGGTTGATTCTATTGTTCGGATTATTCAGCAGAACGAGATATAAATTGACATTCTCATGGCTTACGACTTTGCATTAGTGTTCATCGTCTCTACAATGCTATTTGAACAATATTTGGTGAAAAAAGACGGCATTTCTATGTAGCGTCAAAAGCCGTCAAATAACAAAAAAATGGCACATAAAAAGATCCTCAGTACTGGGTCTGATTTAAAGGAAACTTAATTTGAACCCGGCCATATTCTGTCTCTCTCTCTCTCTCGCTCTCGTTTGTCATTGCCTTCATTTCCCCTCGCTTACTTCATTCTTACCACGGAATATGTAATGTGTATGCACGTGTATGCCTCAATCATTGAGAATATACTCACTAATATCGCTGAAATAATTCTTCTCCTACCCCTTTTTCTTAATTTACTTCTTCTTAGTAGTTGTAGTTGTAGTAGTAGTAATAGCAGCAGTATCATAATAATCATTATTATTATCATTGTTATATTTATTATTATAGTAAATATCGTAATTATAATCATTATTATAGTAAGTATGTGTTATTGTTATCATTCTTATAGTTATTTGTATGCTTCTTCTTCTTATCATTATTATCGTATACAAAATACGTCATGTGCCAAGAATTTTTTGCTATGATACATCCAAGATGTCTACCAAAACTGTCAATTCGTTGCTGAAATATTATCAAGCCAAAAGAAGGAACATTAGAATTTCTATTTTAAATTGAAATAAATTATATAGGAGAAATAAATAGAGAATACAATCATGATTTTGGAACTAGGGGGTTAACATAGACATAATGCACTTGTTTACATGACCACATTATCTCTTATTCATTCTACCTCCAATGTTTTCAGACTGTTTTCAAAACAATATCATGTTTGTCGATCATAGTTCTATGAAGCTTGCTGTCTCATGGTAATTTAAGCAATCTAAGCAACAATTTCTGAATTTTAGCGACAATCGTTCGCCTTTGCTGCTCTTTAATACTATTATGACGTGCAGTAACAAATTGAAATTTCAGAACTCATGATACATTCGTTTAACCCGTTGACTACTGAATTTATTCATTGCCGTAGGTTTAATACAGGGGCCACCCGGTTCCAGTAAGCAATGGGTTAACAGTTGATTCCACTTGGTTGATTCTATTGTTCGGATTATTCAGCAGAACGAGATATAAATTGACATTCTCATGGCTTACGACTTTGCATTAGTGTTCATCGTCTCTACAATGCTATTTGAACAATATTTGGTGACAAAAGACGGCATTTCTATGTAGCGCCAAAAGCCGTCAAATAACAAAAAAATGGCACATAAAAAGATCCTCAGTACTGGGTCTGATTTAAAGGAAACTTAATTTGAACCCGGCCATATTCTGTCTCTCTCTCTCTCTCGCTCTCGTTTGTCATTGCCTTCATTTCCCCTCGCTTACTTCATTCTTACCACGGAATATGTAATGTGTATGCACGTGTATGCCTCAATCATTGAGAATATACTCACTAATATCGCTGAAATAATTCTTCTCCTACCCCTTTTTCTTAATTTACTTCTTCTTAGTAGTTGTAGTTGTAGTAGTAGTAATAGCAGCAGTATCATAATAATCATTATTATTATCATTGTTATATTAATTATTATAGTAAATATCGTAATTATAATCATTATTATAGTAATTATGTGTTATTGTTATTATTCTTATAGTTATTTGTATGCTTCTTCCTCTTATCATTATTATCGTATACACAATACGTCATGTGCCAAGAATTTATTGCTACGATACATCCAAGATGTCTAACAAAACTGCAGTCAATTCGTTGCTGAAATATTACCAAGCCAAAAGAAGGAACATTAGAATTTCTATTTTAAATTGAAATAAATTATATAGGAGAAATAAATAGAGAATACAATCATGATTTTGGAACTAGGGGGTTAACATAGACATAATGCACTTGTTTACATGACCACATTATCTCTTATTCATTCTACCTCCAATGTTTTCAGACTGTTTTCAAAACAATATCATGTTTGTCGATCATAGTTCTATGAAGCTTGCTGTCTCATGGTAATTTAAGCAATCTAAGCAACAATTTCTGAATTTTAGCGACAATCGTTCGCCTTTGCTGCTCTTTAATACTATTATGACGTGCAGTAACAAATTGAAATTTCAGAACTCATGATACATTCGTTTAACCCGTTGACTACTGAATTTATTCATTGCCGTAGGTTTAATACAGGGGCCACCCGGTTCCAGTAAGCAATGGGTTAACAGTTGATTCCACTTGGTTGATTCTATTGTTCGGATTATTCAGCAGAACGAGATATAAATTGACATTCTCATGGCTAACGACTTTGCATTAGTGTTCATCGTCTCTACAATGCTATTTGAACAATATTTGGTAACAAAAGACGGCATTTCTATGTAGCGTCAAAAGCCGTCAAATAACAAAAAAATGGCACATAAAAAGATCCTCAGTACTGGGTCTGATTTAAAGGAAACTTAATTTGAACCCGGCCATATTCTGTCTCTCTCTCTCTCTCTCGCTCTCGTTTGTCATTGCCTTCATTTTCCCTCGCTTACTTCATTCTTACCACGGAATATGTAATGTGTATGCACGTGTATGCCTCAATCATTGAGAATATACTCACTTATATCGCTGAAATGATTCTTCTCCTACCCCTTTTTCTTAATTTACTTCTTCTTAGTAGTTGTAGTTGTAGTAGTAGTAATAGCAGCAGTATCATAATAATCATTATTATTATCATTGTTATATTTATTATTATAGTAAATATCGTAATTATAATCATTATTATAGTAAGTATGTGTTATTGTTATCATTCTTATAGTTATTTGTATGCTTCTTCTTCTTATCATTATTATCGTATACACAATACGTCATGTGCCAAGAATCTTTTGCTATGATACATCCAAGATGTCTACCAAAACTGTCAATTCGTTGCTGAAATAATCAAGCCAAAAGAAGAAACATTAGAATTTCTATTTTAAATTGAAATAAATTATATAGGAGAAATAAATAGAGAATACAATCATGATTTTGGAACTAGGGGATTAACATGGACATAATGCACTTGTTTACATGACCACATTATCTCTTATTCATTCTACCTCCAATGTTTTCAGACTGTTTTCAAAACAATATCATGTTTGTCGATCATAGTTCTATGAAGCTTGATGTCTCATGGTAGTTTAAGCAATCTAAGCCACAATTTTTGGATTTTAGCGACAATCGTTCGCCATTGCTGCTCTTTCATACTATTATGACGTGCAGTACCAAATTGAAATTTCAGAACTCATGATACATTCGTTTAACAGTTGATTCCACTTGGTTGATTCTATTGTTCGGATTATTCAGCAGAACGAGATATAAATTGATATTCTCATGGCTTACGACTTTGCATTAGTGTTCATCGTCTCTACAATGCTATTTGAACAATATTTGGTGACAAAAGACGGCATTTCTATGTAGCGTCAACAGCCATCAAATAACAAAAACATGGCAGATAAAAAGATCCTCAGTACTAGTATTTATTTTGTGTCTGTATAGAAGAAATTATTATTATTCTTCCTCAATTTTGTTCGCAGGATATCTCAAGAATGGCTGCAGTCATTATCATGAAACTTGCCATGATGATAGATCTTAGTCAAACTTAGAACTGCGTGACTTTTCAGTGACTCAAAGTCATCGTGACGTCATCCAGGCGCCATTTTGTGAAAATCAACTAATGATCATATCTTCATAACGGATAGTAATTTTTCATTCATATTTATCATGATTAAGATCAATATCCGTCCGGTCAATTTTAGGTCATTAAACGTGCGTAAACGCGCGCGTACGCGTTCGTGCGTGCGTTAATGCGCGCGCAAAAATATAAAATGCTCTAAATCGTCTTTAATTTTTTTTTGCATACGTTACAGGCCCTTTAAAGCATTTCGCAAAAAATAGCGCACAAGCGCATGCGTGCGCGTTTCCGCGCGTACATGTACTGGCATTTTGCAACATAGAATCGCCGGATTTTCTCTGTCATCATATTTGGCACATTTTTTCAAGCATTTTGATGATTTGTTCACCTTTTATTAACGCAATGAGCGTCCGTCAAAGTTGACAGCACGCGCGGATTTGCGTTATCTTTATCCACAATACATGGGCAAAAACATGCCTATATACAATTCATTGTAACTCTTTAGAATAGATAGAAACTCCAATCAAAATCAACCCTCATTTTTTCAATAAGATGTCAGGATCCCGCTCATGTTCATGATCTTCATCATGATCATCATGATCATCATTATCATAATGATGATAATCATTTATCAATTACATTTTCATTTCTTTGAATAAGATAAAATCGTCAAAATGTGTTCTTCATGATGTAAATTAGAGTCAAAGGTGTAACTGGTTACTGCGCAGGGTCAATGGTCATATATCATCTCAATCTTTCTTCCCTAGATCCATGGTGATCAAGGGGACAAAATTTAATCTTGACATATAGATAGATCATAATGGGAGAAGCATTTTATAAAATAATATATCGTATATTGCATTATTCGTTATGTAAACCATTATCATACGTATCACCTAATTCGTCTAAGTGACGAATTAAAGTCTAGTTATTATTAATATTATTACTATCGTTATTATTATTATTATTATTACCACTTTTATCATTATCATTACTGCTACTAATGTTATTTTTGTTAAAGCATACAGTGGAGATCACGACTCCTTCTAACCAATTGCAGGAGATGGGAATGTTTCTGAATCATGTTGGATAATTTTTGTTAGTTGTAAGGCATTCTTCTACAATAATCAAGAAACAAGGCTTCCTTTGAAGAACGAAATAAAGAGCTTATTTGAAACTTTGGACACTAAGATTGCCATAGACTAAATTTACTTCAACGTTGAATGACATAAAAGAGAAGGTTGAGTTCTGGGAAGAGGAAAAAATTGATTTGTGAGCGTTTTCATTAATATTATGCAAGTGTGGAAGAATATCATATACAAAATGTTCCCTGAAAAGCATGGCTCGATCTTCAAATGCTTTCATATTTTGAATATGGCATGAAACTTAATAAAAATCGGGACGGATTTTTATGTACTGTAGCTCCATATACACCTTTATGTTTACAGTGCTTGTAACTTTACCAAGACTGGGCCAACTTTATTATCATTTTGATGATTCCACAACCTTGCAGTACACATCAATTACATCTAAGCTAAATGATCAACCTTTTCTGATCGACTCCACACCGTTTCTTTCACAATGCAATCGCATGACCAGAACTCAACCTTATCTTTAAATCCATCGACCTGTTGATTTCTTTCATAAAGATAATCATTGTTTATAGATCAAGATCTATAAACATGGATTTGTTTAATAATACGCTTGATCATTCGGATGATCTCACATGCATTGCATTAATCATCACAATACTATCGGATACACTCTGATAAACTATATTAATCATGTTGTGGGTTGGACAGAGATGCCAACTAGTACGGATTTCCCGTAATTTCTACGGGAAATCGGCCGATTACGGGCGGTACGATTTTCATACCATAAATTCCGGATTTTGCCGATTTTGCCGATTTTCAAAATTAGCACTTTAAGGTTTAGCACGTTTAAGGTTTAGCACGTACTTTTGACTATTGCAGCGCAGCCATCCTTGAATCCATGCATAGAAATCCCACAGGGCTTCCGATTGGACAATTTGTTATCTAGCACACCCCTTTCAGTGCATACATGTGCATACAACATGTGCTTCGCGAGCGGGGGCCGGGTGAAATACCTCTCTTGGCCGCGCCGCTACCGCCCGCCCAGCGCCAGGCCTCGCTATGCTAGCGCCGTGTACACTGTCGGATTTCTCACAGGCTGTCACAGCGTTCGTCCATTTTCGTCGACAATCTGAACTCATGTTGGTTGGATTTAGATATCAATCATCATGTCTTCCACAACTAAGAAGCGTGGCAAGAAGTTACAGACTTTTAAAGAAGAATACAGTAAGAAATGGAAATGCATCGTGTAACACCAACTAATGAACAGGTATGTTACTTTTATTTAACTTGTTGTGCTATCGCGCTTGCCTGCGTGCAGAAAAATTTGCGTCGCGCAGAAAATTACGGATTTTGTCTCCAAATTACAGATTTTTAGCCTTATGATTACGGATTTGTGCTCTGAAAGGTTGGCATCCCTGGTTGGATGCTGTTATTAAAAAATGAGTTGATTACATGGTCTAAAAACTGAAAATATTTCCAACTGGTGTAGGAATGATTTAGCATAGAGGAAGAGAGAATTTGAACATTTTGATGACAATAGACTATTGTGGTACTAAAGTTAATGTAGTGTCACATGGCAATTTAAATACATGTCAGGTAATTCATCAATACCAGGTTTAATAATTTAAAAGAAAACTGAATTTGAACCCCGGACTATGTACTTTCTCTCTCTCTCTCTCTCTCTCTCGCTCTCTTTCTCTTGTTCTTGCCTTTCTTTTCTTTCTTTTTTTCATCTTGCCCTTTAAGAATGATCGACTCCACACCGTTTTTTTCACAATAATCGCATGACCAGAACTCAACCTTATCTTTAAGTCCCTCGACCTGTTGATTTCCTTCATAAAGATAATCAATGTAGATCGAAATCTATAAACGTGGGTTTGTTTAATTTGCCTTGATCATTCACATGATATTCCATGCATTGCATTCAATATAAAAATAATATTGGATACACTCTCATAAACTATCATGTAGTCAGTTGGGTGCTGTTATTAAAAAATGAGTTGAGTAATGGTCATGCGATTATATGGTGAAAAAAACGGTGTGAAAATATTCCCAATTGTTGCTCGGATGATTTAGCAAAGAGGAAGAGAGAATTTGAACATTTTGATGACAATAGACTATTGTGGTACTAAAGTTAATGTAGTGTCACATGGCAATTTAAATACATGTCAGGTACATGTAATTCATCAATACCAGGTTTAATAATTTAAAAGAAAACTGAATTTGAACCCGGACTATGTACTTTCTCTCTCTCTCTCTCTCTCTCACTCTCTCACACACTCACACCCACACTCTCTCTTTCGCTCTCTATCTTTCTCTTGCTCTCTCTCTCTCTTTCTCTTTCTCTCTTGTCCTTGCCTTCCTTTTCTTTCTCTTTTTCTATCTTGCCGCGAAGAATGTAATATGCATTTGTATACCTCGACAATTGAGATAGTAATCAGTAATATCGATGAAATGATTTTTCTTCTCCCTCTCCTCCTACTCCTTATTCTCTTTCTTCTTCTTCTTCTTCTTGGTAATCTCATAATTATCACTAATACTTCTACCACTATCATTATTATTATTAATATTATTACTATCGTTATTATTATTATTATTATTACCACTTTTATCATTATCATTACTGCTACTAATGTTATTTTTGTTAATAAAGCATACAGTGGAGATCACGACTCCTTCTAACCAATTGCAGGAGATGGGAATGTTTCTGAATCATGTTGGATAATTTTTGTTAGTTGTAAGGCATTCTTCTACAATAATCAAGAAACAAGGCTTCCTTTGAAGAACAAAATAAAGAGCTTATTGAAACTTTGGACACTAAGATTGCCATAGACTAAATTTACTTCAACGTTGAATGACATAAAAGAGAAGGTTGAGTTCTGGGAAGAGGAAAAAATTGATTTGTGAGCGTTTTCATTGTTATTATGCAAGTGTGGAAGAATATCATATACAAAATGTTCCCTGAAAAGCATGGCTCGATCTTCAAATGCTTTCATATTTTGAATATGGCATGAAACTTAATAAACATCGGGACGGATTTTTATGTAGCTCCATATACACCTTTATGTTTACAGTGCTTGTAACTTTACCAAGACTGGGCCAACTTTATTATCATTTTGATGATTCCAGAACCTTGCAGTACACATCAATTACATCTAAGCTAGATGATCAACCTTTTCTGATCGACTCCACACCGTTTCTTTTACAATGCAATCGCATGACCAGAACTCAACCTTATCTTTAAATCCATCGACCTGTTGATTTCTTTCATAAAGATAATCATTGTATATAGATCGAGATCTATAAACATGGATTTGTTTAATAATACGCTTGATCATTCGGATGATCTCACATGCATTGCATTAATCATCACAATACTATCGGATACACTCTGATAAACTATATTAATCATGTTGTGGGTTGGATGCTGTTATTAAAAAATGAGTTGATTACATGGTCTAAAAACTGTGTGAAAATATTTCCAACTGGTGTAGGAATGATTTAGCATAGAGGAAGAGAGAATTTGAACATTTTGATGACAATAGACTATTGTGGTACTAAAGTTAATGTAGTGTCACATGGCAATTTAAATACATGTCAGGTAATTTATCAATACCAGGTTATATGGTTATATGGTTATATGGTGATTATATGGTGAAAAAACTATGTGAAAATATTCCCAATTGTTGCTCGGATGATTTAGCAAAGAGGAAGAGAGAAGCAAATATTCTCACTATAACAGCTAATAGTATGTCGAGAGAACATGGCTATAATTCATTCTGGATCGTTTATCGTGTAGATCGATTGTTTGAACCAGTACAATAAAAAAATACTCGCAAAAACTTGCTGGAAATCACCTTCGATCAAAACCGCAACTCTCATTTGCACGAAGTGACCTGTGTTTATAAGCACATGGTGTCGGGCATAATAATTACCCTGATTTCCTTATCTTTTTATTAAGCTCATTACTCAGCCACTATACATTTTCTACAAAAAAAATTGTTTGGCACATGTCATTTATTTGTAATCTTGAACATATGGGCCTGAATTCACAAAGGAGGTTTGTCGTCAAACCTAGGTTTATGTGCGTCATATGACGCGTCTTTTTCTACTCCTCCTCCTTCACGTCTTTCTTCTTCTTCTTCTCTTTTTTATTCATCTTTTTCTTCTTCTTCTTCTTCGTCTGTTTTTTCTTCTTCTTCTACTTTTATTATGATTATTATCATTATCATTACTACTACTACTACTACTACTACTACTACTACTACTATTACTACTACTACTACCAGGCCTTAAATTTCAATATTTTTAGGGCAAGGCCACTTTTCTGTAGGGCACATTCCTATAGTACAGCACAAATAGGAAGAATTGGAAAGGGCACCAAAAATCTCCAAGGCCAATGAGAGGGGCATTGAGGCCAATCAAAGGGGCATCCAAGGCCATGGCCTTGGTGGCCTTGGATTAATTTAAGGCCTGTACTACTATTACTACTACTACTACTTCTACTAGTACTACTATTCATATTATTGTTATTATTATTATTGTTATTATGATCGTTGTTGTCATCATTGTCATTACTATTGCTATTTTAAAAATAACTATTATCATTATTGTCATAATCAGCATCGTCAGTATATTCATCAATTTCAGTAGTAGTAGTAGTAGTAGTATAGTAGTAGTAGTAGTGGTGCCAGGAAAAAATGTCAGAGGTAAAAATGTCAGAGGTAAAAATGTCAGAGGTAAAGATGTCAGAGGTAAAAATGTCAAAGGATATATTGAATAAGGCAGACTAATGGGACATGCATGGTTGCTACTCCGAGTTTCACGCCTTGCAAGCGATCATCAGATAACTGATAGCATTCTTCAAAGTACATGATTCCTCTACAACCTTGGTACAAATACGCTCAAAATAAGAATTAACTAATACAATACAATACAATAAGCCTAATACAATACCTGAATCTTATATATTAATACCACTAATCGCCGCGGGGGGTCCAAAACGGTTCCTCAAAAACGTCTTTCCCCGACCGCGCCCGCCTCCGGCACAATTATACGAGGCCTGTCTCCCGTAACCCGCGTGCCACGTCGACCCCGCGATCGACGTCCATGTCGTTAAACGCGTTTTCGGGGTTCCGGGGAGGACGGGCGGACGAAAGCACGGCGGGCGTGGTGGATTGCAAGAAGGCGACGAACCCGTGAGAGCGAGTTGGCAAGGCGTGCACCCGCCCTCTGTCTAATTATCAAAGAGAGACAAAGAGAGACACGATAAACGAGAATCCACTCGCGTCAACGGGTGTAGCAAATCTTATTGCAACGGGTGCGTCGTTCCTCGAGTAAGGCATCTTACAATAGGATATTCTTTGTAGACCAGGCGCCCATATAGTGTACGTGTATTACACGCTCAGGTCACACACATGCACACAGATAGTACAGTAGATTCGAGTCGAGGCGATTGCTACAACTGGCGCAAACCATGGACCTATTTTCGCGTAAAAATCTTTACTCTGAAAATAATTATACAAATTCTGTGATCTATGACAACATAATCATAGTCCAAGCTTCTGTTTTATTGGTCTTTTCATGAAAACTACATCGAAATCACAACAATAATAGCGCAAATAGATCTGTGACGGTACGCCTTGAGTCCACACGTACATGTATGTAGGAAATTGGATTTATACGTGTTTTTCTTATGCAAATGACTTTGTATAATTTGCATAAAACTGCCGTTTAAAAATACGGTGAATGAAATGTAGTTCCTCGATTTATAAGTTTGTTTTGGTATCTTGAGGAAGAATTGTTATATTGTGAGTTTATGTAAAAAAGGAATAAGATTGCATATAATGTGTAATAACTAATTTTTACTTCATTCAAAAGGTGTTTGTACAAGAATAGCAAAAAGAGGAAGGATATTTTGTTTATAGAATTGTGATAGGTCTTTATATGTGGGCGCGGGAATCTGCCTGACATAGCAGATACGTAGGCACACATTGCATCTTGTCATGGGCGAAGGAGGTTGTGCGTGTATCGGGCTGTCTATTAGTGTGCAACGCCCTTGTTACGTTTTACACCTATGAAAGAAGTAAGTTGTTTTCTTTAAATGTCAGTTTGATAGTAAAGATTGTAAGCTTTGATACATGTCTATGAAATGTTTTTATGTCCTTCAGGAGAGGAAAATAAGGATTATTTTGGAAGGAGAATGTATTTGATTTTGTACTTGACAACTTTCGTTAGTCAGAATAGTATGTCTTCATAGGGATATGGTATCCAGTTAATCAAATTACATTGATCGTTTAAATAAATGTTATTACATTTATTCTATATGATGTTTAGATAAATTGTCTTTTAAATGGTTAGTGGTTAACGCCTACCTGTATTTAGTGCGTGAATTATTGATTGTAATGATTTCGCCGTTGAGGGCGTATGATGTTAATATTGTGATAAAGATGGCGGCGCCCATGGAATCTTTGTATGATAATTTAATTGATGAGTTACTTTATGTTATGTGTTATTAGTATACTATAAGGATGTTTTAACGATTTGTTATAGATGACATGCTAGCGAGGTTTGCTGGGAGCTGTATTAGTGTGGTCTAGCTGGGACTGTGTTGTCTTTTGGGAGCCGGGAGCTGCTCCGGCTTGTATCTCAGAGACCTTGGGTAGGATATGATTTAATATATATACATTGTTTAATTGGTGTAATGTTGTTTATTGATGCATTTTGAATATGTACTTTCATATAATATGTGCTAATTAAAGACAATGATATTGTCTTTATTATTATATTATCATTGATGCATGATGTCACAGTTTATGTAATACAGTGTAAACCAACAGTGTGATAATTTACTGTCTGTTTACCTCGCCCACATTGTTGTATACTATGTATCAGATATATGTTGATAAGCATCTATACTTGTCTTGTATTTATGTTTGGCACATCTGATTGATTTGCAGGGTTTTCTTCATGCTGATTATGTTACTGATGATCAACAAATAAATGGGCTCATCACCCAACCTACCATCAAGCTGCTCTCAAGATTCTTTATTGCTGCCTTATCCGTATTACGACAAATGGCGACGAGGATGGGATACGGATGTTTGTGGATCATCGCAGGTTATCGCAGATGCTACGACTGAGTTCATCAGCTGAAGGAGGAAAACCCCTTGGTCAAGAAAGACACTTGGAGTGTCACAGGACTTTAACGAGTCAAAGTTTTTTTTTGCATGCAATATTAACTTGTTGCAGTTCCAAGTATTGGTGTAAGTTTAGTTGTAAACACAGTCATTATTGCCAATAAACATAATTATTGCCAATTGTTTACTTACTTGTACTTGCAGTTTTAGTTTCATTTAGCCCTTGTAACGATGGCTGAAGATACGAGTATGGCAGAGATGCTGCAGGCGTTGACAGGTGTCATGCAAGGACTAGCTCTACGACAGACAACTCCTGCACCAAAGATTAAACTTCAAAAGTTTAAAGGTCCACCAAGAGCCCCAGGTGAACCTTCATTAAAGGAATGGCTGGATGATTTTGCTGTTTATGCCAAGAGGTACAAGCTTGAAGGGAAAGACAAGGCTCAAGCATTGATCGATCATCTTGTCGGTGTCGTGAAGGAAGAGGTTCTGTGTAGGGATCTGTCAGTAAGAGAGGACTTTGATCAGCTAGTAGATGTGCTAAATTCACTGTTTGGAACTGCAGAATCAGTTCAGCCACTGAGTGCTGAATTTCACACGAGAACCCAGAGAGAAGGTGAAGGTCTTGCTGATTATAGTCGTGTATTGATGAGACTGTATTCACGCATGGAAAAGGCAGCCTCCTCTACAGATGAGAGGAGGGCCCTTGAGCTTCTTCGCGACAGTTCTCTAAAGGAAAACTTTGTACGGGGAGTGAGAGACACCGGGATAAAGAGAGAACTGCGACGAATAGAGATGGCCTCTAAAGGAAAAAAGTTCCTGGAAATGAGTGAGGAAGTGTTGGATCTTTTCAGGGATCAGGAGCCTTCAACAAAAGTGAAAGTCCAGGAAGCACTGGTGGCAACCCCCTCAACTACAGAGAGAAATGAAGTCAGAGAACTGAAGGACGACCTATCTTCTTTAACGAGACAAGTGAGTGAATTAGTAGAGGCTGTAAAGAATTTACAAAGGAACAGTGGTGGACAGAAGGAATACAGTGGTGGACAGAAGGAATGGCAAGGAAGAAAGCTCATTTGCTACAACTGTGGTGAGAAGGGCCATCACAGGAATGATTGTTCATCTAGCAGAAGGTGCTTTTCTTGCAAGATGCCTGGGCATCTTAAGAAGGACTGTCCCTTAAACAAGAGTACAGAGAACACCCGAAAGAACTCTCAAGCAAACATCAGTTTGATCCAAGGTCAGAAGGAGGGGTCAGTAGATCCATTGATAAAGAGACTTGTATCACGAAGTCCAAAGTCGGTGGTGACCATAGGACATAGGATGTGTACTAGATTCAGGAGCGGAAACGTCCATAATACCCGCTTCTGTATACCATGAACAGCTGAAGGTACATCTGGGGGAGCTGCACTCCATGTCTGGACTATTTCTAGATATCGTGGGAATTGGTGGGATAGATATCCCAATTGAGGGCTACATCGAAGTCCCAATACACCTGGAAGGACATTCCCTCCTTGGAAGTTTTATGATTGCAGCGGACAGGGCATGCCACAATGCTACGGCTACTACACCGGAGTATCCTGTCCTGATAGGGTGTAATATCTTTGACACTATCGGTCCGTCAGGGTTAATTGATGTTCTGAAGTCTGCGAAGCAGAAAGTGAATGAGAGAACAGCGGCCTCCTGCTCACCTATCCCTGTACAGACTGGGCGTGTTGAAGTTCTCCAACCCTTTAGCATAAGAAGGGTAAGGTGTCAAATAGAGACGGGTGGTCATCCAATTGGAGAGATTTTGGTGAGAGATGCGACACGCCCAGTCTACGCAATCAATGCAATAGAAGGGTGCCAAGAACCTGATGGGAAATTAGTGGAAGTGCTGCTGGCTAACAGATCGGAGAACATTATTCATTTACCATCTCACACTCAGGTAGCAGAAGCAGTAATGGTCCAAAGAAGGAAAGAGGTTTGTCTTGACCTTGAGGAGGACAAGATATTGGTTTCTGTTCGTGATGTGGTTGCAGAAGAAGCAGAAGATGACAAGGTATCTGAAAGTGTAATGTCGGATATTGACATTAAGGAAACAGATGACGGTCTTCCGAATCTTCCTACTGGAGTCAAGTTGGACGGACTTTCCAGTGAAGCTAAGATGTTGGTGACACAGTTGCTCGACAAGCATGCTACAGTGTTTTCATCAGGAAGCTTTGATTTAGGGGAATGCAGTGTTGTGCCTCACGTGATACAGATGACTGAAGGACCTGCGATTAGGCTCCCTTACAGGCGCATATGCCCAACGTTGGTCAATGATGTCAAGAAGATGCTCCAGGAGATGTTGGATCAAGGGATAATCCGCCCATCAAAGAGTCCGTATGCAAGCCCCATTGTTCTTGTGAAGAAGAAGGATGGATCACTCAGATTATGCATTGATTACAGGAAAGTTAATGAACGCACTGTAAGAGATTCGTTTCCATTACCTAGGATAGAGGAAACTTTGGATGCACTGACAGATGCCAAGTATTTCTCCACAATGGATCTAGCACATGGCTACTTCCAAGTAGTGATGGACCCTGCATCAGTGGACAAGACGGCTTTCCGGGTTCCTTGGGGACTTTTCGAGTTTACCAGGATGCCCCAAGGACTATGTAATAGTCCAGGTACATTTCAGAGAACGATGGAGTATATACTGGGAGATCTTAATCTTAGCCAAGTTATATTGTATCTGGATGATATTTTGGTGTTCTCTTCTACTCTTGAGCAGCACTTGGAGAGGTTGGACTTGGTCTTAACACGACTTGAAGAGAACGGACTCAAGGTGAAAGGCAAGAAGTGTGAATTCTTCCGCCAAGAAGTCAAGTACCTTGGACATGTAGTAACAAGTGAAGGAGTCAGGGTAGATCCTGAAAAGGTGAATAAAGTTCAGGAGTGGCCACGACCCAAGAATGGCAAGGAAGTTAGCTCGTTCTTAGGATTAGCATCCTATTATCGTCGCTTCATGGAAGGATTCTCTCACATGGCTGGTCCTCTGCAAAAGGTTGCTCTGAAAGGGAAAAGCAGCAAGACAGACTTCGAGTGGGGACAAGAACAAGAAGATGCATTTGTAAGTTTGAAGTCGCGACTTACTAGTGCCCCAGTGCTTACCTACCCCAAGTTTGACAAGGACTTCATCGTGGAGACGGATGCTTCCCTGAAAGGCTTAGGGGCATGCTTACTTCAGAAAGGAGATGATGGTCGACCCCATCCTATCGCATACGCAAGCAGGAGTTTGCGAGGGGCAGAGAAGAACTATGCAGACTTGAGCAGTTTCAAACTTGAACTACTTGCCCTTAAATGGGCTGTGACAGAAAAGTTTGCACCCTATCTCATGGGAGCTCACTGTACTGTGTTGACAGATAACAACCCTTTGGCGCATTTAAACTCAGCGAAGTTAGGAGCCACTGAGTCCAGATGGGTCGCACAACTGGCACCCTTTGATATAGAGGTGAAGTACAGGTCGGGTAAGAGTAACCGATGCGCTGATGCTCTTAGTAGGAGACCAGAAGACATGTCGAGTGCAGAAGTCGCATCAGTGCTAAGTGAGGTGACATGTTCTACGGAGCTACCCAAGAATGATCAATCTTCTTTGAGAGGACGTCAGAAGATTGAGGTGAGAAGGGTTAGTGAAGAGCACAGTGTCAATGTATTGCCCTCTTACAGCTATGCTGAGCTTGCGGATCTCCAAGAGAAAGATGAAGTTCTTCAAGAGGTCTCGCGTTTGTGGAAGAAGGGATGGACGCCTGGTCAGGACTTCGATACCTCGATGCCGTGTTTATCTGGATGGCTGAAACAGTGGTCACGATATCGAGAGTATCGAGGGGTTTTGTATAGGGAGGTGGATGATGCCATTCTTGGCAAGGTACGACAGCTGTTAGTACCCCAAGTGTTGAGAGAAACCATGCTGAATTTGACTCATGACAGATGGGGCCACCAAGGAGTGGACAGAACAATGAACCTACTGAGAGACAGATGCTATTGGCCAGGAATGAGTGGGGAAGTAAGACTTTACATCAAGAAGTGTTATAGATGTACTATGTCAAAGGTACCTACGCCAGCTATCTGCCCTCCCCAAAGGCATCTACTTGCATTTCGGCCCCAGGAGATAGTAGCTGTTGACTTTCTGAAGCTGGATAAGGGCAGAGGTGGTTACGAGGATGTGTTAGTAATCACGGATGTATTTAGCAAGTATTGCCAAGCAGTGCCCTGCAGGGATCAGACAGCGTTGACAGTGGCCAAGACTTTGCGTGATTCCTGGTTTACACATTATGGAATTCCAGGAAGAATCCATTCCGACCAAGGAAGGTCTTTCGAGAATGCGATTATTCTGGAACTTTGCAAGTTGTATGGTATGAAGAAATCACGTACTACAGCGTACCACCCTGCTGGTAATGGTCAGTGCGAGCGTTTTAACAAGACGTTGTGTGGGCTGATTCGGTCTCTAGAACCAGGGGAACGACGTCGATGGCCAGAACTTTTGCAGCATATTGTCTACATCTACAATACCACCCCTCACAAGGTAACCAGGGTCTCACCTTACTTTTTGATGTTTGCTAGGAAGCCGACCCTACCCATTGATCAACTTTTGAACCATGTGTCCAATGAATGGGAACAAGACTATATCCAGACACAAGCAGACTTGATCGACAGGGCCTACCAGATTGTTTCAGATAGACTGAGTGAAGCAGCTGATAAGGCAGCAAGAGCGCAAGATGATCACGTCACTAATCCTGCATTGGAAGTTGGTGATAGAGTGCTCCTGGAGAGAAATGCTTTCACTGAGAGACACAAGCTAGAAGACAAATTCTATGAGATACCTTACGTTATTGTCGAGAAGAATGATGAGAATGATCTCTTCAAGATACGACCTACCATGGGAGGAGTACCTAAATGGGTGAATCGTAGAAGGTTGATTTTGGATCCTCGAGCAGAAGTAAATGAACTAGATGAAGTACTACCAGATGATGGCAGAGACGATATTGACAACGATCATGAGAACGATGTCGAAGAAAGTGACTCAAGTAGTGATGAAGATGATGACAGTAGTGATGAGGATGATCAGAATGACTTTCAATGGATATACGATGGTCAAACTGAAATAGAAGATTCACAAGTAACTGTCAATCAGGAAATACCTAATCCAAGGCGATCAAGTAGATCATCAAAGGGAACGCACAGTAATCCTCATCAACTACCCAGATCGTCAATAAGGTAGCGCATTGTTGTGAGTTGGAAGTGTGTATCCTGAAACAAGCGGGGAAGAGCTTGGACCTGTTTATATATATTCTACCCTTTCCTATCCTTTTTTCCTATGAACAAAATAGGGCATTTTCCTTTATGACAGGTTTGATTCGTATTTGCTGAAATGTTTGTGTTCAAATTCAATACCTTATGTATTTTGTGTAGTTGATGAATATGGAGTTTAGCTTCGAGTATTGAAACAACGAATGTCAACTTTCGGGTATATATATGTGAGAAGAAGAGAAGAAAATTACTGTTTTAATGATACTTTGCATATGTATGCTTATTCTATTGGCATTTAAATTTGTATGTGTAAATGCATAAAAAAGAATATCGTTTTATCAGATGTTTGCATACAGGTATTAATGTTGGATTACAGATTATTTCCAGGTCATCTGAGTGCAACAAATTGTATTAAGAGTGTTTTGGAATGTAAACTACATGTATATAAACAAAACTGGTATGTGTATAACATATGGAAAACAATTTATAATAATGTATATCATATACAAGTATATTTGTAAACAGATGAATTTGAAATTTACCTGTAATTCATTTTATTCTTTTGTGGGCAAAAGATTCCCAAGCGGGGAAAATGTAGGAAATTGGATTTATACGTGTTTTTCTTATGCAAATGACTTTGTATAATTTGCATAAAACTGCCGTTTAAAAATACGGTGAATGAAATGTAGTTCCTCGATTTATAAGTTTGTTTTGGTATCTTGAGGAAGAATTGTTATATTGTGAGTTTATGTAAAAAAGGAATAAGATTGCATATAATGTGTAATAACTAATTTTTACTTCATTCAAAAGGTGTTTGTACAAGAATAGCAAAAAGAGGAAGGATATTTTGTTTATAGAATTGTGATAGGTCTTTATATGTGGGCGCGGGAATCTGCCTGACGTAGCAGATACGTAGGCACACATTGCATCTTGTCATGGGCGAAGGAGGTTGTGCGTGTATCGGGCTGTCTATTAGTGTGCAACGCCCTTGTTACGTTTTACACCTTTGAAAGAAGTAAGTTGTTTTCTTTAAATGTCAGTTTGATAGTAAAGATTGTAAGCTTTGATACATGTCTATGAAATGTTTTTATGTCCTTCAGGAGAGGAAAATAAGGATTATTTTGGAAGGAGAATGTATTTGATTTTGTACTTGACAACTTTCGTTAGTCAGAATAGTATGTCTTCATAGGGATATGGTATCCAGTTAATCAAATTACATTGATCGTTTAAATAAATGTTATTACATTTATTCTATATGATGTTTAGATAAATTGTCTTTTAAATGGTTAGTGGTTAACGCCTACCTGTATTTAGTGCGTGAATTATTGATTGTAATGATTTCGCCGTTGAGGGCGTATGATGTTAATATTGTGATAAAGATGGCGGCGCCCATGGAATCTTTGTATGATAATTTAATTGATGAGTTACTTTATGTTATGTGTTATTAGTATACTATAAGGATGTTTTAACGATTTGTTATAGATGACATGCTAGCGAGGTTTGCTGGGAGCTGTATTAGTGTGGTCTAGCTGGGACTGTGTTGTCTTTTGGGAGCCGGGAGCTGCTCCGGCTTGTATCTCAGAGACCTTGGGTAGGATATGATTTAATATATATACATTGTTTAATTGGTGTAATGTTGTTTATTGATGCATTTTGAATATGTACTTTCATATAATATGTGCTAATTAAAGACAATGATATTGTCTTTATTATTATATTATCATTGATGCATGATGTCACAGTTTATGTAATACAGTGTAAACCAACAGTGTGATAATTTACTGTCTGTTTACCTCGCCCACATTGTTGTATACTATGTATCAGATATATGTTGATAAGCATCTATACTTGTCTTGTATTTATGTTTGGCACATCTGATTGATTTGCAGGGTTTTCTTCATGCTGATTATGTTACTGATGATCAACAAATAAATGGGCTCATCACCCAACCTACCATCAAGCTGCTCTCAAGATTCTTTATTGCTGCCTTATCCGTATTACGACATGTACACACGTGTGGTGTATTGCCACTGCACTGCAGCTGAGCGCTGCTGTCGATCGCTGTCGGAGCTGAGTGTGTGAGCATGGAGTAGCGGTGACCGGAGTAGCTAGGCCTGTACACATGGTACATGGTGTGAGGACAGTAAACAACACTCTGAAATTGCTATTATTGCCCCGATTTCAATATAGTTTCGTGAATAGAGGTATGAAACCTGAGCTTAGATTGTGATTATTCTAGCCATGCATAGTTGTATACTGAATTTCGATAATCATTTTTCAAAGTAACGTTTTCACAACAAAATCGGACGGTCGTCATGGTCGTTTAAAAACATGATAATACTTTTACTATGAAACAGTTCTTGCATAAAATCAATGCATTAAAACGTTTTTCAAAGTATGGGGGGGGGGGGTCAGGTAGCTCAAAGCGAGTTGAGTGCAGGCTTGGTGTCCACGGGTTCAAAGGGCTGAACCGAACCCCCGAAGGCTCAGGGGTTTTAGGCATGTAATTACGGTCAGATGAGCATATATTTTTAATAACTTATTTTTGACACTGGCAGGTCGATCACTAATTGGCGTGGGGTCCATAGTAGAGTTGCGTACCAACTACGCTGAGAGTACGCTGGCCTACGTTATACTATACCCTGAGGGACGCAAAGGGGTACGCAAGATGGACGCAAACAATTTAATATGTTTTAAACAATTCACGTACTTTCGGCGTAGAAACTTGACGCAGAAAGTACGCCTTTTTTACGTAACACTACGCTACCAAACTAAACAAACTATCCTTAAATGAATGAATGAAAAATTAGCCCAAGAAAAAAGAGCCCCCGAAAGTCGAAAAAGTAACCCCCGAAAATTTCCCAAAAATTTGATATAGATCGAGCCCCCGAAAAGAAAAAAAATTGTTCACTGGATTCTACGCTCACAGTCACACGCACAGTCGAGTCAATTTGTGCACTGCATGCAGCTGGCTGCTACATATTGGCACAAACCGTCCGATTTTTCGCGTAAAATCTTTACTTTAAAAATTATATTATACAAATTTTGTGAACAATGCCAACAAAATCATAA
Source organism: Strongylocentrotus droebachiensis (assembly GCA_035222895.1). Classification (NCBI taxonomy): domain Eukaryota; kingdom Metazoa; phylum Echinodermata; class Echinoidea; order Camarodonta; family Strongylocentrotidae; genus Strongylocentrotus; species Strongylocentrotus droebachiensis. The sequence continues at coordinate 98,671 of JAVYIG010002109.1, forward strand.
TCCAAGCTTCTGTTTTTTTACTCTTTTTATGAAAACTACATTGAAATCACAACAATAATAATGCAAATAAATCGTACTTATCAAGATCCTACCTGACATAGTTTTTGTTACGGTGCGCCATTCATGGTCGAACAGCTATAAATATTGTCTACATAAAAATAATCTAATTTTATTTTCGATAGCACATAGGCCTCTATCTATTTAACCCCCAACCCCCGGCCCTCCCCTAGAATCCCGTGGATTTTCCACGGGTCCTGCTAGTACAATATAATAAGAATTACTCATAAGTAATTCTAATTGTATTTTATTAGTTAAGTCTTATTTTAGAGGTATTTGTACCAAGGTTGTAGGATAATCATGTACTTTTAAGAATTCTATCAATTGCCTGATGATTGCTTGCAAGGCGCGAAACTCGGAGTAGAAACCATGTTCCATTAGTCTGCCTGCTCTGCCTAGGCATTGACCACTGTTCGGAAGGATATAGCAAAGCATACAGGCGCGTACGCAGGGGCTGGCTGAGTCGTTGCGAAATTTTTGGCCCGATTTTAAAACCTCCCCCATGAAAAAATCCTGCGTACGCCACTGAAAGCATATATATAAGAGGAAGGGGGAGAGCAGCCGGGTCACCTTGCCCCAGAAGAAGAATACCCTGCCCCCCCCCCCCCCCATCTTCCTTTGGCGATAATCGGGCAAAAAGTCACAATTTGGGGCCGAAAATAAAGCAGTGGTGAAATAAAGGACTGCAGAATATCCCTCGCTGTTCTTTTCGATAAGCCTAATATATAACCCGGGTGTAACCATAACAAACTTGTCACATGCTTTTGTTTTTATTTTATACCTCTAACATTTTTACCTCTGACATTTTACCTCTGACATTTTTACCTCTGACATTTTTACAGCTGACATTTTTACCTCTGACATTTTTACATCTGACATTTTTACCTCTGACATTTTTTACATTTGACATTTTTACATCTGACATTTTTACATCTGACATTTTTACCTCTGACATTTTTACCTCTGACATTTTTACACCGAGCCGTATTGCCAGTTACACTGCCGCTGCATGTGCGAACGCCTGTTAAGGGTACAGATTTCTTATTTTCGAAGACATACCGTGCTAAAAATTCTCAATTCTCATTTTCAAATGTTGGCAGGTATGCACTATTTATAAGTTGTTCTCGCTACCCAGGGTAAACATTAGATACATGTATATTACTTGATATAGATATCTTCTTTCTCATTTGCTTTTTTTTAACTTGTCCAGTGGAGACTTGGCCTACTTTGATGGCCTGAGTGAGACCATCTTGTATGCTGGCCTCGTCAGACCTAAGCCCAATATCTTCAGACCTCATATCCGCTTCCTCATGTGTATCGCCACCACGGTGGAGATCGTACTGCTGGGTGTAAGCTTCTCACGACCAAGAGAAGGTAAGCTATAGCTTTAGTAGTCCTCAGGATATATACAATACATTAACAGAATACAGTATACAGAATACAATTACGTTAACATTAACTATTGATCGATTGATTAAAGATAAAGTTCTGTTCATTCGATTGCATTGTGAAAGAAAAGGTGTGGAATTGATCAGAAAAAGTTTATCATGCAGCATGTAAGTATTGGTGTGTACTGAAAGGTTCTGGAGTCATCAAAATCATAATAAATTTGGCCCAGTCTTGGTAAAGTAACAAGCACTGTACACAGAAAGATGTATATGAGACTACACAAATGGTGTCGGGGCTACTAACCTTGATTTCCTTATCTATCTATGCTCATCACTCAGCCAGTATACTTTTTCTACCAAAATTGTTTGGCAAATGACATTTATTTGTAATCTTGAACATTCAGTGTAAGTTTTGTTTGATTATGTGAGAATTCATTTTCGTTTTTTTACCAGTACTCAAGTTTATCTTTAATCATTTGAAAAAACATGACACTTTGCTCATCCTCACCAGACATCGATCCAGATGACTTTGGTCAGAGTGAGATGCACCTCATCCCGGAACCTTTATTTGCCATCCCGTCTGACAACTCCCATATCACCAACATCCAGGGCACCAAAGATGGACGTATCTTCCTGGCTAGCAAGGATGGATGCCTCTATGAGCTTGTCTATCAGGTATTGTCTCTCATTATTTAACCCTCAATCCCCCACCCCCTACTCTTTCTTTCATTCTCTTTCTCTCTCCCTCTGCTTTTTTTAGATTTGTAGCACCGAAAATTTGTCTTAAAATTAAAATATTTAGGGCACCTAAGGGTGCGTTTAATCGACACTTTTTCACCCTAGAATCACGGTTTCTAAAGACGTTTAGTTTAAAACGCAATTGCGTTCAAGCGATTTTTCGTCGGTCGTAAAAATAAACGTCTTTGAAAACACAAACATGAAACGCTGAAAAAGATGCGTTTTGTATCATGATTCAAAAGAATCACGGTCGCTAAAATTCGATTGAACGGACGGAGTTCTCAATCATGATTGTATGACGAAGCCTCTTCCGGTTTGGGAAAAACCGCGCGCCCGCTTTGCATGCAATTTGCGTTCACTATACCATCGTGGCCTGTTCCGTTATGTTATTCCTTGTTTTTCCTTCTATCATTTTCTCTTTCTGTCTTTCCTTATGTTATTCTTTGTTTCTTTCTTCTATTCTTATGTTATTCTTTGTTTTTTTTCCTTCTATCACCTTTTCTTATGTTATTCTTTGTTTTATCATTCTATCATTTGCTCTTTCTGTCTTTCCTTATGTTATTCTTTGTTTTTTTTTCCTTCTATCACCTTTTCTTATGTTATTCTTTGTTTTTATCATTCTATCATTTGCTCCTTCTGTCTTTCCTTATGTTATTCTTTGTTTCTTCCTTCTATACTTATGTTATTCTTTGTTTTTTCCTTCTATCACCTTTTCTTATGTAATTCTTTGTTTTAAGCATTCTATCAATTTCTCTTTCTGTCTTTCCTTATGTTATTCTTTGTTTCTTCCTTCTATCATCTTCTCTTATGTTATTCTTTGTTTTTATAATTCTATCACTTTCTCTTATGTTATTCTTTGTTTTAATCATTGTTTTTATAATTCTATCACTTTCTCTTATGTTATTCTTTGTTTTAATCATTGTTACTTTCTCTTTCTATCTTTCCTTATGTTATTCTTTGATTCTTCCTTCTTTCACCTTCTCTTATGTTATTCTTTGTTTTAATCATTCTATCACTTTCTCTTTCTGTTCTTCCTTATGTTATTCTTTGTTTCTTCCTTCTATTTTGATGTTATTCTTTGTTTTTTCCTTCTATTACCTTCTCTTTTGTTATTCTTTGTTTCTTCCTTCTATTCTTATGTTATGCTTTGTTTTTTCCTTCTATTACCTTCTCTTTTGTTATTCTTTGTTTCTTCCTTCTATTTTTATGTTATTCTTTGTTTTTTCCTTCTATTACCTTCTCTTTTGTTATTCTTTGTTTCTTCCTTCTATTCTTATGTTATGCTTTGTTTTTTCCTTCTATCACCTTTTATGTAATTCTTTGTTTTAAGCATTCTATCACTCTCTCTTTCTGTCTTTCCTTATGTTATTCTTCGATTCTTCCTTCTTTCACCTTCTCTTATGTTATTCTTTGTTTTAATCATTCTATCGACTTTATCTTTCTGTCTTTCCTTATGTTATTCTTTGTTTCTTCCTTCTATCACCTTCTCATTCTTTGCGATCTATGCTCAAAACAGCAGTCGACAGTCGGCCGTAAACAATTCCAGAAAGCGCGCGCCGAAGTTCCTGGGCCATACTGCGCAGTGTGATGCGCAGTGGTTTGGCTCGCAATGAGCTAGAATCAGCGTTGATGAAAAATCGCTTGAACGCAAACCGCAGTGACCTTGCTTTTTGTAACGGCGTTTTGAATTGTGATTCATGTTTGTGATTCTAGCTTCGAAAATTCGATTGAACGCACCCTAAAATGGATGCATCTTCCTAGCTATCAAAGAGGGTTGTCTCTCTTTAGCCCTCACCCCCCCCCCCTTATCACTCACTCTATCTCTCTCTCTCTCTTAATCTGCTCTTTAAAATCATCAGTAAACACTTTTTGTCCTGAACGTTCGTGGCAGCAAAATAGAAGGGCGCATGGCTAGCAAGGATGGTTGCCCTTAGGCCAACAAAAAAAAAATCATTTGGTTGTCCTCGACCGCTCGTATTTTTTTTTTTTTTTTTTATTCATTTTTTTTTAATCTAATTTTTTTGGGAGAAGCAATCTTAAATGCCAAACATACCATTTTATGCATTTGCAAGGATCAAAATGCGTCACGTTGCCAGTTTGGTCTTTTCAGTATGCATTTCTGTATTTATTAAACTTGCCATTTTTATTTTTCTTTGTCAAAATGCCGTTCATTCAAATCAGGTTCTGAGCATTCTTAAACACATTTTAAAGCCTATCTGTACTAGTTTACAGGAGGGATTAGACCACCCTGCAAGGTCACTGGACAGGTGGTTATCTCATAAAATCAGCTCTCAGTTAACATAAGATAAAGAGGATCATGGGTGAGCAATGGTCACCGATTAGAGGGCGCAAGTAGCTATAAGTAGTACAATGGAGATTTAAAAGGTGCTGTATTTCAAAGCCAAAAATACTTTCTGTGTTGGTCTTGATATTCATTGTACATTAAACTAGTCTTTTACCATATTAAAGTGTTTTATAGACTTTGTATGTTTAAATGCTTGACATCCCAATGATATAAAAAATTATTTAAAAAAAAAAAAAAAAATGGGGAAGAAAAAAAAAGACACACAAAAAATGAAGTTAAAAAAAAAAAAATCCACCCGCCCGCCCCTACTCCAGAAAAGCAATCGAGGACAAAACTTTTTTTTTTTAGTGCTCACTATCACCCCTGAGCCCTGGTTATATTGGACATTATCTTATGACATATTACAGTCACACACACAGAATCTTAATTTTAAGTATTTGAAAAGTATGCATCAACCAACTTTTTCTTCCTTTTTGAGTGACATCTGTAACTTGAGTGTCCATGAGTGCACTTGATGCTTGTCCTGCCTTCATCTTTCTGCTCAAACTTTTATTTTCCTCTATACAGGGATGCCACTTTTTTAGGCCCTGGCGAGTCATTTTCAGAACATAGTTTTGGCTTATTTGTGTACAAAATAGCTCATTCTAGGTGATTTTCAGGCCCTCTGATCAATTCTAACTGGCATCCCTGTCTAAAGTGTTGGCTGATTTTTGTTGGTTTTGTTTACCTTTCAGGCCCAGGACGGCTGGTTCAGTCGTAAATGTCGCAAAGTCAACCATTCCAGCGGTGTGCTGTCCTACCTTATACCCAGCATGCTGCAGTTATCAGATAAAGGTCAGTCCCATATATGCTTGTACAGCTATCGAACTAGGGGACCTACTGCTTTGAGTCTTATGAGCGGGAATAGGTAGTAGTGGAAGTATAACGAAGGGAACTAATCTGATTATTTTGTATTGAATGTCCAAGTCCATTGCTTTACCCACTACCGTCTTTTCATTATTACGTTGGGGGGGGGGGGGGGGGGGGTGGGAGGAGGAGATGACACAAATTGCCACTCATCAAACATTTCTGAAGAAAAATCTTTTAAAGAATGTTTGTAATTTTTCAGTCTATGTATGCAAAAGAAAATAAAAGTTTTGCTGTTAATTTTATTTTTATTTGACATGTCTCAGCAAATTTGAAAATCCAGGAACAAAGTTGATAAATTGGGCATGAGACATCTTCATTCAAAATGGTTTGGTGATGCCCCTGAGTCCAATAACAGTACCCTGTTTCATGAAACTTGGAACCAACAACAAAAGCTAAATTTCTATGACATATTTGCCCTCAGCCAATCAAATGCCACAATTTCAGTAGCTTATAACAGTTATTGTAATTCGTTATTGATAACAAGTTTAATGAAACAGGGCCCAGATTGATGCGTGATTTCTTGCACTGTACATCAATTACACTGCTATGCAATTTTACATGAATATTAAATAGAACTCACCCATTCTGTCTGTCTCCCTGTCTTTCTCTCTCTCTCTCTCTCTCTCCCTCTTTCTCTCTCTTTCTCTCTCTCTCTCTCTATCTCTCACACACACTCTTTCCCCCCCTCAAGATCCCCTGGTGCAGATCGCTCTTGACGAGAGCCGTCACATCCTCTACACACGCTCGGAGCAGGGCACCCTCTCGGTCTACGACATGGGGTCGGACGGGAAGGACATGAGGAAAGTCACGAGCATCTACTACAGCAGCATACTACGAGAGACCATCGCAGCAGCAAAGTAAGTGCGCTCAACTATGAACGATGCGTGAGATTTCTCATCTGATCGGAACACTTTGTGTGCTGATTCCAGTTTTTTGTTCTAATTGCATGACTCTTGAACAGGTTGTTTTATATTGTGATTCAAGCACTGAGATAAACTGCTACAGACAGCTCTGCATGGGTCGAATGTGTTGGAACTGCAAAATATAGTTCAATTTATGCAAAATTTGCCTTAGGAAGTGTTGATAACACATCTTATCTCAAACAGAATAAGAACAAATGCTCATTATCAATACTCTCAACAGCTAACAGCAGCTACAATATTTTTAAACACATTTCTGATATTTCATAAATTAATTGAAAATAAAAAAAATGGAGACATCATTTTGAGGGGAACCAAGCAGAATATACAAGATATGTTTTAAAACTTTTTGTTAAATTCTAAAGACCATAACTTTACCTTAGAATCATTCCATATGTATCATCAGTGTTTTATACCTTATTTCTAATATCACTTTTTTGTTCTTGTTTTTGTTTTGTTGAAGGACCATTGACCGGTCACATTTCAAGCAGCTTATTCACATAGCAGCAGTCACAAGCCACGAGTCATCTTACATCCATCTGGTTGGAGTAACTCACTCTGGTAAGTCAAGGAGTAGCCTCATCAAAATATTTGCAACCTAAACCCCTAAAAAGAGTTCTGCAATAGACCGTTTTTCGTAATGTAATCAAATTTAATGCATAAATCTTTCTGAAGTGCTAATTATTACATTAACCTGGACAAAGAGTTGAATCGCAACTATGTACATAAGAGATAGGAGACTGCAAACTTGCGATTGATTGGAGGACTTACGATTGATTTGGATCAATCTTAACTCTTTGTAAGACAGGGCCAATTTACAAATAGTTGTATTTCGATAGTCAGAATGTGAATTGCATACATTAATTGTTGCAAGGTGAGACAAACATGGGTCGTCCTCTCTACCTTGTCCTACCTAGCAACACGTCACAGAGATTTGTGCATTGAATTTGATTACATTACAAAAATGGCCTTATTCTAGTTTGAGGGTTAACATCTCTCTTGTTACTGTATTAACATACTTGATGTTAAAGAGCCTATTTATTTCCCTTTAAAATGATGCCCCATTTGTTATGATTATGTAATCGTGGAATGTGGAGTAAACTTGAATATGAGGCCAAGCCAAAAAAAGAAATACTGCAAAAGGCATTGTTATTGTCAATAGGGAATTTTTCATTTGTTTTGGGGATGGATTGTGTTTTGAAGGAATAAGATTGCATTTTAAAGATGAAGTTGAGTTCTGGTCATGCGATTGCATTGTGAAAGAAACGGTGTGGAATCGACCAGAAAAGGTTGATCATCTAGCATATAAGAATTTGTGTGTATTGCAAGGTTCTGGAATCATCAAAATGATAAGAAATTTGGCCAAGTCTTGGTAAAGTTACAAACACTCTACACAGAAAGATGTATATGGGACTACACAAACACATGGGGTAAAAATCCTACCCGGATTTTTACGATGTTACATGACATATTTAGAATATGAAGGCATTTGAAGAGCCATGCTTTTCAGGTAACATGTCTTATCTGATGTTCTTCCACACTTGCATACTAAGAATGATAACACTCACAAATTATTTTTCACCTCTTCCCAGAACTCAACCTTCTCTTTAAGTCTCTGCCACTAAACAAACTCCCCTATTTCTTTCACCATACTATCACAATACACTGGTTTACTAACATATTCTAATTGTATGCATACTATTTAAAGAAAGATTGTTCTTGACAGAATCTTGTTGATTTTCACAATTATTATGAAACGCCTTTAACAACATTCCACCTGTTCCTGCTCAGGTATCAGGCTTTACTTCTCCACCACCAGAGGGCAGTATGGTGATGTCAGCAAGCAGCGGCCGTCATCTTTGTCCCTGGTTCACGTCAGGCTTCCTCCAGGCTTCACAGCAAACATGTCCTCAGTCCGACCTACCAATGTCCATGTGGCTTCCTATACCAAAGGTAATGTGCACTCTGCAAGAAAAGAAAGTGAACACGACCCATCTATCTCGATCCCCTTGTCTTTACCACTTCCACCGCAGTTTCTTCCAGACCCAACCTTTCCATGAACTCACTTGCGTGCTTTCTATCGGACAGTTTCACACCACACATCTTCCTATCGTGGCTTTTTATGTTCTTCTTATTAAAGATACCTTCTACTGTCTTTACATTTCAAGTTCAAAATGTATATTTCCTTGTTTGATTGTGTGACAGGTTGCTTGATGTTGTGTGCATCGCAGAACGAAGACAGCGATCGTCTTTGGTGTCTCAGCCATGATGCTATGCCATTCCAACAGACACTTATGGAAACTCAGGTAATAAATTAATCTTAAAATCTACGTCACTCTAGCTGCATAGTTCATCAAATATAATATTGAGGTCATAAATTAGTTGTGCACACGTCGAATCAATTTTGACAAAGTATAGTCCTAAAAATTTAAGTTTGGTGTGAGAGATTGGGGAACTTCATGGAGGGGGTCATATCAACATTCACATTCTATTTCTGTTTAATGTAATTTTGACATTTGCATTAAATTATCTTTATTTTGCTCTTGCTTAATAATAATAGCTAGTTCTTATATAGCGCTTTTAAAAAATAAAAAAAATTGTTGAGATATATTCCATTAATTTTGAGTTGAAGGTTCCTGCACATTTCACAGTTTTTACTTTTCTCTGGGTTTCCTTTAAATGATATTAGTTGTCAAACAAATGTGATGATTACCTTGTCAATTAATATAATCATTTTTTTTTTTTGAATTATGAAACAATATGTCTTTTATGTATATTTTGTTATCTGAATTATTTCTGCATGTGAAATGTGAAATCAATAAACTCAAACTCAACTCAACTCAATTGACTTGAAAAATAGGTATCACATCAAGTGGACAGTAGGACCTGGTTTATCTGCGAGATTCCTTCCGAGGACCACATCACTCCCAGAGATGATGTCTCCTCCATCTCCTTATCTCCATCCTCCAAGCTGAGACCAGTCTCCTCCTCCTCCTCCCCGTCATCGCCCTCGTACTCCATCCCCGACCCTCCCGCAGTGGTGCAGCAGCATGCCTTGCCGGCTCCCAGATATGTTCTCCTCAGCTCACAGGTAGGTCATGCCTTACTCTGCATTAATGGGTGGTATTCTCGAAATGGACTTTAGTCCATGGTTTAATCCACTGACTAAGTATGGAATGCCAAGTGTCCATATTATAAATATATTTTGAATAATTTGATATGTCCCTAAATTGCCATGATAACATATTTATATCACAGTTTTATTGTTGTTTATTAATTATGTTATTACATTTTATTTTAATTTAGTGACAGATTAAATTATTAAATTATTCAAAAACATATTCATATGAACACTTGGCATTCCATACTTAGTCGGTGGATTAAACCATGGACTAAAGTTAGTCCACTTTAGGAATACCACCCTATATGGTTTGAAAGTAGTGAAACAGATGGGTGCAAGTTAAAAGGGAAGTCTGCCTGGATATTAAGTTGCTTTTGATAAAAGAAGAGAAATGAGAGAAACAGATAATTGAAAGGTTGACCAATATAAAATGAAAAGTAAGAAAATTATTGATTTCTTTAAAGTTGTGATCAATTATACACAAATGGGCAACTCTTTGACATATTTGCTAGGTCCCCTCAAATTTGCTCTACTAAAATTTGATTAATAATTTTTATTTTCTCTAAAGAAATGAAGTTGTATATGAATTTATATCAGGTATTACTTTGAGCTCAATAAAAATAAACAGCAAATGTTAATCTAATTGATTAATTAATTTATTTATTTTTGATTTGTTTATTTATTATTATTTTATGTGTGTTTGTGTGTCTGTGTCTGTGTGCTTAGGAGATAAAAATTAAACCACAAGTCCGATGACAATGCCTGTCTAATGTCATGATGATATGTATGTTTGTTTTCAGGGGAGTATCATTATCTCTAGACTGAGACCAGTAGATCAGTTGAGACAGCTTATGCTCAACAACATGGGCCCCAAGTGCCCTGCGGTAGAGAACTTCTTCAGGTTACACAAGGTATGTATGATAATTATGTGTCCACTCTTATTGCACAGTTCCTGTCCTAAGACATATCGGTGCGCTTTACATAATTATTACCCTACCTTAAGCTCCGGCAGCCATTACAGCGCTCTAGCATTCCTAGGAATAATTCTACCAGGTACCTATTTTTCTCACCTCATCCCCTTCCTCATCCTCTTTCCTCTTCCTCTTTCTCTTCCTTTTCTTTTTCCTCCTCCTTTTTCTCTTCCTGATGATAAAGTTCTCTATGTTGTTCTCTCTATCCTTGCAGGAGGACCAGGCCAGTGCTACCTGCTTGATCCTGGCCTGCTCCACAGCTTCCAGTGATCAGACCATTGCTGACTGGGCCACCCAAGCTTTCTTTCTTTACGGTGGGGAACCTGGGGGAATCATGATGGACCAGCAGCCTCCCCCAGTGGCTAATCTGGCTGCCGTCTTTGGTTAGTAGTACAATGAAACTTGTTTATAAAGAGGGCTTTATAATAAGTGAGACAAGAAAGGTGGCCTTTATTTATTACACATTTTTATTGAGAATTGTTGTTAAAGTGTTCAAGCAAGTGGTCAATATTGCTGCAGTCTTTGGGGTGGGGGGGGGGAGATTACAAAAAAGCAGTCTGGGATTCAAATCCCAATCCGGCACTAATGTCCTTTGGAAAGGCATTAATCCACATTTGCCACTCTCCACCAAGGTGTAGGGGCCTGGTGTCAGCGAATTATGACCTACTGCACATGTAAACTGATTACCATCTCCCTTTAAGGCTGCTAGTGAGCTGTCTTAGATAAGAGTAAAACACTTAGCCAAAAGCTTCAACTGGATACCCAAATTGGCTAAATATTTCATCTAAGCTGAGTAAAATGCTTGTATTTCTGACATATTTCTGCGTTGGGCTCTCTCTATTCGGTTGCTTCATTTAGGAACATTGAGTATGAACATGCATGCATTGTATTCCCAGTATATAACCTAATACATATCCCAAAATATAATCCAATACATAAACCATATACATAACCCAATTTATAACCCAATATGTATCCCAATAGATAATTCATTCCTGGGTACTTTGGAAGAACCATCCATAAAATCTTATACATGTGTTTATTATTATATGAGATTCATTTTTAAAGTGTGAACTTGTTAGCAACGTTGCATAATGTTCTCTCCATGACTGCAGGAGCCACGACCCCCGTGGTTGGCCAGACAGGTCACGACACCACCCACCGGCCCTTTGGCAGCCCCGGAGGCGCAACGCCCGGATCAATGCGCCCCGCGGTTGCCTCCACACCTTTCCACCAGTCCACGCCCGCCAATCAGCCACCCATGTCTGGTCTCCCTCGATACGCCCAGCTGTCGGGTAAATTCCAGGGACTGTGCCTGTACTACGGCAGAATCGTCAGGTAATATGAAGTATGAAATAGCCTGGACTTCTCCCACAAGAATAGATACCTTAAACACTTGATTGTACCAAGGAGTTTTAAGAGATGGAGTCACATCTAGCTCATTCCCTTTGTACCATCTTCGATGCCGCCAGGAGAAAATATGTCAGTCATGTGCTAGACAAAAGATTCCTGCCTAGCTAAAGAAATTACGGTCCTTTGATTAGATATATGAAAACTTCTATCTATGTCCATAATAACAAGTGAGAATGGAAAATGTTGATATAACACGATCTACTTGTTACCATTGTATAATGTGCAGGCCCATGTGGGAGCATCGTCTGGTGAAAGAAGTACCTGTCATTGGACACCAACCCCTCAAGACATTGGTGAGTTCAAGGGCTGAAAAGTGACCCATATATGAGGACATTCCTCTTTTTCTAATTGCTCATTGAAATCTGTAAGTGTCATGATAGTTATGGTATATTGTTCACTCATGTTAAGCTTTGTTATTGTCCTTTTATTATTTCATTAAAATATTTATCCTTTTTCCGATTTTGCATCTTTCTAAGTTCTAGTTCATGCTGGTTGTGTAATATCCTATACAATATCATATGTGTATTACCCTATATTGTATACCTCATACATAGATTCTAATTCACTGATTGGTCAAAAGTGTATCACATGACAAGGCGCATCTCAATCTATCGTTGCGTCAGAGGGTTTTGGCATTCTATCAATTGACCTAAGGTCAAATGATAGAACGTCAAAACCCTGTGATAGAACACGTAACCCCTCCGGGACTTTTGCACACACACAGAGCGTAAAAGATTTTAAATGCCTCCAGCGGGCAACTTCCGCGATGTCACGGCGCTCACGCCTTGCAATTTACTAGCTGCAGTAACTGCAGTACGTGTATAGATTGGATTTTCATATCTTGGATTTCTTTCAGCGTTGGATATTTGTAACTTTGAACTTCGAAAGACTGTAAATATGTTACATAGACCCTTGATCTTGGATTTCTTTTCTAGACCTATTCATGATCAATGAAAAGGATGAGGTATATAAAACAAATATGGACTGCCCTGTAACGGATGATGGGTGAATTATCCGACTCCCTCAGTGGTGTTCATACCGGCCCTTCTAGGGCCGGTATGAACACCACTGAGGGAGTCAGATAACCCTATACTGTATCATATATGTAATATCCTTTACTGTATCACATGTGTAATACCCTATACTGTATCACATGTGTAATACCCTATACTGTATCACATGTGTAATACCCTATACTGTATCACATGTGTAATACCCTATACTGTATCATATGTGTAATACTCTATACTGTATCACATGTGTAATACCCTATACCGTATCGCATGTGTAATATCCTATACTGTATTCCTTTCAGATGTCCTTGAGCACTGGAAGCCATGAGTTGAGTTCTGTGCTGAGAGACATGAAGGCATTGAAGACCTTTCTGGAGAAGAACTCACAATACACCATGATGGCTGAAAAGTGAGTGTGTCTCAACCCCTTACTTGCCCCCGTTGGCATATGCTCTGCATGTTACGACAATCCTGTTGACGATGGTTCTATGTGAATTGCCCCCTAGACAATCACCCCTCCCCCCTGGCAATTAACAGTGGGACAATTACCTCCTCCCTCATTAAAATTTCCAATAGGACAATTCCCCCTAGGACAAGAAATAGTGAAATGAAACAAAGTAAAGTCAAAGATTTAAAAAGAAATATAAGTCTATTTTTAACCGAAAAATGAAGATTGTTGGTGTTGGTACTAATAGTATAAATTGAATGACTGCTATATAACACCAGCCAAAAACATTACAATGCTAATTTATCAATGCGTCAAGTGGACAGTTCCTCATAAAGGAATATTCATTTGGTTACAATCTTTCACTCACTGTTACATTTCAAGCCCTGTTATCTCGTAAGTGCTCACTGTTACATAAATTGCAAAATTATATAATCCTCTTTCTTTATCAGTGCTCTTTCACTTACCTTGAAATTTAAAACCCCTATATATTTGTTGGTGCTCTTAAATTTAATTTTGAAATTGTATTCCCTCTTTCTTTTGTTTCAGCATGGCAAATAGCATGCCTAGCAACAACATGATGCGAGGAGATAGTCTTGTTTCTGGAGGTCCTGCGCTGCAGAGAGAGCATCTCAGGATGAGAGGTAAGGCAATAGCGCCCTCTTTATTGTAACCTTTATTACCAGGGGGTGTTTCACAAAGATCCTAAGTTGAACTTATCTCTAAGTTGGACTTAAAAAATATGGAAAGCCATTAGCATTTTTGAACATATTTGTAAAAGTTATTTTAATAGGCATGAAATGTTGATTCAAATCATTCATATTTTCTATTATCAAGGAAATTTCATGTTCTTAATGTGGAATTTATGAAAAGTCTAAAATACTTGGAATTTTTGCTTTTTAATATATTTTATTTCAAGGCTAAAAAATGGCTCTCCATAATATTTAAGTCCAACTTAGAGTTAAGTCTGACTTAGGATCTTTGTGAAACACCCCCCAGGAACAGTGAAAGCCAGGCAAAGAAGAGGCAGGCCTGCTATTTCCTGGTTGAAAGACATTCACATATGGACAGGGAAACAGCTGACAGAGAAGAATGGGATAAACCTGTGATGGCCACAGACAGCAGCGCAGCTAGCGCCACCTGACTGAAGGAAGAAGAAGAAGATATGAATTTAGTTTGTCTTTCTGCACACACCGATGTTTTAGTTTGTCCGCAAGTCTACTCACAAATTTGCTTTTAAATTATTGCGAAGTGCAAGTTTTGTTTTCAGATATTTTGAACATTTCCGATATGACAGCATGCAACCCCAAGCAAACATGGTTCCTTTTGAAAAAGAAAAAAACAAGTACCAAACACCGACTTATTTTTGTCATTGTGTTTTGTAGTTACAGTCAAACCTGGTTTAGCAGCCACCTGCATGGAAAGACCACTTGTCTACAAAGACCACATTTCTTGTTTCCCTAGATAATGGTTTCTCATTGAAACATGTAATAAAGGAACCCGTACATAAAGACCACCTGCCTGTTAAGACCACCTGCCTGTTAAGACCACTTTTCTTGTCTCCTTTGAGCAGTCTTTATATACAGGCTTCACGGTACTCTAAAAGCAAGGACAAACATTTACATGGATTACCTTTTCCTCCGATGGGAGCTTTGTTTTCATTATGCCTATATTGTAAAATTCTTAACAGAAGTAACAGCTAAGCAATGATTGAATTTCTTTTCTTTTGTTTCTGTATGATTCATTTGTCAAGCCGAGATCTATGCTAATGAGAGACAGTCTCTGGTGAATCTGCAGAAGCTAGTTGACATGACCGTTGAGGTTCTGGACATGCTGAAGCTACTCTGCTATCATCAATTCCACGTTGTAGCCGCAACACTTTCTCAGGTAATTGTATAGTAATAATAATAATAATAATAATCATAGAAGTACGCAAGTAAAAAGTTACCTGTGTTTCATAAAGCTGTTCGTAAAGTTGCACATGACTTTACGAACGACTTGTATATGTAGTGCTAGACAGGATGCCCAATCATTTTTTAACTGCATGAACTATAGTTGAACTGTGCAGATGTAGACTAACATTCTTATCATAACAAACATTTTTAATACAAATTATATTTTTTGCCATGATTGAATTGAGGTTATTGGAAATATAGTCACACTTTGTGAAAACATCAGGAAAAACTTTGGGCATCCTATCTGGCACTTCATATTCAAGCTGTTCTTAAAGTCATGCGTAACTTTAGGAACAGCTTTATGAAACACCCCCCAGAACAGTATTTTTCTACTGATTGAGAAGAAAGAACTATTTTCAAGTTACATCACCAATCAAATGAACCTTGCAGGATCTTAAAGCTTCCAAGAATATTGTCGACTACATTCTCAAGCTTTTATCCAAAATGTCATGTAAATGTTAAAGTAATGTATCATACAACTTTTCTTGACTTCTTCAATATTTAGATGTGCATGTCAATGTCGAAATGAAAAGAAATGTTGCATTAAAATTTAGACTTAAAAGCCCCACAGCACTAGTTTGGCCAGGAAGGACTAGACCTCCCTGCATGGTCACTGACAGGTGGTTATCTCATCAAATAAGTTCTCAAATAACATTTAAAAAAGGGGATCATGGGGGACCAATGGTCACCGATTAGGCATTGTTTGTTATATAGAGGGCACAAGTAGCTATAAGTAGTGCAGTGGGGCTTTAACGGGATATTTCTCTTTTGTGCAGATGGATCAAGAAGAACTGAAGAAAATGACATTTAGAGATCTTGTATTACGAGGAAAAGAGGTGAGTTATTCTGTTCTTTAATTATTTAGTGACCTTAGGTTACAGATCATGGTTTTTCAAATGTAAAGTTCATGATTTACATTTATTTCCCTCCTGTAGGTTAATTTTTTTGTAGACTTATAACACACGGATATATCCCTTTTCATAATCATTATTCCTATCAATACCACCACCATCATTATCATAATCATCAGTATTACCATCACTGGTATGATCATCATCAACAGCAGCACCACAAATACCACCCCCACCACCACAACCATGATCATTATCATCATCATCATCATAATTTTTGTTTGTAATTTTATTTTGTGTGTGTGTGTTTGTGTGTGTTTGTTGGTGTGCTCTGAGAGTGTATGTGTAATGTCTGGCATTTGTGCTAATTGCAGAACTTCTATTACTTCTACTTCTACTCAGTCTTCATTTTGTATTGATTGCAACTCTATTATATTCCCATTTAATTATATTATCGATGATAACAAATTTTACTGGTCTGTATATACTTATTTTCATATGAATTCTCATGTTGACCTTAGTAAACTTCAGGGTTTGAAATTTAATCCATTTGATACAGATTTCATGAGAACATCTGAGAATGAACTTTTTGATTGTGATTCTAATTCTATAAATGCTGTTGTAAATCCATGTAAATATGTATTTGCTGATGATTTTTGTAGTAATTTCTCATGTAAACATTCACATTTTTCAATGCTACATTTAAATGCTAGGAACTTAAAGAAAAATTTTGATGAATTTCAAATACTATTATCTTCTCTTTCTTATGAATTTAGTATTATTGGTATATCTGAAACGTGGTTTAGTAATAGTACAGAGTTGTCATTATTTAAGTTGGATAATTATAATCTTCTACAATCATGTAGGGCCACACGTAGAGGTGGTGGAATTGCCCTTTATGTTAAAAAAGATTTAAATGTAACACTGCGATCCGACATTTCTTTTAATGCACCTGCATATGAGATTATTTTTATTGAAATTCAAGGAAAACCGAAGCCAATTACCATTGGTTGTGTATATAGACCTCCAAATACTAATATAAATTGCTTTTATGATAAAATTAATGACATTCTAGTAAAACTGGAAAGTGAGCGAAGAGATGTTTATATTATGGGTGATTTCAATATTGATTTACTGAACAATAACACACATTGCAAAACAACTGATTTTCTAGATTTAATGTTTTCTTTTAATATGTATCCTTTGATTTCAAAACCCACTCGTATTACATCTTATAAAGCATCATTAATAGATAATATATTTACTAATACAATTCATAAAAGTAAATATTCAGGACTCATTTATTCCGATCTCTCTGATCATTTCCCAATATATTGTTTATGTAAAGATAAAGAAAACTATTTTGTTCCAACTCACAATAAGAATTATAAGAAAAGATTAGTCGATGACAAAGGAATATTTATGTTCAAGGAGAAACTTGGTACAACTGATTGGCACACAATATATGATAACAATGATGTAAATGTATGTTATGACTATTTTATTGACAAGTTTCGTACGTTATATGATGAATGTTTTCTTGTATGTACTTCAACATCACGCAAATTTAGTCATAAAGTACAATTTAAGAAACCCTGGATAACTAATGGTATTTTGAGATCAATTAAGCGTAAACATAGAATGTATAAAGTTGCAGTTCATACATTAAATACAAGGAAGAAAATAATATATAATGATTATAAAAACAGGTTAACTTCTATAATTAGAGCTTCAAAAGCTCAATATTATTCCAGGTTATTCTATTCAGTCAAAGGTGACATGGTTAAAACGTGGCGAGAAATTAATAATTTACTTGGAAAAAATAAACATAGTTCATTACCACAGAAAATGTTTGATGAGAATTTATCTTTCCATTCTTCAAAAGATAAAGCGCAGGCTTTCAACTCTCTTTTTATCAACATGGCTAAAAAACTTTCAGCGTCAATTCCAAATTCATCTAAATCATTTAACGACTTTTTGACCGCACCATGCATGTCCTCTTTGTTTCTGAATCCAACTTCCTCTCATGAAATAATTAGTCTCTGTCATGAACTCAAAATGTCTAAAGCAACCGGTCCAGATGATGTATTAACTTCTGTGTTAAAAAAATGTATACACTTTTTTGTGGACCCATTGTGCAATATCTATAATAAATCTCTTGTCTCAGGAATATTTCCTAACAAACTTAAAGTGGCCAAAGTTATTCCGTTATACAAAAAAGGACCAGTAGGTAATATTGAAAATTACAGGCCAATTGCACTGTTGTCAACTTTTTCAAAATTATTCGAAAAGATTATGTTTAAAAGACTTTATACATTTTTGTTAAAAAATAATTCCTTAGCTTCAGAGCAATTTGGTTTCCGGAAAAATCATTCCACGTCTTTAAGCATATTAAACCTTACAAATTATATAGCGAGTGCATTTGATGAAGGGAAATTTTGTTGTGGAGTATTTATGGATCTCTCCAAAGCATTTGATACCATCGACCATCACATCCTGCTAAAAAAATTGCATTATTATGGTATAAGAGGTGTTCCTCTAGAATGGTTTAGGAGTTTATTTATTAGAAAGAAAACAGTATGTGATGGCCGATGGTACAGAATCTGATTGTTTGTGTATTAATACGGGTGTCCCACAGGGATCTGTGCTCGGGCCACTGTTATTTCTGTTGTACATTAATGATATTTTAAATTCCTCAAGTATTTTAAAATTTTCATTATTTGCTGATGACACTGCTGTTATTTCTTCTCATAAAGATATTAATTTACTAATTAGTAATATAAATTATGAATTAAGGAAAATAAGTGAGTGGTATATTTGTAATAAGTTGTTTCTTAATGCCGAAAAAACCCACTATGTAATTTTTCATTCTAAACAAAAAAGGATTCCTAGTCATGTTGCCCCGGTGCGTATTAAAGATGATGTTCTTAAGAAAACTGATATTGTTGAATTTTTAGGTATCAAACTTCATGAATCACTTGACTGGTGCCACCATATTACCCATATTTGTTCAAAAATTTCAAGGGGGGTTGGTATCATGTCATTCTTTAAAAAGACGTTGCCGAAACATATATTATTAACTATTTACAACAGTATTGTTTTACCGCATATCAACTACTGTAATATTATTTGGGGTAATACTTACAAGACTCATTTATATAAAATTCATATTCTTCAGAAACGTGCTGTTCGTATAATTTCTAATTCTAACTATTTGACTTCAAGTGCTCCTTTGTTTTATGATTTAAAATGTTTGCCAGTCTTTGACCTCATAAAATTAAACAATTTAGTCTTCATGTTCAAATTTCATAAACAAGAGCTCCCATCAATATTTAATAACATGTTTAAAACAAATTCTTTTTACCATTCTTACGAAACCAGAAATAAATCAAACTATCATTACCCCTTTGTACGTACTTCCTTGACCCAACACACTTTAAGATTCCAGGGTATACATGATTGGAATTCCTTACCTTATAATTTAAAAAGTAGTTCAACCCTATCAAAGTTTAAATATTCATGTAAACAGTTCTTGTTTAAATCAAATGAAGTGCACTGAGTAGATTTTTTTTTTCTTTTTTTTCTTTCTTCTGTACAATGTTCTGCCTGCAGTGTGTGTTGGTGTGTCTGTATGCATGTGAATGAATGAGGGTGGGTGTATGTTTGTTTTGATAAGTTTTACAATATTTGTTATAATAATTTGCTTGTATGATTACTTTTGTACAGGGCCCCATTCCCACAAGCTTTGCTTTTATTGGGGTCCTTCCGATTTTGCTGTTAATTTGATATGTATTTTATTTTGAATTTTAATGGAAAATAAATGAAATGAAAAATGAAATAGTGGAGTCTCGTATAACGCTCATGTCTGGCATATTGCCTCTCTTGGCGCTCCATTATTACCCTGGCTTTGGCACGGCTGTCGTTACAGCACTGGAGTATTTTAAGGGATTAATCCCTGACAAATACCCTTTTACCTCATTTGAGTCGAGTGAGGCATGATGTCTTACCAAAGGGTGATAGTACTGCAACAGGGATTTGAACCCTATACCTTCAGGTTCACAGTGTGGAGACTTATCCACTGGACCACAACACCTCTAAACCTCATCATCTTCTTCATCATCACCTCTACCACTATCATCAACTTTAGTACACAATATATAGTAGAGTTTATATGTATCTTTTTTTTGTTATGTACCAATCGTTATTGATAACCAGTAAATATTGTGATATTAGTTTTGATTTAATAAAACATACAAATAAAATTTTAAAAAAATATATAGTAGAGTTATCAATACAAGTTAAAGTGATCATATTATTGGCATCATTTATCATCGCTTTAGTGTCATGGTCGAGTGGTTTAAGGCGCTTGACTGGAGATGCGAAGGTCTAAGGGTTCAAATCACGACATGGCACTAATATCTTTTGGCAAGATATTTACCTGCACTTGCTACTTTCCACCCAGGTGTTAAATGGGTACCCGGTAGGATGCGAAAGTTCATGTGGTTGGATGAGCAAGTGTGCGCTTGTAAAATGGCGAGTGGCGAGCGGAAAATGTGCATACATTGTGTGCGGGTAAGCCTGAATCCGATGACCGGGGAAATAATATATCTGTAAAGCGTTTAGGCACATTGTTTTGATGTATTGGGCGCTATATAAAAGTGGAATATTATTATTATCATCAACATTTTTGTATTTTTCTCTTGTTTGACTCATTAGATGTGCGGTAGTCTCATCACAGCCCTCATCAACCGATACATCGGAGACAACAGCACAACGGATACTATCAGTAACCGACTGAGGGAAGTGTGCCCATCACTCTACAGCACCAATGATGCCACATGTACAAAGGTCAGACAAGACAGCCCTTAAGCTCAGAAAATGCTTCTTAAAGCCCCTCTGCACTAATTTGGCATAGAGGTATTAGACCTCCCTGCAAGGCCACTGGCAGGTGGTTAACTCATCAACTCAGCTCTCAATCAACATGAGAAAAAGGGGATCATGGGGGACCAACAGGCACCAATTAGGCATTGATTGCTGTATAGAGGGCGCAAGTAGCTATAATTAGTGCAGTGGGGCTTTAGAATAAGACACAAATAAGATACTCAAACTTTTAAGTTTGCAAGGCCGCTGTGGCTATGTAATAGACAAAGTGTAACATGAGCGACTGTGAATATGCTAAAATGATGTGTCCATTTATTTCCCACTGTCTTCCAGTGGAGGTCTCCCTAACATGGGTTCTTTGAAAAGAGTGAAATCAGTTATCAAGAGAGCTTCATATTGGGACACTTTTCAGGGTTCCCGTAGTCATGGAAAAACCTAGAAAGTCATGGACAAATTAATTTTTCTGGAAAATCATGAAAGTCATGGAAAATTCAAACAACAGTCTTAGAAATTCATGGAAAGTCATGGATGTTGAGAGGGGAGATGGAGGTAATCACAAACACAAATAACTGCGTAGTATTTGTACGCCGCTGCAACCCATACAAAATTATGCTTATCTAGCCATGGAAAAAGGCACTAATGGGTCATGGAAAGCCATGGAATTTGGTTCTCAAATTACTGTGGGAACCCCGACTTTTCATTTAAGGCCTCCTTGCAATAATCTTTTAACTAGCAGGACCCGTGGAAAATCCACAGGATTCTAGGGGAGGCTAGGGTGGGGGGTTAAATAGATAGAGGCCTATGTGCTATCGAAAATAAAATTAGATTATTTTTATGTAGACAATTTTTATAATATATGCTGTTTGACCATGAGTGGCGCACCGTAGCAAAAACTATGTCGGGTAGGATCTCGATAAGTACGATTTATTTGCATTATTATTGTTGTGATTTCAATCTAGTTTTCATGAAAAAAGTAAAAAGGCAGAAGCTTGGATTATGATTTTGTTGGCATTGTTCACAAAATTTGTATAATAACTTTTAAAGTAAAGATTTTACGCGAAAAATCGGACGGTTTGTGCCAATATGTAGCTGCCAGCTGCATGCAGTGCACAAATTGACTCGACTGTGCGTGTGACTGTGAGCGTAGAATCCAGTGAACAATTTTTTTTTTTTCAAGGGCTCGATCTATATCAAATTTTTGGGAAATTTTCGGGGGTTACTTTTTCAACTTTCGGGGGCTCTTTTTTCTTGGGCTAATTTTTCATTAATTCATTTAAGGATAGTTTTTTTAGTTTGGTGTTACGTAAAAAAGGCGTACTTTCTGCGTCAAGTTTCTACGCCAAAAGTACGCGAATTGTTTAAAACTACATTTTTTGCGTCCATCTTGCGTACCCCTTTGCGTCCTTCAGGGTATAGTAACGTAGGCCAGCGTACTCTCAGCGTAGTTGGTACGCAACTCTACTATGGACCCCACGCTAATTAGTGATCGACCTGCCAGTGTCACAAATAAGTTATTAAAAATATGCTCATCTGAGGGGTTCGGTTCAGCCCTTTGAACCCGTGGACACCACGCCTGCACTCAACTCGCTTTGAGCTACCTGACCCCCCCCCCCCCCCTACTTTGAAAAACGTTTTAAGGCATTGATTTTATGCAAGAACTGTATTATAGTAAAAGTATTATCATGTTTTTAAACGACCATGACGACCGTCCGATTTTCTTGTGAAAACGTTACTTTTAAAAATGATTTTCGAAATTCAGTATACAACTATGCATGGCTAGAATAATCACAATCTAAGCTCAGGTTTCATACCTCTATTCACGAAACTATATTGAAATCGGGGCAATAATAGCAATTTCAGAGTGTTGTTTACTCTCCTCACACCATGTACCATGTGTACAGGCCTAGCTACTCCGGTCACCGCTACTCCATGCTAACACACTCAGCTCCGACAGCACCGGCGATCGACAGCAGAGCTCAGCTGCAGTGCAGTGGCAATACACCACACGTGTGTACGTGTGGACTCAAGGCGTACTATCACAGATCTATTTGCGCTATTATTGTTGTGATTTCGATGTAGTTTTCATGAAAAGACCAATAAAACAGAAATGGACGTCGATCGCGGGGTCGACGTGGCACGCGGGTTACGGGAGACAGGCCTCGTATAATTGTGCCGCCGTCCCCGCGCCCCGGCGGAGGCGGGCGCGGTCGGGGAAAGACGTTTTTGAGGAACCGTTTTGGACCGTGTTGGACCCCCCGCGGCGATTTTGCGTATTAATAGTATAGATTGTGTAATGTCATTCTTTTCCTCTCTCACCCAGGCCAATGAGACGTTACAAGCAGCGATGACGGCTGAAACCAAGTCCGTCAGGGATAGACTGCTCCGAGAATCATTGGAGGTAACTATGGTAACATTATCAGTGAATAGGACACAAACTATAGAGACTAGATTTCATGTCATCACTGTTCCGATGTGATGTCACTGAATCTGTTTTGTTTTGTTTTTTTGTTTTTTTCCTACACAGAAAAAACATTTCTTTTCACAATGTCCAAATGAGGCATAAGAGTTATGATGAGAGGTTGTTTGTTAACATGATAATTTATAGAAGAACATCTTTATTGTTTTATGTGCATGATTGTAATGCACGTCATAGGAGCACGGCTTTGTTGAGGGGTAGTTCAAATCTCTGTTCATGTATGTGGCAGAAAATCTATTGATTGTATCCCTGTTAGAAAAAATATCGGTTTCTGTAAAGTAATACTCAGGCATGAGATTCCTCTGACAATATGTGTATTTCCACCAATTTCAAAATTTCAAGACAGGGGAAACAAAAACGGAAATTAAAGGGGATTTTTTCTTTACCAGTAGTTAAAATGATATAGTTGGGAGAATTTAGAAATCGATCAGATCAGGTTTTCTCCATTTTTATTGTTAATAATGCTCCGTTTTTCACTTAAACTTGCAGATTATCATAAATTATGCACCTTAGCAGCATTTTTCTCTCATCTGAACAATGTTATAGAGTCCCTTTAAGCAAGATGGGGCATCCAATATTTCTCAGATTTAGAATTTAAATGCAAGGAAAACGTGTCCTTTTACATAAACATATTAAAAATTTTCTGCCGAAACGGGACCTTTCTCTGTCTCATCCCTGAATTCTCATGTGTTTTTTTTTTTCTGAACAGCTTTTCAAGGAAGTGAGTCAACAGCTTAATCTGGCAGCAATATGTGCAGAATTTCACCAAGGTCAGTTGAAATATATCTTCTTGAAAAGATTCAGTGGCAGCAATATGTATCATATCAAGACCCTAGCCCGATGAAGATACAACCATGATGATGGTGGTGGTGATGGTTATGGTGATGATCATGATGATAATGATGTGCATGTTATGTAAACACTCTCAACAATGTGGCAATCATGGGTTTCAGTCTATAGGTAGTAAAGAGTTATTACAACAGAGTATGAAATGTCAGCTTCTCTTTGTGATGTCCATTAGTTGGTGTTTACCAACAAAGATGATAAACTATGTACCTGTACTCATGAGGGAGTGTCTGCTATAATATAATAATAATAAATATAGGTTTCTAGGCATTGAATGATTTGAATGTAACTTGGCAGCTTCTTCCAGAGGACCGGTGTGACATACACAAATGCTCGATGACCAAAATGGTTAGTTTGGGTTCCGGGGACTATCATGAATATTCATGAAAGCTGATGAATATTCACTAAATAAATCGTGTTTGTTTTGACTCTCTGCAGCCCATTACTACGATGGAGTGGTTGACCTGTGCTTATCAGCTGCCTTCAAGAGAGACCCTCAGAACCTAGCTCTGATCTACTACAAGAATGGCAAGCAACCTGAAGACGCCCACGGAATGGAAGCATTCTCTTCCCGGTAATGACCTTTAACCTATTGAAAACAATTTATTAGCAATAAATCAAAGGTTAAAACTGCCAATTATCAGGGGCGTACTTCAATCAGGAGATTTTTAATAGCCATTTTTGTTTCGGTTATTTCAAGCAAAACATTTAATTTGCCGTACAAATGTGACGTAAGCTCCTCACAACGAAAGTGCCAGCAGTATACATTCTGACATTGGGCTATTTCATAATGTAACCAAATTTAATGCATACATCTCTGTGAAGTGCCTCAATACAAACTATTTCATTCACCCGATAAGAATAATAGTATTTCATTATTCTTATCAGGTGAATGAAATAGTTTGTATCGATCGAGGCACTTCACAAAGTTGTATGCATTAATTTTGGTTACATTACGAATCTGTGTTGTGAGGACCTTACGTCACAAAAAAATGCATTTGTGGGGAGAGCCGGCTCGATAATTAACTTGTTCTTTGCTCATTAATACAACAAAGATTAAAAATGAGTTTAAGCACCATTTTCCAAAATTAAGTTATACAGGTATATGGGCTTTTAAATTTTTTGTCTATCTAATCAGCTCAACTTTTCAGTGGAGTGGACTTGTACTTTAAGTGAAGGGGTTTTGAACTTTCAGTGAAAAGCACTGTACATGCATGACTTTGTACCAGACGACAGGTTTTGTAGTTATATCCATTTTCATATTTTGAAATGTTACATTTTTAGACATTTTACATTCTTATTCCTAGATTTGAATGTTACAAGTCCATCACGGACATCTTAGACCAGTTACTGTCTGCCAGCCAGGCCCAGCCGTCTTCTCCAGCGGTACCCAACAGACCAGGTTCTCCTCCTATGCCTGATCCAAACAGACTCTCTAATACAGATGCAGAACATTATGTAAGACCAAGCAAAATGGCATGTGCCTGGTGTGACATTTTTTTTAGTCAATATTTTGTCAACTGTTGAGGTTAGATTGTTGAAGTATTGTTGCTGATGACAATTTTGATGATATATGGACTGAAATGTTTTGCATAGATTTTTAAATTGTTTAAATTGTGATTTTCTCTTTATGTATATTCATTGTGTGTGACTAAATGAGTGGCCTTATTCTGTTATGCAGATCTTGAGTATTTGAACATAATCTATGAAAGCCCATTTCGAATGACCTTAATTATTAGTAGTATGCTATGCTTCAGAAACATATGTATGGGAATATCCTCTGTATTACCTTTGAAAACCATGTGTACTATCTTTTGTTTAGTTTGATGCTATGATGCACAAGTGCCTTGTCTCAGAGGATGAACTCTTCCATGTCACCCTCTACGATTGGCTGGTCAACAAAGGCCTCAAGGAACAACTACTAGCGGTAAGAAACCAGTAAACCTAACCAATTCAAAGCCTTTGTATCAACTCTTATAAATCCATATTATCTTATTACAAGACAATTACAAAAAATCATACCTAGATCTGAAGTCAGATGAATTTATGCTTTTTCTCACACAATGCTTTTTTTAAGACCCCTATTTTTAAGATTAAAAATAAAATTAAAAAAATCTTTTTTGCTTTTGCTTTTTTGCAGACTCCGAAGGCAGCAAGCCAAATCGAGTCTTATTTCAGGCTTCAGCGTTAAAAAACCCATGCTGGGAAAGACCTTATACTCAGAGATATACGGTATATGATTCTGTCCATTGATTTTCCTTTAACAAATTAGAAACCAGGCACAGAAGTACTTTAAACATGAAGTCAATTTATCTTTGATTCTATCCAGTTTATTTAACTTATTTATTTTTTGAAGGAAGTTTAAAATGTTCACTTCACTTTATTTACATTTTGCTGCACCCTCTCGATTTCTGTCAGATATCTTCGCCCTTCGTTGAGCCTTACATCAAGCGGGCCGTCAACTACAACCCTGATAGTCTGGAGATGTTGGATCTGCTGTGGAAGTATCATGAGAAGAGCAAGAACTACCCGGCTGCTTCTAGGATCCTCTTGAAGCTAGCGGAGAGACACAGGTAAGGATCTATAGGGTTGAAGTGCACCAATCACCAACAAAGAAATACTTGAAATTTGTGTACAGCTAGAGTGTATCAAATCAGCCTTGAAAATGTTTATCTTGCAGTGTTAAGGATTCATCATTATCAATAGTGATCTGTCAGTTTATGACAGGTTCAGTGACCCATTCAAAATTCTATATCAATTGTCAAGTGTCTCTCCAAGTTTCTCTCCCAAGTTCCTCGGTCTTGAGCCAACCGTTTTATCGTTTCCCTCTTCTTCTTTCCATGAATATGACCTTCTATGACTCTGAGCATCAAGCCCTCATCATGCCGCATTATGTGTCCAAGCCATTTCTTCTGTCTCCCTCTAATCGTTTGAATCAGCACCCGCCTTTCTTGAGCTCGATGCAACACCTCTTCATTCGAAACTCTGTCCCTCCGAGACACACCTAGTAATTTGCGCCAGCACCACATTTCGTCCGCCTCCAATCGCTGCATGTCCTTTTTAGTGAGTGTCCACGTCTCAGCTCCATACCACAGTACACTCCATACTAGAGACTTCACGAGACGTTCACGAGACGCTTTCTCAAACTACGGTCAATGTTGTGGCTCATCAGGATATCTTGTCTTTAAAAGAAGGCAGCTCTTGCCAGAGCTGAGCGCAAGTTGACCTCTTTGGCAGACTTGCCATCCTCAGTCAGCACACTGCCTAGATACTTGAGGTGGTGGACTTGCACTTATCTGTTGCCATTTATCATTTATAAAGGATAAAATAAGATTAACAGAAAACCCTGCTCATGGAATACAAGTCAGATATGGATTCTATGCAGGCCTCATTCTATGCAAGCAGGTATGAGTTGGTTGGCTAGTCTACTCACAAGTCACTTGTATGTTGTTTTAGAGTATCTAATAAACTTGCAATACTTATTAATAGAAATAACTTTTGATGCTCAGAGCGACATGGAACCCCGGACATGCAGTGAAAATTATGTTCATGTCTCCATCACCAAACTGATGTTGTGAACTGAACAATACCACGATTTGGCGCGAATTAAATTGTTTACCATACTGCATGCTACATAAATGGCACGACTTAGCACGCACAATGGGGAGCAGCGCAGGACCAAAATGTGTGCATCTGTATCAAGGCTATTTTAGGATTGCAGTTCCTAATCATATATCAATCTTGCCTCTCCTTTCAGTACGGATATGAAGCTACAGCAGAGAATAGAGTACCTGTCTCGTGCAGTGATGTGCAGCAAGAGCAGCAGTCTGAGGACAAGCTCGGCAAGTGAAGGAGAATTCCTGCATGAAATTGAAGAGAAACTTGAGGTATGAATAATTAGTTTTTCACATTGAGTGGCAATATGGTTTTTGTGTGTGTGTGTGTGTATGTGTGTGTTGGTACCTAACTGATAACTGTCTCTGGCAACATAAAATATTCTTTGTTTATAAAAAGGTAGACAAGATGTGAGAAGGATGCGCTTCGGATTCGCGTATGTTGCACTCACATGAATACTGCGGTCGCATCGTCCGTAGTCGTATTATACCCAATGGGCCCCCAGTCAGGCCACGGGAAAGACACTTAGTCTCATCATGCTACACCCCCTTTAAATCAGATTTTCTCTTGTCAATCAATTTTTAAGGTTTCTTCTGAATTTGTCTATGAAAGTAATCTGTTGTTTTGACCCTTGGATCGATATGGATTAAAGAGAGGTCAGATCGGTTGACTGATAAAAGATGGCAGCGATTTTAACCCGTTTCGTATTTCTCCCAGGTGGCCCGCCTCCAGTTACAGGTGTATGAAGCCATCTCTCAGTCGTGTAACCATAGCGACCCACATGTGAAGAACGCTCTCTCCAGCCTCAACTCAGAGTTGATTGACATTACCAAAGTAAGTGTATCTATTTTCACTGACCAGGGGGGTGTTTCACAAAGATCCTAAGTTGAACTTATCTCTAGGTTGGACTTAAAAATTAATTAAAAGTTATTTTAAAAGGCCTAAAATGTTAATTCAAATCATTCATATTTTCTATTATCAAGGAGATTGCATGTTCATGATGTGAAATTTATGAAAAGTCAAAAATACTTGAAATTTTGCTTTTGAATATATTTTATTTTAAAGCTGCAAATGGCTCTCCATAATTGTTAAGTCCAACTTAGAGTTAAGTTTGACTTAGGATCTTTGTGAAACACCCCCAGTAGTTCATTTAGAACCAACTGATGGTGAATATACATATACATAGGCTACTGCTACACAGCAATATGTCATCAAAAATATTAGATCTGAAGGACGGAAGGTAGAATAGTACTTTACCAGAACCTTTTCCATGACAGCCCCTCTCTTTTGATGACCGGCTCAACCTTGAATTTCAGAAAATTTGAAGCATTACATTTTGGCCATGGGCTTTTATTTCGGGTAGGACATCCTGTCACTCTCTATGTGCTGCCCTCTTTTTGCTGAGTGAGGAAAACTGCATGTACTTGTTGTTGCCGGCTGAATAAGAGCAGTACAGGACAACAATAGACCAGTTCGTAGTTAGCACATGGGTCATATGACCCCAAATATCCACATATCTTTTAAACATAGATAAATTCAACTTTGTGCCTTTTGGAATAATCACAGCTAAAGTCATGGAGGTGATTCTTTGTTTGAATGCCCTCTTGAAAAGATTACTTCCACCTGTATTCAATAGAATGCATTACAGGTGCATGCATGAATAATGATTACATAACTTTCATGAGCATGTATCCAGTATTAGTCTCAGTGGGTTTTACAATTTTGTTCAAGTGACCTTTATCTGCGCATGTGCAGATCAATCCGCGCATGCTCAGATTGTATCTACGAACTGGTATATTAGAACATGTTGGTCAAAGATGCATAGTAGTGGGCTTTCTTTTGGGAATTATACACCATTTGGGTGTTGACCCAATAACAGATGTTGACAGTCACCAGGATTAGCCTTCAGACTTATGACCAACAGGCCTAATATGTAATGCACCGCATTTTCGACCCATCACCTATATGGTAGAGTCATTATCTTGCATTTTTCACACTTAAGGACCCAAATTCACAAAGGGGGTTTGTCAACAAAACCTAGGTACATGTGCGTCATATGTCGAAAGGTTTCAAACGCGTCAAAACGCTTCATTTGACGCACATAAACCTCTTTGTGAATTCGGGCCAAAGACTCTCTGAGAGACTAGGGGGTATTTCTTGATGGGACCACAGCTTGCTGTGTGCGCGATTCATACACCCATCAATAGTAATTCCACCAAGTGTGATGTCAGGGATTTATGACCTGCACATAGACACTGACGTCCATCTCCCTTTATCCTATTGTCCATTACAAGCACATTTTTTTATGGACTGCCCTGTAATTTCTATCAATGTCAATTGTTCTTTGTTTCCTTGACTGCAGCTTTATGGTGACTATGCCAGTCAGTTTGACCTGTCCAGATGCAAGCTGGCCATTGTCCACTGTGCCGGTCACTTTGATGAGGAGCTCATTCAAGAACTGTGGCGAGAGATTATCGATAAAGGTTAATAAACTATCTAAAAAGTGAAGTTTGAAGCATAGTCCATTACTCCTATTTAATTATCTGGGCTTTTTGGAGTATTGAGAGCTTATTTCTGTGAGGAAGGGGAATGGTTGTAATCTTGTAATCTTAATCTTGACTGTTAGAGATCCTTTTTACACATACTTTTACGCATAGTTTTATTGAAAACTTTGTTATAAAAATGTTTGATCTTGTTCATAGCATGGATATCCAGATGCATGTAAAGAGGAACTGAGCATAATTCTTTATGAAAATATACTTATTGAATACTTTATTGTAATTTATGCAAATCAGATCATATTTATTGGTCTTTCATCTGAAAATGAAGTATCAATCTTTTGGAAAAGAATTTAAATAACATCAAATTTGAAATGAAGTTTGGTATGTCATTATTTTTGTGAATTTCTATATATGTATTATCTTGTTGTTATTTCTAATTTATTTCTAATTTATTTTATTGTCCACAGTTTAAACTAGGCCTGAGTCATCACGGGTTTTGCCGAACCCGGGTTTGACTTGAAAATTTCGGGCGGGACCGGGTACCCGAAATTTTCACCACTGACACTAACAATCGTATGCATGCAGCGGCGGGAGTTAAGATTCAGTAGTTGTTCTAATAATGCGACAGAAAAGACAGTTACTGCTTTCAAAACAATAAAATAATCAATTGAATTGAATGAAGATGCTTTAAAAAATAAATGGATATCGTTTCAGTTGACGGTAGGTGTTTTTATCGCTCTAAAATTCAGGCCGCGCAAGAAAGGAATCACGCTTCGTGGTACCGATCGAGTGCGTTCAGAAACGGAAGTGGAAATAGATCTATGACCCACTGAAGACAGAGCAAGAAAGTACCACACACAAGACTAAAATGTTGATCAGACTATTGCAATTAAATCGTAATACTAATAGGCATTAATTTAATTGTCAAAATATATCCACAACATAATGGTTTACCCTTGATATTTTGATGAAGGAAAATAATTTAAAGCTCTTGAAATAACATCGAAGTGCCTTTCGTTCGTTCTAAAAATGCGTGTGTAACGGCAAGCTGAAGTAGTGAAGTTACGATTCAAGCTTGATATGCGTGTTTACATCCCTACACCGTCATCCGAGCTGATCGGGACAATAAGCATTTAACCAATTAAAAAACATCACGTAAGGCTTTCGGGGACTCCAATTCAACAAAATTACCATAAAAAATTATAAGCTTTGACAAATAATACTATAGATATTCATATATATCTTACAGAAATAATGATATTTCATGAGCTACGTACTCGATATCGAGTTCAGCTAGCCATCATTTTGAAATGAGACGTAAATGCCATGCGGCACAGTAGACTGTAGAGGGCAGCATGCATCAGAGAGGGAAATTGGCGGGCCTTAGATCACGTGATATTCGCGTGCCTTAGATCACGTCATATTTTCCTCTCTGCCGCACGCTGTGGAGTCTACTGCGCTGCATGAAAATTACGTCTCATTTCAAAATGATGGCTAGCTAAACTCGATATCGAGTACGTAGCTCATGAAATATCATTATTTCTGTAAGATATTATGAATATCTATAGTAATATTTGTCAAAGCAAATTATTATTTTACGGTAATTGTGTTGAATTGGAGTCCCTGAAAGTCTTACGTGATTTTTTTTAAATACTTTAATGCTTATTGTTCCGATCAGCTCGGATGACGGTGTAGGGATGTAAGCACGCATATCAAGCTTGAATCGTAACTTCACTTCTTCAGCTTGCCGTGGTTACACTCGCATTTTCAGAACGAACGAAAGGCACTTCGATGTTATTTCAAGAGCTTTAAATTATTTTCCTTCATCAAAATATCAAGGGTAAACCATTATGTTGTGGATATATTTTGACAATTAAATTAATGCCTTTAGTATTACGATTTAATTGCAATAGTCTGATCAACATTTTAGTCTTGTGTGTGGTACTTTCTTGCTCTGTCTTCAGTGGGTCATAGATCTATTTCCACTTCCGTTTCTGAACGCACTCGATCGGTACCACGAAGCGTGATTCCTTTCTTGCAGCCTCAATTTTAGAGCGATAAAAGTACCGTCAGCTGAAACAATATCCATTTATTTCCAAAGCATATTCATTTGATTATATTGAAATATAAGTTTGTGAATTGCATATTTTTAGTTCTAGGCCTAGTCTATATTTCAAAATATCAGTGTGAAATTTAATTTTGAAAAACCCGAAACCCGAAAACCAAAAACCGGGTTTCAGCTCGACGGTCGGGGCCCGGGCGGGGACCCGTTTCGACTCAGGCCTAGTTTAAACAGTTGTGTACATTACATGCAATGTCTTAAATTTGTATTTGTTTTTGTGCCTTTCTTTCAGAGCTATACCAAAGTGGAGACAAGCTGGCTGCTACCCGTATGGCCATCCTGAGTAAACTTTTGATTAGCTTAGGCAAGATTTACAGCACGTCGGAGAGATACTTTCCCTTGGGTAAGCATCGAGTCGCACCAAAGATTACAGCTGATGAGCGATTATTCAAGAATACTAGCAATAAAGAGACTAGAGATATTAGAAATGGGCATGAAAATAGACACTTTTTGATTTTCAATAGTTCAAGCTTTTACAACTGCAGTCAAACCTGCTTTAGTGATCACCTGTCTACAACAAGCACATGTTTTGTTTCCCTTGAAAACAGTTTCTCATTGAAACATGTACTAAAGGAACCTGTCTGCAAAGACCACTTTTGTGTTTTCCTTAGGCGGTTGCTGTAGACAGGTTTGACTGTACCTGATTCAGTCGAAGTCCGTCGTTATAAAATCACTAATTCATCAACTAATTGTAAACATGATAACTACATTCATATTACGCTCATCCCAGGGGATGCTCAAAGCACTTACGAAGTACTGATGTTAGCCTGGTTTTAGCCCAGCTGCCCTAAAGTGCTGAAAGGATTCAAGGATTACTTTCCTACCAGCTACTGCTTATTAACATATTTAGAAGAAGGAAGATTTTTTTTTTTTTATCCCCATGATCTTGCAGTTGACTCATTACAACTAATTATTTATGGTCCTGGGCCGGTATTCAATTCAATTCAATACTTTGAATAAGTAAGAAATTTACTAAGTAAATTGCTAAGCTAAGAAATTTGTTTATCTTGTATTCAAATCGCATTTTAGACTTTTACTTACCTACATGTAAGAAAAAATGTAAGTCAAATACTTACTGATAAGCATTGTGACATCACACGGTCAATAAAAACTAATGCGTTGCAATCAATGTGCGCTTATATAATTGTGCGCCAGTTATGATACTCCGTTAGAAAACCATATGCCTACCAATCAACGCCTCCAAATAATTGGCCTAAGTCTGGTAGGGAGCTGTCTCAAATTTAGGGTAAAATACTAGGCCAAAAGTTTGAACTGAATACCAAAATTGGCTAAGTATTTTATCTAAGCCAAATACTAAGTAAAAAGCTTAAATTTTTTACTTAGGTATGGAATTGAATACGGGCCCAGGGGCCTTGGTTAAACTAAATTCTCACATTTTCCCCCTAAACCATCATTTAGATTTCTTGGTGTTGCACCTGGAGAAGAAAAATTGTGAATTAGACTGGAGTGTGTCGTGGGTGTTCAAGACTCTGCTGGATGCAGATGTACCCCTTCCTAAACTACACTGCGTGTACGACAGACACTTCAGAGCTAAGGTGAGATTCCCCAAGACAAAATCTTTAAGAAACTGTTAAAGCAGGTTGTTGGACATAAATGTGGGTGTAAAGTACATATGCAAATATTTAACCAACATTTTTGACGAAGGGAATTTTCTTGTTTAAGTTTATTACAGATGTATTATGTTTACTTCAAAAGTCACTTAGATTATTTGAGTCATGTATTGTTTTATTACTGTATTTCTATGTATAATAACCTCAGTTGCTTAAAAAGAAGAAGAAGCTATATTCCTGTTTGATGGGAAAAGATTGTACAGTCAAACCTGTCTATAGCGACCGCCCAAGGGAAACACAAAAAGTGGACTTTGTAGACAGGTTCCTTTAGTTGTTTCAATGAGAAACCATTTTCAAGGGAAACAAAAATTGTGGTCTTTGTAGACAGGTGGTCACTAAAGCAGGTTTGACTGTACATCATCTATGACCAGTATAATCACTTGGTACAAAGAAATGAATAGGTCTTAAAAGACAAAATCCTCTATTGAAGTGAATTGAATTGAATTCAATTCTTTCTATTCATCCAAATTCAAAAGAATACATGGAAATTTGTTTTGGTCACACATTGTACAAATACGTAATATATATATATGAGAAACTATATCGTTATGTTTATAATCATAGAAGAACCATCAAAATAAAGATAGACAAGATAGAAATATTCTTATATTCTAGTATTACACATTGAAAATACCCTTCACCCACAAGAACTAAGGACACTTGTTTTGTTTGCTATGCCTAGGATCCATTCTGGCAGACATCTCGTAACCCTCAGCACATGCTGCGAGTCATCGCTTCTCTTCTCTCTGCTTTCGCCGATAATGCTGCCCTGGTACCTCTACAGGATAGGTAGGTGGTATGATCTCTTGCGCTAATGCGCATATCTATACCAGGACCCTCCACCAGATTGGTCATCTACATGGTCTGCTGGCAATTTTTAAAATAATTTTACCATTCATGACAAG
Organism: Strongylocentrotus droebachiensis; assembly: GCA_035222895.1. Classification (NCBI taxonomy): domain Eukaryota; kingdom Metazoa; phylum Echinodermata; class Echinoidea; order Camarodonta; family Strongylocentrotidae; genus Strongylocentrotus; species Strongylocentrotus droebachiensis. The sequence goes on from JAVYIG010002109.1 coordinate 133,734, forward strand.
TTTTTTAAAAATTATTTTTAAAAGAAAAGTGGTGGCTTGATATTTGGGTTTTAAATTTATCTTTGATTTGTGACCTCGGGAAGACTTTTTACCCTGAATTTTCACCACACAAACATATCAGTTCTTTCCAACTTAAATTCCATAAGGTGGTAGGCTAGGTCACAATGCATTACGCAAGACCTGTCTGTCATAAAAGTGAAGTCCACTCTTGCTGACTGACTGACAACACCTGGTATTCGCTAAACACCAAAATGGTGTTCAATTCCCATGAAGACCCACTACTGTGCATCTTTAAAAGAATTTCCTGCACTTTAATGCCTTTTTTGCTCTTCATCCTAGGCGTCTCTTCATCAACTCCACGCTGGATGCCATCGCTAGCTACAAGGTCGAGCTAGAGGCTACCCCCGGCAGGCCAAACGTTATACAGTCCTACCTGGCTAGCTTCACTGACCTGCAGAGCCGTCTGGATAGGATGCAAATCAACCGTGCAAGATAAGAGCGCCGTCCCAAGTTTGCTACGAAGCAATGTTCAATGTGCCTCAAGAGGATATTATCAACCAAGCATGATAGACAATAGCACTTTCCTATCTTCACAAACCATTTGGAAAGGATGCAAATCAACCGTGCCAGAGCTATCTATACACAGGAATGTGGCCAACCCGGTTTGAGTTGGACACAATATGGCGACTACTGCTTTGTTGGGCAAGCACAGAACAAAAGAATATACGCCATACCTGTGACCCAGTGAAACCAAGTTGGCCAAACTCTGTGTATAGGTGGCACTGAATCGTGCAAGATAAGAGCTCCCTCCCAAGTTTGCTACGAAGCACGATCGATGTGCCTCGAGAGGATGCTAACAACCAAGCATGATAGAAAATAGCACTCCACTAGCTTTATATATCCATTTTGAATGGATTCAAATCAACCATGCGAGATGGAAATAGTCCTACCTACTTTGCTCCTTTATTTATAATTGTAGAAATGCAGTTTTCAAGCAGGGTTGAAGCCTCCAAATCTCCTGAAACCTCTGAGAAAAGGTTACTTTCCTTCATTTAATTAGAAGGGAGAAGGGAGAGATATTAAAGGCATCGTTTACCAATGTTTCCAGTTTTACAAATCGGAGATGCATGGCCCTACGCATTGTCAGTGTCTGTGATATGGTGTAATATTAAAGCCCCAACAAAATTGCACTTCAAAATGATCATGAAGTGCCTCAAAAATGTAAAAATCTTTGAGTGACCGGTTTTACCATACTCATTTTGCCCAATAAAAACCGTTAAGAAAACGTTTTTTTTAATTTTGATTTCCAATTCCTGACTGACCTATAGGTTTATAATTATTATTGCAGCATGATCTGAGGCAAAGATACCCAATCCCTTTAAAGAGAAAATAGGGATTTGAAACCATTCAGACATTTGTTTCTTTCGTGAAAGAATATTGTTCAGTTTATGGGACAAAATCACAGAAATAGCATCTCATGTGAATTCCACTTTTGGGTCTCGCAAAACATTGCATGGTATTTGTACGCCACCTGGATGCCGCAGCCCCTACCAAAATGGTACTTATCTGGTCATGGAAAATGGCAAATGTGTGTCTTGGAAAGTCCTTGAAAGTCATGGAATTTGGTCCTCAAATTTCAGTGAGAAACTGAGAACCCTGCAGAACTCAATTTTATCTTTAAATTCTGTACATTGTATGAAATATTTCATGTTTTCCTTCATATTTTGCCTGATCCTAGATCTAGCATGGCTATATTAATGTGATGCAATACTCAAATATGTGATCGAGTTCCATTGTAGTATGGCGGATTATCAAGAATTGCCCTAATGGAATTCATATTTTCAATTATTTTTCCTGTAGATGATCAATATATGTGTACAGGTATCCACTTGATGTATCTTGTAGCTGTGATGCACAATTTGGTTAAACTAAGTCACATTGTCTATCGGAATATTTTCATTTGGAAAAAAGGATTCTTCTCTAGGTTGGTTGTCTTTTACAATGACCATGGGTTCGAAAAGAACATTTTGTTGACTGGTTTCAGGGGCCTGTTTCATAAAATTTATCATCAATAACTACTGTCACAATTCTATAACAAATTTGCCAACACCTTAAATGAAATGCAACTATTTTAGTCACGGTAGGTAACTTATGGCAGCTATTGTAATTGATAACAAATTTTATGAAAGGGGATCGAGAAGTCTCTTAAAGTAGATATTCATTGATTTTAAAAACTAACTTTATTTTCATTATTGCAACGTTGAAACTTTGATTCGACAAGGTTATCAAAATTCAATTCTTGGAAACATTCAAAGTAATGATTATTATACATTACAAAACGCTTAAATACAGCCCCGGCACAGCACCTGAAGAGCTCTCCGAACGCTGCTGAGATGTGTGAGATCACAGTATGGACATGATTTGCACAAGCAGACAATAATGTCCCATGACATCTCACACATTTTCAGTGCCTGTGTTTTCATCTTCTCTTGAGTTCTTTCTCTTTCTTCACTACCGTCAGGCTAAATTTATAATCTATTGCCTCACTCTAAACCCCGCGCATGGTTTTATTTTGATGACAAATGCAGCGATACAAAAATAAAGGAATCTGTCGCTTGTAAACAAAATAAGACGCCATTGTATATTCAGCTGCACACACCGCGGTATGTTCGGCGGTTCAAGAGGGAACAAATGCCGTCCTCAATATCATTCCGGGTTTTTTTCAATTTGAAAGTCTGGTTTCTTTGATTATTAATTAACCCCTATCCTGTGTATTTACAAGCAAAAGATTTTAGTTATCAGAATCGGTTCATATCCCCTTTTGAATGGTTTGACATGCCATTACATTTATATACACTAAACTCATTATAATTTGACAAATAATAGCTTTGCATTCTTTATGGGATGCCGTCTGCTTGGGCAGTATTGGTCCATATAGTGACGTCATTAAAACATCGTTATTTTTCCGGCGAATCTCTCGTATATCCCAGCTGCTATATGGAGGTGGTTGTATTTGTATTTGTATAAATCACCCGATATGTAGTTGACCTCAAACTTGTACGATGGCCATCTGTTAGCTTACCAGTTTCAGGTGATACATTAGTTGACATATTTGTGATTTTCTTTGAATTTCACCTTTAAGAAGTCAGTTTTCAATGAACCTTCAACCTATAATGTATCATTTGGATCAACTCCTCATTTTTTGAAGGCGGTTGAAGATATCTGTTTATAAAGCAAAAATTATTACCACGGATGCATGCTTGGGAGTTGTGAGAATAAACTTCTCTCTTCATCTTGTTTACTTCAAGTATATCCTATTCATGATTATGATTAAAAGCATTCTTGATAAGAAATTGAGTTGTACATTGACCATGAAGCACATGCATGTATCAACGTTTTGTACAAGAAAGAAAATCGCAAACTCTTTGAAACTTATAACGTGATGTACGTTTGTACATTTTTGTTTTCCCAAGAAAAATTTAAATTAAAAAAACATGATCCAATAAAATGATTCAGACCTTATTTCTTTTCCCCTTTTTTGAGTGGGTAGCTGACTGAGTGGATTGGTGAGTAATATTGAGCGAGTACAAACCACTTCTGAATAAACAGTGCAACTGATCATTCTGACATCTCAGCACCCCCCCCCCCCCCCCCCAAAAAAAAAAAAAAAACTAACAAAAATTCTCCCTCTCTGGCCTTCTTTCTTGTCCACCCTCTCTTTCTTTCTTTCCAACACTTTACTTTCTTGTTCTCTCTCTGATTACTTCCTTCCTGCTATCTTCCATTTTCTGGTTTCTGCATCTCTTTCTCTCTCTCTCTCTGTCTTTTGGTTCATATTTATTACTCATGACATGTTGACATTTCAAGTTTGAAAATGGAATGCAAGAGGTCACTCTACCAATATGTCCATACAATGTGCATATTTACTGATCATTATAAAAGCATCAAACATTGAAAATAAAATTATTAGGCCTACCCAATCAAACCATTTAAAATGAAACTGTACCACTCTACATGCATTTTTTTCCATCTTTGAACATTGTCATTTATTGATTTTCAGACAAGTATACTTGATTAGTAGTAAGTTATTAAAGAGGGTCTGTTGCATATTGAACAACCCCCCCATTCAAACAGGTAATAAAACAACATTAACGACAAAGAAATAATACGAACAAAGACGATCAAAATCCTGTGATCTTTATTAGGCACATATATATTATGTACAGGCCACATTAAGGGTCAAATAAGCCAGAAATGAATCTCAAAGAGCACTTCGCAAATTCTGTACGCAAAAGAAAATAAAGACCGATGTAAAAAGAAATATATGGGCCAGCCCTTCAAATAGATACGAATCTTCTTCAGTTTTACTTCAATATTATTTATTTTTACTACAGACACAGAAATTTAACCAGTATAGACCCTATCAAAACATGACAAGGTGCCCGACTGCCTGGCCTGGGAGTCGACTATCTAAGTACACAGAAAATGAGTGAATCTGTAAGATGTATGATTTACATGTATATGAACCAAATTCTACAATAGTTTCTCCTTACAAACATCACTCGATTGGTGATGCCACATAGACAATAAGGGAGGCTCACTAGCATAAATCATTGATGTCTGTCTTTCTCTGTCTCTCTTTTTTTTCTCTATTCCTCTTCTCTCTCTCCCTGCCTCACTATCTTTCAATCCTCCTCTCTCTCTTATTTTCTATGTTTGTTTGTTTGATTTATTCACCATGTAAAATTTCTGTTTACAGATAATAAAATACAGTGGGTTACATTGAGATATAAAACATACATGTAGTAGGAACAATGCATAAACAAAAATGTTCGAAGCGCAACGTCCCTAAGATAAAATAGTTGATACTTATTAGGTAAAGATAGAGCATGGCTTAAAATATGACATTCTGTCGTTACAAAATAAAACAAAATACAAAGATCATGCCCCTTAACGTATTTGAATAACGAGCAAAAACTAGGAAATGTATGTAATACTATCAAATGTAATTCCTCCTTCCATGAGATACGCAGTAATCTTGAGCATCTACACTCGCAGTTACATGATAAAAGTTAAATATTTAGTCACTGCATGTAGTTCATGGAAGGATGAAAAGAATTTACACATCTATTATTAATACTGACCATTATAGAAACTACCGAGTCCTTTAATTAAAGATTTGTTAATGGTCCCTATTAAAGCTTGTGTTTGGAAGGTACAATACTTGATCGAGCCCCCTGAATGGCAATTGGCAAATATTAACACTTTCATTAAAAAAACTAATTATACATTTTGCAATAGCATACAAGAATTGAATTGGATTGAATTTTATTTATTTATTCACCACCATTGAAACCATTGAAATAAAAGTTATATAAATGTACAATGACAATGTCAATATAACATAAATATAAACATGACATGAATTAAAATACATGTTCAACAGCGACATACATGTACATTATAAAAAAATTAAAAAAATAGTTATAAGTAAATTTAGTGTCAAGAGTAAAACAATAAATAACTTTTTACAATGAGTTTATGATCGATGGTAAAATAGAATTTAAAATAGCACATGTGCTATTCGAGCCCGACTCTCGTTATCTAAAGCCTAAAATAAAGTTAAAGAAAAATACACGATGGGTTTTCCAAATCGTATGATGAGTTTGATGTTTTGAAACCATGTGTGTGCTACATGGGAATTTCATAATCATATACTGTATGTAGACTAATTGATAATGGTGGCCTTGGAACACTAACAAACAAATGTATGAAAGTCTAAAGACAAGGATGGCAAGAATAACATTTCGTTATTTCTCGTTCTTGCTTGGGTTATTTTATCATCATTTCGTCGTGTACTAGTGTTTGGTGACGAGAATGACAGGTTAACAAAAGCAGAACCTCCTATTTAATGGAGTACCGACGTTTACGGCTCATGAGGATGTCTTTGAAACTAGGATAGCTACGATTGCGAAGATACTGGGAATCACCACCGACGACGCGAAAAAAATCCCGCTTATTAACGCCAATCGACTACCTAGGAATACCGCAGCAGCCACACGCCCAGCTACAAACAACACCGGCCTGGAGGCCATGATCATACGTTTCGAGAGGATGTCGGACCTGGACAACGTCCTACGTGCCTTTTGAACAGTCTAGTGGTGATCAGCCGAAGAGAATGCAGATTACCATTCGCACAGATCTTTCACCTAAAATGAAGCGCGAAAGAGGACAGCTTTCCTCCATCGCATTTCTCATCCGCAAAACTAAAATACAAATTAAAGGGACTTAAGGTTGTCCCGTTACTAATCCTACAGATAACCCTCAAGGGAATCGTTTCGTTTAATAACCATGTGGACCAATCACCACTTAAGTCTAATTAGCATTTGGTCCAATTATCACTATAAAGAGGCTAATTATCATTTTGTCTAACACCGAATTGAGCCGGCAGTACGCACGAGGCGGGGATGGGGGTAGGGGCAAATACCGCTTCTGCATCCATCCTATCCATCGTGTCCATAAGGAAATATTGGGACGCAAGAGCACACTGCTCCCGTTTTGTTTATGTACTAGCCTAGTATGGAAGAGCAAGTAGACCAGCAGGAGCTAGAATTTGCTTACTACCAGGTAGATCAGCTTGAAGGTGTCACTCTTGACCAAAGAGCTGATGAGTTGTTGGTGGCCATTCCACAAATACAGGACAAGTCTACCAGCCTAGTATGGAAGAGCAAGTAGACCAGTTGGAGCTAGAATTTGCTCACTACCAGGTAGATCAGCTTGAAGGTGTCTCTCTTGGCCAAAGAGCTGATGCATTGTGGGTGGTCATTTCACAAATAAAGGACAAGTCTACCAGCCTAGTATGGAAGAGCCAGTAGACCAGCAGGAGCTAGAATTTGATCACTACCAGGTAGATCAGCTTGAAGGTGTCTCTCATGACCAAAGAGCTCACGAGTTGTGGGTGGTCATTTCACAAATAAAGGACAAGTCTACCAGCCTAGTATGGAAGAGCCAGTAGACCAGCTGTAGCTAGAATTTGCTCACTACCAGGTAGATCAGCTTGAAGGTGTCTCGCTTGACCAAAGAGCTCATGAGTTGTGGGTGGCCATTTCACAAATAAAGGACAAGTCTACCCACAAGAAGAAGTATGTACAGTGTACACCTTCCTAGAGTCATGTCTGCTATCCTGTCCATTGCCCATAGCAATGCAGAAGATGAAAGAATTTTTAGTCTTGTACGCAAGAACTCCACAGAGGTTTTAAGGGGAAAATTGATATATAACTGTATTGTTTTTGTTGTGGTTTTGGAAATAGTTTTCGAAAACTATGAAGCATGATGTTAAATGAATATAAGGAGAGTTATGTAAATGAGGTAGACGTATTGATCTTGAGTTAGTTGGTGTTAGCATATATGTTTAAAACTTTAGTTGTTAAATATGTTCATGTATGGTTGAGTAAAGTGCATGTACATGTAGGAGGTGATTATTTGTAAGAAAGAGTAAAGAAAGATGCACGATAATAATTGTTGGTTGGATTATACGCACTAAAAAGTTAGCGTTAATATGTACCGGTACTTTAATTGGGCATTGTTATATTTGATGTACTATAACCAATAGTTGTTTTACTGCCTTGCCAAAGTTTTTCAATTGCAGCTGTTGACTGTATTCAGGGTACTTGTCTATCTTTTTTTATAAGATTAAAGATTTTTGGAATAAAATATATAAAAAAAAAAAAAATTAAAAAAAATCTCCACAGAGTTTCGCCCAAGTCTTCGCACACATACTCTATCAGATTTCCCCACACAGAAAGTATGAAGCTGTGCTAAGAAAACAAGTTTTGATTATGTCGTCGATCAAAGATCGAGTGACTGTGTCTGACCGCCCAGGCGTCCTTTCGACGCAAGACCCCGGCAAGCCCGGGGCACTGGAGGAGCAAAAGCGCTGGCTCGTCCACTCGGACGGGCGGGAAAAAATCTATGAAATCAGCAGAGGTTTTTCCAGCAAAAAAGAGAAAAGCGGAGGTTGTTCCCGCAAAAATGAGGAAAGCGGAGGTTGTTCCCGCTCCATCCACAGTCTCCAAAGCACCGGATAGCCCAGGGCATAACTCAATAAATTGGAAAATATGTTTGCCCGTGTCATGGACAAAATGGAGGCTATATGTCGAACCAACCAGCACGTGTTGATGTTGGTAGAGAGTCTGCTCACGTGGAAACGGAGAGTCAAGTTTTTTCACGGCCACGGCGGCCATCTTGATGAACGAGATGAGGAGTTGGGCCCTTGCTACGATTACGATGATATTCAATCAGATTACATGGGTCAACAAGCAAATACTACTAGCTCAGCCTCAGCCTCAGATACTTTACCAGCCATTGCAGCTAAGTTTGCCTTGCCTACTGGTATTAGAGAACTAGTAGAAGAAAATTATGCAATAAGAGTTTTAGGGCAGCGGAAAACTACAAGGAACTGATCAATGCAAGAGTTCTTTCAAAGGACAATTCTCCCAGAGAGACTAATGTTAAAGTCACTTTTACTCTACCAGAGTAAAATATGCAAAGGAGATGTCATCTCTAATCAGTACGTACACGTATACAGTGCTGACAACAAAAACGAACTGAAAGTCGGTGACAAGACACCAGCTGTGGATCTAAGAGTTAGAATTAACAGGTCTTGGGGTTAGTGAACTTCTATCGTCGATTCATACCCGGCTCCCGCATATGGAGTTAGAGAAAAAGGGGGAATGACACAAAACTTAGATAAGACTTATCCTCTCCAAAGAAGATTAGGAGAATTGGCGACTCAATATTGCGAGGATTGGGAGAGCATTTATATTTTCAGAGTAGACCTATTTCGTGTAGTTTTTTTTTTTACCTGGAGCCAAAATAATGTCACTCTGGGAATTCACCATTAAAACGTTTACCTACCTTTTCATTGCTATTAGGGACACAGACATTGTATTTCTTTATATTGGAACGAACAATCTCAACCGTAGTTCTTGGAACATTGATTTCAAATCATTTATTAATTTGTATGCTTCTGTGCAGGAATGTTTCTGTTGTGCTTGAATATTGTTTAATGCTTTTCTTCCTAATTGAGATGACAAACTTCTTTATACTCAATCTTTGTATTACAATCATAAATTGGCTCAGCTTTGTTCCTAACTACACAATCGTTTCTTTTTGGATTGTTCTCTACCGTTTTCATTGGACATTCTCTGTTTTTCATGAGATGGACTTCATCTGAATTTCATCGGACAACAAGAACTTGGAATTCTCATCACATCCTTTGTTAAAAAGAAAATCTTACCAGTAACAACCTCTTCACATCATAGAACCCCTCAAGAACTCAAACTATGAGGACCAAAGAAACAAAGCGAGATATGGGTAGAGACTGATCTGGATGAATATGTAATTATAAGAGGAAACAAATGGTTCAAAGAATGTTCGAAGAAATCCTCCTTCTACATATAGAGTAGAGATAAGGTTTTCTTTAGTGTTAAAGAAAAAGGGGGAGTGACACGCAGACTCTTCAAGGCTGTCTTGCTGTCTCAAGGGTACGACTTGGAGAAGGCTAAGCGGGAGTGGCAAGCCATGAAGTTGTTTGTATCTCCGCATCAGCATCTCCAAGATCTCAGCTACAATCACTTCTGGAAGCACATGCTTACCAAGAAGCAGCTGCAGACGAGATATGCCAACATCCTACGGGTAGTGGCCATTGTCCTCGTCTATCCCATCTCTAATGCGGAATTAGAAATCCATGAGGCGACAGATGGACAACATCATTGGAGAAAATCTGGTTGGAAAATGGCTGCCTTTCCAGTTTCATAACAATGAACTCCACTGCACCGAGTTTCTGCGAGCCCCATTGGTCATCGTCTCCAGCCTTCAGCGTAAATTGCAGAATTATCTTGTGCATGTGAAGATGGATGAAATCAGTTTTAATCAAGAGCATACTGTACGCCATTGAGGGTGTTAAGTGGCAGCAAGAGGTCACCTTCTATCCTTTCTTGCCGCTCAGCCACAACCACCCTCCTGGCCTGTGGATTGGCACAAGGCACCTCCCTACCACAGTACCTCATCTTCAAGGGGAAGAACTTGACAACCCAGCTGACGGAAGGATGTCTACCAGGAAGCCGCTTCAAAATGACAGACAGCTGATGGCGTAACGTTGCAGCAAATACTTAATTCCAGCCCTGCCAGATCAAAGCCCAGAGTGGAGAGTACTACTCCTCTATGATGGCCGTAAGAGCCATATCACCGCCACCATCATAGAGAAAGCTTGGCGGAACAATGTCCTCCTCTTCCTTCTGCCACCCTTTACAGGTCACATACTCAATGTCGGGTGCTTTTGCCCAATGAAGGCTCATTTCAACAGACAGTGTACCAACTTTCTAACTGAGCATCCAGGATGTTCCATCACCAGATAAGATCTGTGTGGGCTCATAAGCCATTCATACCTCTAATAAATGATAAAGGGTAATCTGGAGGGAGCCTTCAGAAAGTCAGGAGTATGCCCCTTCAATCCAGAGGCTATAGATGTCGTAAGAATGACAAGACCTAGTACGGTGACAAACTGTGTAGGTCACCAAGCACCTCGACCATCTAGCCGCAATGTGGAAGCTCTTTTAGCCAGCAAAGAACCATCCCCTCCGACAACAAAAAAACCAGAGGAAGCGATGTGCTGCACCCGAATATGAAGCTGGCGGAGTAGCCCTAACGGAGAATGGAATTTTTTTGACAATTTTCCGTTCAGCAACCGCACAAACATCCGTTGAAAGACCTACACGCAATCACACCAATGCCCAGGATACTGGGAATGATGAGAAATGTTGTCAGTGCAACCTCAACGATCCTCCTACAGACTCAGAGAATGATAATATTAACACTAACATCATGTGGGCAGAGTGTGAAACCTGCCAGCACTGGGTCCACCTTGGACGCTGTGCAGGAAAGGAGGAAGTGAGTGACAATGTCTTCTTCCATTGCCCATGCTTTTTAACTAAACTGTAAGCAATCAATTTTCCTAAGTTTCTCTTTTGATTATTATTCCACTATAAGCTGTTGTGCCATTTCACAATGTTAGTCCTTAACATGCACAATCATTCAGAAAATAAATGTAAATATTAAAAAAAAAATGAATATATACTATGGTGATAATTTGATATGTAAATATCTTGATCAATGACATAACATCTTTGACAAGGGCCGAAGAGCGAGACCGTCAGACAACAGCAAAAGAACAGTATAAACGAAAATTATCTTGTGCATATGAAGAGCGACACTGTACAAGTAAACCAGCCTGTAGTTGCTTGTATAACATGAACCTGACCTACTGCCAAATGCAGGGGAAGGCAGGGGTAGCGTTGCAATTCCATAGTACTACAGAAAAGACCCAGCCCATAAAGAATTCAACACCTTTCTCAAAAGAAGATTAAGAGAATGCGCTCAGACTTTGCGAAAGACTTGCGTACATTTACATCATAACATTCTAAATGCCGGCCTCGATTTTTGAGAACCACGAACAAGGGGACGAGGATGGTGCACTTCCTCCAAAAGATTACATACCACAGAATAGAGCCAGTTAGCAGCGTAAGTACAGCTACATATTGTTAGACTTTTGAGAGGGAAGGGAGATGGCCAAACAGGTGGCAAAGCAAATGGAGGAAGAGGAGGAAAAGTACAGCACCAGTTCAAAGTCCAAGTTGAAGAGTCAGAGACTGAAAATAGCAGTAGCGAGGAGAAGGAACAAGAGGTGCCTCCTTTGAGGATGCGTTTAAGTAGGGAAAAAAATGATGAATTTAGTGTTACATGCAGTGTAAAATGTCCCCTACGGGGAGTTACTCAGCTCAAAGAAGATTAAGAAAGTCTGCTCAGACTTGCGAGAGACGCAAGTATAGCACTCAAACTGTCACAAGTAGACAGTGAACAACATTTACATTGAACCACTGCATGAAGCCACATATTACCAGACAAGTCCCGTGTACACACTTTGACGTTGCTCAACTCTGTAACTTATGTGAACTTGCACTATTAAGGCTTTGAAACGGTCCATTAACTTCAGACCCTTAATTGGTCTTTTCGCCATTGTGGTCTGTTCTTGCCATCCCATTTACAGATTTCTTAAAAGTATTTATCTGAGACTTAATCGCTTATAGGGTTGAAGCTTGATAACGTTCTTCTTCCAGAAGATTACATACGACAGACCAGAGCCAGTTAGTAGTGCAAGTACAGCTACATATTGTTAGACTTTTTGTACTTTTTAGTAAGTTTTTATATAAATATGTGTCATTACAATGTATCTACAGTGGTAATGTATCTAGGTCCAATGTATCTGAACATAAATTTGTAATCATTTTTGCATTAGCTTTTTTGCATTCATTTTAGTTATGATCTGTATTATGTTTTACTTGCAGGTGAAGGATATGATCCATGCACACACTGGCGATCTCTCGGCTGCTGAGGCTGAGTGCACCATGATCGGCCCAGAGGCGAGCGAAGAGAAGGGCCTCAAAAAGCTCAGCAAGTCGGCAGAAAAAGAAAGGGTGCGAAATCGGAGGACGCACTCATGGCCACATTGCAGAAGCGGCTGCAGGAGTCTGGCCAGCAGATGATCCAGTTACAGCAGGCAATGCGGCCACAGACACCGGTGGAGGTCTTTGGGACTTACGTCAAAGAGGATACTTGTGAACTTGTCCAGACGGAAATTCAAAAAGGCACGCACAGCCATCAGCCGAATCCTGGAAGTTGCCATGCAGGATAGCGACGAGGAAGAGCCTCCACAAGTCACGCCGCCATCTTTCTCGCAAGCAGGATCCTTCCAACCCAGCTCTGCAACTGCCTTCTTGTCCTCTCCCAAGACCGTCGAGCGGTGGCAGTCGGCCCCCGAACTGTGGAAGAGCACCAGGCCACCACCCAGGTCCACATGGCAGTCCCAGGATTGCGGGTACATGGATAGATACCAAGCCAGCATGACCAACCAGATGCCGCTTCCTCCTACGGGTCAACCGAAGTTCTCCCAGCAACTGCATATACCCTCAACTGCAGCAACAGCACCACCCAAAGCAGCAGCAGAGCATGTCTGCAGCCATCGGGATACGATCCATGAACATAGTGGTGATCTCTCGGCTGCTGAGGCTGAGTGCGCCATGATCGGTACAGAGGCGGAAGAAGAGGAGGAAGGTCCTCAGAATGCTCAGCAAGTCGGCAGAAAAAGGAAGGGTGCGAAATCAGAGGACACACGCACTCATGGCCACCTTGCAGAAAGGTTGCAGGAGTCTGGCCAGCAGGCAATGGGCCAGACACTGGAGGAGGTCTTTGGGACTTACGTCAAGGGGGTACCAACCAGATGCCACCTCCTCCTCCAGGTCCACCAAAGTTCTCCCAGCAACTGCATATACCCTCAACTGCAGCAACAGCACCACCACCCCAAGTGGCAGCAGAGCATGTTCGCAGCCATCAGCGGTTCTTACCAAGTACTCTCCACAAGCTGCGAGCGTGATATTTCACACATCTCCTGCTTATCTGCGCTGTCGGAGACATCTCCGACCTCAGGCCAGGTGACCCCTAGGGATTTAGATACTCCCACTCTATCTGGTGCTGATGAGAGGCAGTAGTGAGATAGGGACTCGTGAGTAGCTCAAATGCTACAGATCGAAGAAAACACAAGGATAGTGTTGATTATCGAATGTAATGATGTATTTTGTTTTAACTTTAAAACAATGAGTTTTGTGTCTGCCTATTTTACAGGTCTATTGACTGTTGAGTTGTAAATACTCCAAGTTTTAAAAAGGAAAGTTTGGTTATTGAATCTGTTTAGCTTTAAGACAATGTGTTTTATGTTTGCCCATTTTTAATGTAAATGGATTGTGTAATTGAAAACAAAAAGTTGTAAAAAAGGAGGTGGGTCATCTCGCGTGTTTAATTTCAAATCAATGTGTTTTTGTTTTTTTTAACCAATTTTACATGTATACGGACTGTGTAGTTGTAAAACAAGTTGTAAACAAATTGTAAAAAAAGGAAGGGTTGGTTATTGATTGTTATCAAGTTGTCATTTTATATGACTGTAACTCAATAACACATATCGAAAGACAACAGGCTGCCTGAAACCAACAAAAGTTGAGGAGATATATCACTTGCTGGCATCTAATCTCCTAACCATGACGTACCAACGCCTGCTTAAAGGAACGGATGAAGCAGGCAACAGATGACAGACACATGTTATACGGCTACCTACAACCCCACAGACGCCTTGTATCCTGACACAGCTTCCTCGATGCTGTCCCACCACCTGAGCAGAATCAAAGCAAGAAATGGCTAAAGACTGATCTGGACGAATACATTTATATTAGGAAACTGAGAGCTGCTCGTCTAAAATCATCTAAACCTTCACCTCAAACACAGAAAGCAGAAAAGAAGCCACACCAAAAGAGGCAATTACCCCCAAAAAAAGAAGTCATCGTGCTTGGAACCTCCCCCACCAAGACAACATATCCCCATTTGTAGTCAACACATAGTTATCCTGTATGTCTCTGTTGTTTAATAGGCTTGTTACCCATGCCAAACTAAAGTCAGCTAGTACTTCAAGGTCTGTACCCACACCAGTTTCAAGGTTCAAGTATGTGGTACGAAAGGAGAAGGGGAGGAGACGGAAGCCGAGGTGAAGGAAGTTTAGCGTAGGAAAAGTAGAAAGAAAGTATTTGTAGCTCAGATGGTAGAAGATGAAGGTTCTACATCTAGTAGTGATGACGATAATGAGGTGTGAGTTGTCAATGACATAAAGACTAACAGTGAAAGTAAGATCATGGCAATGTTAAGCATTAAAGGGAAAAAGGTGCCCAAGCAAATTTGACAGTGGGGCCACGTGTAATGTTATGCCCGAGAAAAAATTGCCACCACCTAATGCTGAAATGCATGAATGCAAGAAAAAGCTCTCTTTGTATGGTGGCACAGCAACCATCACAACTGTCGTTGAGTGTACCACTCAAAGTGAAGAATGTGAAGATTCACGGAAAGTATTATGTCAATTTGGTTGTTGTTGATGAGGACTGTGTTCCTCTCATAGGGCTCAGAATGGCACTGATCATGAAGATAATTACAGTGCGACAGGATAATTTTCAGATAGCTTCCGTGTCTGATAGAAGTAATGGTAGTTATGAAACAAAAGATGAGGTTCTGAGGGCATACCCCAAGGTGTTAAAGAGGGGGGGGGGGGGGATGCCTGGTAAAGTACATCTACAGGTAGATAAAACGGTGACACCGGTAGTGATGCCACCAAGAAGGGTTCTTCTGTCAGTAAAAGAATTAGAAGGATTGGAGAAATTAGGCTACATTGTGCCTGATTTACCACCAACAGAATGGGTTTTGAGTCTCATTCAGTTAAGAAACCTAATGGGAACATAGGAGTTTGTATCGACCTGTTGCATCTAAATAAAGCATTAAAGAGAGGGCACTACCCATTTACCCAGTTAGATGATGTATTACCATGTATGTCACAAGCCAAAGTGTTCTCAAAAGCAGATTGCAAGGAAGGGTTCTTACATATTGAAATTGACAATGAGTCATCTCTAATGAAGATATTTCTGACACCATGTTTTACTTATCCTTTTGGTGCTCTTACTCGACCACAAGTATTTATTAAAACAGGTGAACAAACCATACAATACAATCTTTGAATATTATAGGCATCAGGTTAGTAGGTGGCCCTCAAGTTGGTGTACATGTTTCTAAAGAGGGCTCTGTCAAGGAAAGTGTGACCACTTTAAAATGGAGGTAGTCAAGAAGCTGGTTCTCATTAGAGCTGGAGAAGGTCCATGAGAGGTTTTTTTTTAGCTTCAGATGGTCTACATTTCAGATGTTGATAGTCTAAAAGATGGTCTACATTTGAGGAGTTGATGGTCCTGAATATGATCTACAAGTCACCTTAAGACAATTAAGCTGTGTAGGAAGTCCATATTTAAGTTGTAGGTCGTCCCATCTTTGAGCTGTAGAAGCTAGGTCCACACAATAAACTAAAGATAGTCCTGAAGATGGTCTACAGCTGAGCTGAAAGATGGTCCA
This sequence comes from Strongylocentrotus droebachiensis, assembly GCA_035222895.1. Lineage (NCBI taxonomy): Eukaryota > Metazoa > Echinodermata > Echinoidea > Camarodonta > Strongylocentrotidae > Strongylocentrotus > Strongylocentrotus droebachiensis. Next base: position 149,781 of record JAVYIG010002109.1, read on the forward strand.
GATTTCAGCTAAAGATGGTATTGAAGATGGTTTAGGTTTGAGCTGCAAATAGTTCACACTTCAACTTCAGATGGTCCCGAAGATGGTCCACAATTCTGCTAAAGATGGCCCTAAACACAGTCTTCACTGGAGCTGTAGGTATTCTATATTCAAAATATAGGTGATCCATCTTTCAGTTCTTGTTGGTCCAAATTTTAGCTGAACAAGGTCAGAACTTTGTTCATTTCAGCAGTAGATGGTCCACAACTGAACCGTGGAAAACCTACCTTCGAGCCACAGTTGGTCCAGAAGTTGGTCCATGTGTTCGCTGTCGATGGTTTACGTGTATAAAGCTGCAGGCTGTCTCACCTTGCTTGGCAGAGATTGGCGAAAGCCAGAGGTAATTCTAGACCCACCACAGGCCCAACGGAACTCAGCCACGTCATCACATAGTTCCTGAAGTAACAAATAAGTTTAAGAATAACCTCTTTTTTTTAATGAAATTTTTCAGTTATTTTGTAACACAAAGTAAGACCTTTTCTTCTAATTGTATCATACTATAAATTACCAAAAGCCATGAATACTGTAAAAAAAAAATCCTTTTGAGCTATTCTGTCAAGGCATTTCATACTTGAAATCTTGTTCATCCTGGGTATTACTGGCACACTTGTCAGGCTTATTCAGTTAACATGACATTTTTACATTTTTACATTTTTTACTTCAGTTCCTGAAGTAACAAATAAGTTTAAGAATAACCTCTTTTTTTTAATGAAATTTTTCAGTTATTTTGTAACACAAAGTAAGACCTTTTCTTCTAATTGTATCATACTATAAATTACCAAAAGCCATGAATACTGTAAAAAAAAAATCCTTTTGAGCTATTCTGTCAAGGCATTTCATACTTGAAATCTTGTTCATCCTGGGTATTACTGGCACACTTGTCAGGCTTATTCAGTTAACATGACATTTTTACATTTCATTTGAAAAAAAATTCTTAAATTGTGAATAGTTAGGGGTTGCTTATTTAACCGTTTAGGAATTAAAAGAAGAAAAGCAAGCTAATCCGAGGGTAGGTTTTTTTTGGCGTTGTTTTTTAAAATAAACATGACAAATGTGACTGGCACTGCGTCTCCAATATGCCTCTACCTAAATAGATAATGGCTTGAATTATTTTTGAAATGTCACGAGACGACAAAAAGTCTCTTATTACATTGTCTCATTATGGTGATGCATACTAACACTACTTTTAAGTTCAAGTTTTAAATCGTGCTTGAGCATTGCGAGAAAAAAAATGGCGCTACGACCAGGGCTCAAAATACACGGGGGCGGTAGGCGATTCGCCCCCGTGAGCTACGTAATCGCCCCCGTCAGGTTGCTCACGGGGGCGATTGCAAAATTAAAAATCGCCCCCATGGAATTTTAAAATAAAGATTATCTTTTCTGTTATAACTTTAACACAATATTGAGTTTCAATTTTCAAACCTTCAAACCAATGAAATGGAACCTAGATTAGCGTGCAAGATATCTCGTTCTATGAGTATTATTACCGATTCAAACAACGGAAGCTCGCAGTGCAGTGCCGCCGTCAGCAGTGGCTATAGACCTACTGCGCCCTTTTAGTAACGGTACGTGTGCACGCTGCCGCCCCATTTCTGCTGGAGCTAGAGACGATCGCAAAGGGCTGAAAAGCGTGAATCCGCTGAAATCTAGTTATTTAAAATGACCAGCAAATAATGAACTCCGACCAGTAAATCAATATTAGGGACTTTTAGATTTCACGACAAGCACGTGGACTGCAACGTGTGTCCTCCCTTTAAAAGGCACTGCCAGTGCTTAAAAGAACGTAACACATCCACGCAAATATAAGAGGAAGACCAAGATGTCGTGGAAGGATAATAGCACCAAAAAATCGCCTCGCCGCTATGCGGCTCGTGGACGATGCTTGGCATGTTAGTAGATGCCAGGAAAAATCACTTACGGGGGTCCAAAATAGCAGTGAAGCACCCCCAAAAAAAAAATCGCCTCGCCGCTACGCGGCTGAGTAAAGAAAGAATGTAAAGGTTGCTCCGAATAATGAGGAGAAAATAATGTGCAGAACGTGAAGAAATGGAGAGAATGTCATCACGGGATGAAAGTCAGCAACAGCTATGTAGCTTGTCACATTTGTAAGAGGGAAAATGCTGACTTAAATAAAATATTAATGATGAAATAGCAAAGAATTGAGGAGTATCATAGGTACCAATTCAATGAAAATTTGTATAAAAAAGAGCCCCCGTCAGTACTAAAAGAGCCCCCGTGAGAAGGCTCACGGGGGCTCTCTTTTTTTTGGAACTCCTAAGATCAAATCAGATCGTCTTCCTATGGTGATACATACTATCAGTTCTTGAGATATCACAATAATGAGAAAGAGGGACAGACAGACAGAAAACACCAAAACATAATGCCTCTGGCTCTTTAAAAAAGGTCGCTATTACTCATCCGATTGAAATATCTATAATTTTAAATCAATAAATTATTACCATTCCTATAAGACTTGGACAATGATTTTTACCCTTACAAAGTGTTGATAATTTTACTTGAAATTCTCTTTTCTTTTTTTTTTGTGGTTACATTTTTGGCTAAAACGATGATTGTTTCTGTCTATGCTGAAATGTCAAACAGAGCTTTTGTGTACGTAACACTCACCCTTTACTGATTGGTGCAACAGACTTCATCAGATCTGCTGTTCGACATGGGTGGAGCTGAAAGAAAGGCCTCCCGAGTAGAGGATGCTCCTGTTGAAATAAAACAAATGCTATTTTATAATTGTTGATTTGACTCGAGATGCTAGGAGTGTCTATGGAAACAGACAGATGTATCCCCCAATGGTTGATACCAATTCCAATTATTCTGGATTGTTGAATGCTCATTTTCTTCCTGAAATTAAGGGTTATGAACAGTGAAGTTTCAAACAATGAATACTGTTGCTATCAATATGATTAATGAAAAAACAAACATGGAAAAACAACAATTAACACTGAAACAACAAAAAGGTGAAACCATAGGGCTCATATTCTGATCAGAGAATTCCATCAATATGCATTCAATAAAGTTTTCATACTCTCAACATAAAAGCCCACCGCACACTATGCGATCCAACTAAGATCCAATTTTGGAAGAAGTTGCAAAAGCATTTGATACGAACATCAAAAAATGACAGAGGATCTGAATGGTCAGATGATTACTGATAAGAAAATCAAGTTTCAAGGGATTTCATGCTTCCTTGGAAGAAGAAAAGCTGAATTAGCTCTGAATCATAGTGACATCAGACCAAAAGTATCATTGTCTCAGATTTGAAGCTGATTTGGCTTTTATTCTGACTAAAAGAGTTCAATGCACTAAACTGTTGGTTGTTAGTTTTCTAATCATTTGTTAGAAGCTAAATGAGCTTCTAAGCTTCTAAAATCCATTCGCAGGACGATCATGCAGTGTGTGGTGAGCTTAAAGGGGTAGTCTATCCTCATGTAATCTTGGTTTTAATAAAAGCAGAAAAATGATACAAACAAGGTAGTGAAAGTTTGAGCAATATCCGATTAAAAATAGGAAAGTTATGGATTTTCAAAATTATCATTAATGAAACAAAACTTGGCAATGCTGTGACGTATCTGTGAGCTTCTCTCCAATTTGCTCTGTACAGAGAATTTCATAAACTTTTATTTTCTTAGTAATTGATGACAACAGTACAGTCTAGTTTCATACAGGGGATGTATACAAACATATTTGCAATGATTATATTCAGGGTGAACGTATGATTGAAAATTTTCTCAAAGGAAAATAAAAGTTTGGGAAGTTTTTTTAAGTACAGGACTAACGGGAGGGGAGCTCACAAGACATGTCACAGAGTTACCTACCTTATATGTGTTCGATTTATCACACCTTCAAATGTGCATAAATTTCTCATTTTTAATCGGCTTTTGCTCAAACTTTCCGTGACTTGTTTTTCTCATTTTTCTGCTTCTACTAAAACAACTAAAAGGGAGTGTAACCTGACGAGACTACGTATCTTTCCCACGGCCTGACTCAGGGTCAATCGGGTATAATACGACTACGGACGACGTGACAGCAGCAATCACGTGCGTGCAACATAGGCGAAACCGAAGCGTGAGAAGAACTTTGGTCTGTTTCGCGAACGCTGACCATGTAGAGTTTCAAGTCGCTGACTACCGTTAATCAAGTCCATTCTTTTACGTACAGTTGTCCAAAAGAAGACGTATATTGCGTTTTAAAAAACAATATTTGGCAAGCTACACTCCCTTTAATATCAGAGTGACCTTCCCCTTTAACTGAACAACATGTACACGTACCTGCTGGGTGATGAATGTCCATCTCTGATGCCTCAACCTCTCCTGATACGACCCTGGTACAAGCCCCCACACCTCCTCCAAGGTAAGCAGCTTACCATCTGCACAAAGAGGAGCGTTAAATCAATAATCATTCAAGTTCATAATAATAATGTAAGACTCACACAAGACAAAACTAGTCTGACATGATTGTCGACTTGAGCTGCACTGCTATATTTTTCTACATCTTTCAAATTGCTGACATGGAGTCTACAATAACAACCAATCAAAAGATTGTACATGAAGTAAGTAACCAATGGAAAGCCTAAGGAAAGATAAGAGTGCCATGTGTCTATAGTGAGCTGGGTTGAATAGCCAAGAGATAGGAAGAGTGTGTGTTTATGCTGCAATGGCAGCTTATGCTGAGGATGAATGAATAGGGACAGAACAATAGAAGCCAAGAGCTTAACAGACATCAGACAATGAATGTAGGTCAGGAGTGTCCGAGGCATAACAGAGTGGAAAGCTAAATGTAAAATAAACTACTTGTAACCATTTGGATCAGTAAAATTAATACCTTACAATAATAATAAGTAACGATAATAATAATTATGATAATAAAAGTAATAATAATAAATAGTAATAATGATAATAATAAAATGTCCTTGTTTACCCAGGGTAGCCTCATCTGTATTAATACTGTTCTCCTTGAGAGGCCCTGCTATCATAAATATTATCCCAATTTTATTTTTAGCCGCGATTTAGCAAATCAAGTATTCCTACTGGGTACCCAATAGACCGGTCTACTAACATATTCAAATTTATGGATGTTTCTTTCCTAGGGAACTTGTGATGAGTTATTCAATTAACTTGTTATTAATGAATGAACTACAATACTCAGAATCTACTGTAGTTGCATATATTACTTGTTGCCATGTCGGGCAAGCCTCTGACAAGCTTTCAGGTTGTCAAGGACAACCTTTGTTTAAAAAGCATGCATACAATTTGAATATGTTAGTAGACCGGTCTATTACTACACCTTGGTGTAGGATAAGTTGTCAAGGTTACTGGTTCCAAAAATGTTATGCTAAAGAATGGTGTGACGATATTTGCCCTGCTCCAGCCAGTTGCTTGTATGATTTCGCAGTGAACCTCATGCACAGGCCCAGTTGTTTAGAACCAGTAACCTGGATGATGAGCGTATATTACATTGGCACTTTCATACTTTATATAGTCAGAATGCAGATTGCTTACATTAAGCATAGCTAGATCGGACAAGCCATGTTTGTCCGACCTAGCAATGCTTAAGGCATGCAGTGTGGATTCAAACTATTGAAATACTTTCAACTTGGGAATCAAAAAGTTTGTCACTACCCTGAATCCAATCTTAATACAATCATGCGCCCTATTGATGACAAGCATTGTGAGGATAAATTCTCACAAATAAGCTCTAGGGATTTGTGAATGTGATGAATGAACAAATAGACCCCTAATAACAAAATACAAACCTGATTTGCATGCTGTGAAGTAGAGAACTGGAACATTGTAGCTTGCACTGTGAATGATGTGATACTCAAATTGGCAACTCTCAATGCGGTGCCCTTCAACTGATGGTGCTCCTTTCTGCAATTTGTAAAAAATTAATGACATATATAACATACATAATTGTGCACTGAAAAAGGAATCCTCCATCTTCTTCAAAACATTTATTCTCCATCTTATAAGGACATTGTACCAATCATCATGAAAAAAACAAAATCATCCCCCAAAGCATACAAGTAGTTTGAATGGGTAAAGGTATACTGTATAACCAAACATTTTCACGAGCATGAAACCTTTCCCTTATCAAGTGAGAAGATAGGAGAAAAACAGGAATTAATTATATTATTGTACACAACAAGTCAAATGGGAGAGTTGTCCATGAAAGCACCATAATCCACCGACTAAATTGCAAATAGATTTGCATAGATTAAAAGACATTAGATTTTAAATATTCATAATTCTTATTATTGTTTGGACTCTTCCATACTTTCGCCATTCTGTTTCTCTTAGTTTTCTGCTTTCATACAAATGAACTTATTACAAAGGTTGAATTCACCATTTTGCTTACAGATACTTAAAAAATTACATGCTTTCTTAGCTTTCTCAAAAGTAAAATAAAACTATAAAATTCAAACGAATCAAAACCCACCACAGGAACATCGAGTTCCTCCAGCTGGCACGCATCATGTCTTGAATCTGTGACATTAGACAATATGGATCCATCCAATGCACTTCCATGAGAGTCTCCATTGGCAGCTTCAAGTGATATCGGCAGCTGGCGCATGACGTTCCTTTTTATCAGATAAGGGACAGCATCTGTGCCAACCTACATGAAAATGAAATGCATTGTACAGTCAATGAGTTTGTCTTTCGAGTCCACCAGATAAAACAAGTAGAGTCTTAGAGAGAGACTAGCAGTGTAGTGTAGCACAGTGCTACACGTTATTGTTAAACATTCATTTTTTTTCCATTTTTATATTATAACAAAAGATACAGGGCTAGAGTCTAGACTAGAGTATAGAGGTCTAGATCTAGAGATCGTAGCACATTTCTGAAACATAGGTCTACTTCAAAAAGTTTATTAGACCCTCTAGCATAATTATCAAACATTTTCACCATCATCAGGATCATTAAAGTTTAATCAAAACCCAATCATAAATCATCAATTCATCATCATCACTCATCAACATTAGTCATTAGCATAAACATCATCATCATCGTCTTTGTCTTCGTCATCATCATCTAGATAGAGATGCCAGAAGGGCTAGACTCTCTAGGCTTTGTCTTTACCAAGTATAGAATTACGTCTACGGTACGTAGATCTATTCTACTACTAGTCTACAAACCGTGTGTGATCTGACTTCCCATCCTTCTTTCAATCGCTTAGATAGACGCTCTATTTCCGTTATATCTGTCAGGAATGTCACCCTCTCCACCTCTCCTGCTCCTTCCATATATAGTGCTATAGTATAGGCCTACTAGGGATAGCGTTGAATTGATTACTAGTGGAGTTGTACCCGTTCTGCGTGACTACTTCACTGCACTGCACTGCAGCTGCATAGGCACTGCACTGGATCTGGATGCAGCAGTGGCGAGCTGCTAGCTGCAGCCTACAACTTAACTCCAGGGAGCTCCGACGCCCACGCCGAAGGCGGGGCGTACGCTACCGCACCTGTGGTTCGTATCGGGTCGGCGTGGCGGAGCGGCCGGTTAGAGTATGATGTAGAGCTGGAGCTAGCTAACTACAGCTCACAACACAAGCAAACGTTGTTGTTGATTGTATTTTTGCGGCATTCACTCATTAATCAGTCATTTTGACTAGGTCTAGTTCTTTAATTGTTAAAAAATCAGTCGAGATGGTCGAGGTGGCTCCGCAGCAGAAGCAGCGTGCGTTGATCCTGACCGGAATCACGTAGATTATTGGTATCCGAAAAAGGCCAATTTAACGGTGCCAATTTAATGACGACTTTATGAAACTAGCGATTCATTATAGTGTAAAAGGCATGGAGATTGTCGCCGAATGCGAATCCCACTGGTGCGAAAGAGCATTATTCTAAAAACATATCCGAAGTATATTCATTTTTTTTAACAGGACAAGTTACGTAGTCTCTCATCCAGGGTCATTATTATATTTTTGTTTCTAAATTTTTCCTTTCTTGTTTGCTTCAGAGTTAGAGTATTTTTCGGATTTGTGTTGACCATCGGTCGAGTGCTGTAATAGTAAACAAATCCTGGCTTCATGCACGGTATCAGGGGCGGGGGGGGGCGTTGGGCGGTGGGGGAGGGGGAGGAGGCGGGGAACGGTTTTTTTTTTTGGGGGGGACACGTCTTCCCTCATTTTTTTTTAAAGGGGGATCGTCCCTCCCCCCTCAAAAATTGAAAAAGTGCCCCCGAAAAAGGTAGCAAATACTAAAGACTGCAACAAACTTAGGTTCTGGAGGGCCCAAAAGTGCAGCGTGTAGACAAATAAAAATGCAAAAATCTTTTCACTCGGAAGCTACGCTCCCTTGCATAATAACCTTCTAAATGTACAAGTAAATACTGAGCAAAACGAAGTGTGAAAAAATTTATTGCTTGTTTTTATACTATAGTTTTGCTAAGAAATGTAATTTTTTAACACAACCAAAACTTCAAAAATCCGTAAGGGGTAGACCGTCTCATTCACTATGCTCCCTCGCAATTGCGTATTGATGGGGGGGGGGAGCTTTGGGGGAAGTCCCCCCTCAAAAAAAATCATTCAAACGTGGTTTATTTCTAATTCGATACCAGTGATTTACAAATGTTGCTGAAATGGCATTTTCCCTGACCTTCCGGGGGCTCTGCCCCTGGACCTTACGGTCCACTTGCTTCGCTCGGCTTGCTCTACCTGATCGTAAATACTTTAGCCAGGACCTGCGTAACATGTAAGAGTGATGGTGATGCGGATTCTTTTCTCCCCCCAAACGTTTTTCCTCATTACGCCACTGCTCCCTCGTCCCTCGCATTTTGCCCCCCCCCCCGGTCGTGAAAAGAAATCGCCGCCCCTGCACGGTATGCACCATCAGGCGCGTACGCAGGGGGGGGGGTTGGGGGTGGTTGGGGGTTAACCCCCCCCCCCCTTTGGTAATTTTAGGTATGTAAACCCCCCTAAAAAAACCTAACCCCCCCCCCTTTTGATTTGATTTTTTTTTTTTTTTTTTCAAATAAAAATGTCACATTTCCAAATTTCGAGACCAAAAAAAAAGAAAAAAGTGTCCTCTTACCCCCCCCCCCCCCCCCACCCGCTTATTCAGCGGTCGGCTGAGTCGTTGCGATTTTTTTTTGGGACCAAAAAAAAAAAAAATGACCTCTTACCCCCCCCCCCCCCCCCCCCCCCCCCCCCCGCTTATTCAGCGGCTGGCTGACTCGTTGCGAAATTTTCGGAACGATTTATAAATGTTAAACCCCCCCCCCCCCCCCCTTGAAAAAATCCTGCGTACGCGCCTGTGCACCATTATCAAATTCGATCTAAACAAAATAATGTCACTGCATCATTCTAAATTCAGTCAGCCTCTTTTGGGCTGCCACGCAAAATAATGTGGAAAACTTTGCGACATTTTAGTCAGGATGTTAAAGCCCGTCTGTACTAGTTTGGCCGGGGGGTGGGGTTAGACCACACAGCGTGGTCACTGACAGGTGGCTATCTCATCAACTCAGCTTTCGATTAACATAACAAAAAGAGGATCATGGGTGACAAACGGGCACCGTTTAGGCGTTGTTTTCTCTCCAGAGGGCCAATTAGCTACAAGTAGTACAGTGGGGATTTTAAAAACAGAAATAGCACGTATTAATATTTGTTCTTCTTCTAATTCTGATATTTACTTCAAGCTTGGTAATATCAACATTATTATTAGTATTCCCGATTTCTTTAGATTTCTTTGGATATATTGTTGTTGATTCTTACTTTGAGAAAAGGGTCATTATTCATAAGGGTCATCATTCATATTTAAGGACCCCGATTCATAATCGAAAATGAGGGTTGCTATTCATAATATGAGAAGAGGGTCGTACTCGCTATAATACAAAATCGGGTCGAAATTCATAGGCCTAAGGGTCCCTATTCATAATACGAAATAAGGGTCGCTATTCATAATACGAGAAGAGGGTTGCTAGTCATAAAAATTACATAGCAAACAAAATGATAAGAAAGGGAAATGTTGGCTGTGGCGTAGCTCTGGGGGGGGGGCGACACATGGCCCCGAATATTTGTCGAAAACATTATGAAAATTTACTTTCGTGACAAGACGAGATAGTTTACAAGCAAACCACATCATCAGGCCCATATAAATAAATAAATATGAATGTCTGACATCTGAATGTCCGAGTCGTCATCATAAGCGTAGAAGGCGAGGGGAAATATTTCATAATGTAGATGTGTTTGTTTTATAATGATCTATCTTGTTTAATGACAATTCACTTCAGCCTTACTCCTCGTTTGTTTTGTTCCCTTTATTGTAATTTTTTATTTTGATTTGGCTATTATTTTAATGTCATTGACTCTTTATATTTTGTGTGTGAACCTGCATGGATGCATACGTGTATTTGAATAATTAATACGTGTATTTTATCTGTTGCTTAGGATTTATCAGGTCTCGAATTAATTAATATTAACGTTCCTGAACCTGCATGCACATTTGTATTTACATTCCGTATTTTGTTTGTGTTTGTTATGTATTCATCATTATATCATGCCCCCTTGTTGCTACGAGGAGGGCTAGATATCCCACCCCAATTAAAAACAAATTCATCACGGCATTTATTTTTATTTATTTTTCGCACTAGACCTTATCAAAACCTCTTGACCCATCACCACAAGGCGTCGCTAGACCTTTTTCAACGGGGCGGAGGGGGGGGGGGGGGTGTAGAGGCCACCGATTATCGACAAACTAGCCACCAATATTATTACCGACAAATATACTAATGCCAATGTCCCAATGTCAACACATTTCACCCTATAAACACGGGGCTAAGAGCTAAATTATTTTTCAGTGCGAAAGCTTTGACATTTCATTACATTGTTAGAGAAAGAAGACGATTCGTTATACCTTTCCCGACTCGTAATCCTATTCTGAATTTAGTTTTTCCCCCTCCCACGCGGAGCGCTGAAGCTTTGACATTTCATTAAATTATTAGAGAAAGAAATTCTCAATCGCAGTTCCCGGCCTCTTCCGCTTTACGTTTTTTTTTAATTATTAGAGAAAGAAGACGATTCGTTGTAGCGTTCTCGACTCTTAATCCTAGTCTGAATTCAATTCACCCCCCCCCCCCCCCTCTCCCGCGCGAAGCGCTGAAGCTTTGAAAGTTCATTAAATTATTAGAAAGAGAAGACGATTCGTTGTACAGTTTTCCATTCCTAATCCTTGTCTGAATTCAGTTCCCGGCCTCTTCCGCCTTGCCGTTTTTTAAATTTATTAGAGAAAGAAGACGATTCGTTGTACCGTTCTTGATTCTTAATCCTAGACTGAATTTAGTCCCCCCCCCCTCCCGCACGAAGCGCTGAAGCTTTGACATTTCATTAAATTATTAGAGAAAGAAAACGATTCGTTGTACCGTTCTCGACTCTTAATCCTAGTCTGCATGAATTCAGTTGCCCCCCTCCTGAGCGAAGCTTTGACATTTCATTAAATTATTAGAGAAAGAAGAGGATTCGTTATAATGTTTTCGATTCTTAATCCTTGTCTGAATTCAGTTTCCCCCCTATGGCGCGAGGCGCGGAAGTTTTGCCGCTTCATTAAATCATTGAGAAAGAAGACGATTGGTTGTACCGTTCTCGACTCCTAATCCTAGTCTTAATTCGGTTGCCCCCTCCCGCGCAAAGCGCGGAAGCTTTCACGTTTCATTAAATTATTTTAGAAGGTAGACGATTCGTTGCACGACTTTTAATCATTGTCTGAATTTTCGAAAATGTTTCTTTGTCCGATAAAAAGTCACAGTTCGTAGGGGAAAAAAATGCCGGCCGACCGACATAATACATCCCACTGAATTAACTTCTGCATTGATATAGTACACGAGGATCGAGCAAGAATACCGAAACAGCGGACCCCACACAGCAACATATCTATGCGTATGCATCATTCTTGATCTCTCGACGTGGCGACTCCACCAAACATCCCCTCTCTCTCTTACTCCCACCCCTCCTCTCTCTCTCCTCTCTTTCATCCCCCGTTTGTTTTCTTCTCTTTTTTCCCTTCTTTCTCCTTTTCTTTCTTTTCTTTCTTTTCCTTTGTTTTCTCTTCTTCCACTTGTTTTATTTTCTCTTCATTCTTCTCTTCTCTTCCTTTCTTTCTTTTCCTTTTCTTTTTGTGTCTTTTCTTTCCCTTTCCCTCTCATTTCCCCCTACCCTTTTCTCATTTTTCCCGATAGCAGCGCAATTTTACCGACAATATCTTGACAAGTGGGGGGAGGGGGAGGGGGGGTGTCTCACACCCCCCTTTAGCAACGCCCCTGACCACACGTCCACTACCCAACCACATCCCCCAAAAAGGATGTAAATGTTTGGTTCATATTCGGATCGCATTACCTCTTTGTACGCTACATGACGCGAAAACCTTTATTTTGAATAGCGGTCCCTACGCCCTTTATTATAGTGACCCCCTTTCAGTTTTATGAGTAGCGGTCCTTACGAACAGCGAGGTTACCCCCTCTTCCATTTCGTTTGCTTTGATTTATAAAGCCATTTGTTTTTTAAACTCATACTAAAACCCTTTAAACAAAAAACTCTCACTATATACCTATAAGGGACTGTTTTTTCTTCTCCTTGTTGATGGTTCGGCTCTTTTGAAACAAAGCCATGGTTGTTGGAGGTGGGGGGGGGGTAGGTTTAGGGTCTTCCCAACTGTCTATGGTAACTGTAAAACTTGCGTACTGCCCTCAAACTTTACAACACACACAACACACACAAAAGGTAGAAAAAGACGAGAGGAAAAGGAAAGCAAATTAGAAGAACGAAAAGAAAACTGGAGAAAAGAAGCAGGAAGGAATGGCTCTTTTCTCGGTTTCAAAAACTTC